>JABAKD010000001.1:11863500-12348500 GCA_012845835.1 Undaria pinnatifida
ATCTCCTATCGGGGGCACTCCAAGCTGTGAACCAACTAATGCAAGATTATCCTCTATACTGTTCAAGCCTCTCGACGGTATAAATACAAAAAATCGTTCACTATCGCGAAACAAGTCTGAAATTGGGCGACATTTTTTGGGGGGGGACTACCCCTCTTTTTGGCTTCAGAGGGAAAACATGACGAATAGAAGTGCCGACTACAGCGTCCTTCACACGGAGCAATGCGGGCTGCTAGATCAGGTGGCGACGATTTTTGAGTCGAACTCCACTGCATGCAGCGCTGTAAGACCCGCGCATAGATCGCCTGCGCCAACGCTGCGCTGCATGCTCGGGCCACGACAAGACCGCACTTCACTTATGCTTTGCTTCCACCCTTTTCGAATCCCTAAAATGTTTTTCTAGTCTAGCTCCGAGTGTTATGTTCCGTATGTCGGGACTGCGATACTAAAAGGGTTAACCGCTGTGCATGGGCTTCCCAAAAGGGTTCAGGCGCCCCACACCATCCGGAAATGTGTACGCCGAAAAGTGTTGCCCCCTGTCGTGACACCCGTCGCCCCGCGAGCAAATAATCGCTCAATATCGTTGGAACACCGATTGACGCCGGCTACGATAGAGGTGTACCTTTTTTTGGCGAAAATGGTTTCTGAATGACGGGGCTCTTTAACCCAAAATCGTCGGAAATTTCGCCCGTTTTTTTTGCATGATTCTCGTCCTACTAAACAGGTCTACGTCGTGTCTGTTTCATCCGGCAGCGCAGTTTTAGTTATTCTCCAACAACGATTTTTGGCAAAGAGGTCTTGAGCTCACGAGTTGAGGAACACCTCAGAAAAAAAAGTGGTGTACTGTAGCACCTCCGTCGTAGCACGTGCGCGTCGATTGTGTTTTTCGGGGTGCTATTCGTCGTCTGCGTAGGGCCGTGCAGTTGTTTATTCGGTTGCACGTGTTCAACTTAGTTTTAAGGTCTAATTTCGGGACAGGTAACGACCTTTGATAGTGAGGAGCCTGGAAAACATTGTTGTGCACCCCTACCATAGCCCACCTCGACAGGGGAGTTGCCCTGTATATGGCGTTTTCTCTGCCAAGGGGACACCAGGGGAGGGGGGGGGTGCTCTTTTGGGCTTGGACTATTCCTTTCCCCCCCCCCCTCAAGTTTCTGGTCTCCAGCAGCAATTGATGCGTTACGTGGCACTCGTTTTCGCTAGGGAGCAGGGGAGGAAGCAGGGCGTCGTCTGACCTCATGAGCCACTTTTGTCGGGGGGGGGTTTTCACGCAAAGAAAAAATACCGCAAGCCTTCACGAGGAAATATATGGATGCATGTCGTGTACGCCCGGCCGACGAATCGCCCAGCTTGCGCCAGGCTGAGTTAGTAAAGCGCCAAAAGCCAAACTACCGTGTGGGTCGCCCGGTTGACCCGTAGCACGGTTCGATAGAGGTCGCACTTTTTGGCTGAAGAAAAAAATCTGGACGACGGAGGTCCTTGACCCTCCTTAGCCCGAAATCGTCGGAATTTCACCTTTTTTTTTTGGACGATTTTTGTGGTTATAGAACCCCAAGGGGGCCAGGGGATTATTCTTGGGGGATTATAGACCTGTTTCCATTCTGGATCCATATCAAATGTTTCGGTTTTTTGACGGTCTAAATTTGACCCGTCAAGGCGTCTTTGGAACTGCTGGTAGTCATTACTGTGTTTAGTGTGTGGAGTTGGTTCATTGACCGGCTGCCTGCCAAAGGGAAAACGTACCGTCAACCGACACCGACGGGGGCTAGTTTTCACCAGTCAAGGCGTCTTTGCACTCTTGCTAATCGTACTATTTAGTGTCCTGGAGTTAGTTCCTTGACGGCTGTCCGTCAAGGGGCATGAGTGCCGTCAACCGACATCCGACGGGCTAGTTTTCACCCGTCAAGGCGTCTTTGTACTTACTAATCACACTCGTTTTTAGTGTGTGTGTAGTTCCTTGACGGCTGGCTGTGCTGTCCGTCAAGGGGGCAAGAGTCTAGTCAACCGACATCTTGGTCCGAATCAATGGTTGGGTGAGGTTCAGAGGTCCGTCCTCAAGCGAGGAAAGAGCCTCACAAAAACAACGGCGCGCCTCTATCGTCGCAGGTGCGCCTCAGAGAAACTCGGAACAGACAAGTGCACAACCGCGCTCTTACTTCAGAACGCGGGCATCAAACGTATCTCAGAAATGGGTTTTAGTATAGGATTCACATGACGTGATGAGCTAATTTGACTACTCTTGATACCACCTTCAGAACCCCAAAACCCTTCCCTATACTATTCCCAAGTAGTTTCCCCCGTAAACGGGTTTCCAGTTGTACAGGGGCTAAGTGTTCAGAGCCCCAGAACCCATTCATACACTAATTCCAAATACTTTAGCCCGCGAAAACGGGTTTCCAGCTGTAAAGGCGCTAAGTCCGTTTTCGACGCTCTTAAACCGGGTACCCCACCGTTTTCAACCAACCGGTTAACCTCACACTTGCCGTATGTCATTCGTATTGATACAAAAAAACATGCGCGACGAAGCCGCCCTCCGTTCGTGTTCCGTGCGGTTTGAGCGTTGGGTGGTAGCAAGAGCGTCCAGGCGCACCGGCAATCACTGCAACCCCTCTCCCTCAGGAAAGCCTTGCCCGTGTGGATTTCACACAGCAGTGAGAGTATTCGCGCGCGTTTTCAATCATATGAAGCAGGTCATGCCCAAAGGCAGACCCCCTCCCCCCCGCAAAATCCACCCACCCAGTTCTTACCCCCACCCCTCAACACAATTACCATGCGCGAAAGAAGCACTTGCTAAAATCCAACCCCGGCAATCAATCACGGCATCCACTATAATTACAAAAAAACAACTGCTGGGGGGCGTAAGAGCGGTAAGAGGGAAATCAAGCTGATCTAGACTCGACAGCGTGATCGCTCGCCGTCCCCTCTCCCCCCCCCCCTTAAACACGCCTCCTTGACACCTACGCCAGAGGTGTCACCGTTTTTTTTTCTGGGCCTCTTCACCTGAGGAGGTCCTATTAGCAGCCCCCGCAAAGTCGCACGCACGTACACGCTAAGTTTTGTAGATCTGCACACGTCGTAAATTCAATGCAAAAGCGATTTATGTATGATGGCGGCTCCCTATGTGCAGGTACGCACAAAACGACGCTTTTTGTGGTGCCCAGACCTGACCCTATCCCCGCAACCCAACCCTTGGGAGGGGGAGGGGGGGGGGGTTCGAGGTCTGCTCTCGAGGTCGGCAGGTGGGCAGTAACGAGTTTACGTGAAAAGCTGAAAAACTTGCACGTACCAGAGAGGGTACGTGCCTGGTACGTGCAATTAAACGCCTGGTCTTCTATTAACAACCGGTTTCGAAGACACTGGGCAAACGTTTTTTTTTGTGATGGACCAAGACCAAAAACCATGGCCCATGTACACAAAACATAATATAATTGCGAGAAACAAGAACGGCATCCCCACGACTCTGGGGTTAGGAGCCCCGTCAAATTTTAGAAATTAGTTTAGCGAAAAAAAAGTGCCACCACTTCTACGGTTTTGGGTCAACAAGCCCCGCCATTCTGACCAAGAAAAAGGCCTAAACGCGCTACCTCCATCGAAGCACGTCTCCTAAAGTGCGCTCGGTGAAGGCAAGGAAAAGAAAGACGGGGGCCCACAGCGTGATCCTGTCCCGCCTCCGCCCCCCGAAACATGCATCCATACTCTAGTTGGTGAAAGTAAGGGGAAGCTAGCCGATCTATCCTCCACAGTGTAGCCACCACCCTCACACACTCCTCTCCTCCCAGACACCCCTCCATATATCTACTACTGCTGACGGTAAGGGGAAGCACGGCGATCTGGCTTCCACAGCGGGATCGTGCCCACCCCTCCCCCCCGCCGAAAACAAATCCATCAATACGCTAGTTGGCGAAAGCAAGGGGAAACACACTGATCTGGCCTCCAGAGTAAAGTACCTCCCCCGCCCCCTTCCATTCCCCAAAGATCCATCCATACGTCTGCTGGTGACAGTAAGGGGAAGCAAGCCGACCCGGCCTCCACAGCGTGATCGTGCCCACCTCTCGCCCCCAAACAAACCTTGCAAAAATCAATCCATACGCTAGTTGGCGAAAGTAAGGGGAAGCATGCTGATCTAGACTGACCCCACAGCGTGGTCATGCCCCCCCCCCCCCTCCCCCAACATCCCTCCAGATGATACAGTTGTCAGAGAAAGTAAGAAACAAAAAGCCGATCTGGCCTCCACATCGTAATCGCGCCCATCCCCTCCGCCCCTCCCCAGCACCCATCCCTACGTTTGTTAGAGAAAGGAACAAAGACTGAGCCGAGCTGGCTTCGACAGCGTGATCGTGCCCCCCTCCCCCCCCCCCGCGCCCCCCCCCAAACATCCATCCATATATTTGTTCCGTGGAATAGCGAATAACAAGAAACATCCCTTCGTGATGAGCAACAAACAACCACGGAAGGAAGGTTGCCGTTGCTTGTAGGATTTTAAGCCATCAACGCAACAGCTGTGCAGCAGCAGTAGCAGTAACAAAGCAAAACCGCAAAAAAACAACAGTAGTAGCAGCAAAGCGACCGTAGTAGCAACGTAGCACTTCTAGCAGCAGGAACACAGTAGCAGTGGCACAGAAGCGATAGGAAACGTCCAGACTTACACGACGTGCGCCTGGTACAAAACGCGAAAAAAGTACCAAACCTACTGACGATCCGGGCGTGAACTACAGAGGGGTACACATTGCACGCCCCCCCCGATTGCCTCGCAAGCAGATAAAACAAAATACATCAAGCGGAACTTACGCCAAGCCAAGCAGCGCCAAGCCAGGTCAGGCGAAGCGAAGCCAAGCACACCCAACCGAGCCTAAACCAAATCAGGCTAAGCATGCGAAAAAAGGAAAAAAATCGAGAAACAAACAAAAACAAAAGAACAAAAACAAAAGAACAAAGACAAAAAACACAACATTCTTCGAGCCAGACGACGGTAAACCCCAACCCTTCCACCACTACTGCACAGCACACATTTGTTATACCTCACAGTACCACACAAAATCCAAGTGCTCTTGCCCCCGAAAACGTGGGCGTACTTCAAAAAGAGGCGTCACGGTTTCACGACGCAATGCCCCGGCGGTAAAGGCTACACCGCCGTTACATGTCTGACCCCCCTTCTTCACCTGAGACCGAGGAATACTTCGTATACCTCAAACACAACTGATTCTGAGGAAGCCGAAAACGCAACCCAATAAACCAACCTATACCTGGTATGTCCTATACGGCCTAGGTATAACAAAACAAATAACGAAAAACAAGAAAAAGTCAGACTCCGACGAAAAAAGGCTTACGGAGGCACTTTACCCCATTAGCGCCTCCCAACCCCCCTCCTTCTACTATTTCCAAGCAATTCCGCCCCCCAAAATGGGCTTCCAGGTGCAAAGGCGTCAAGGAGCCCCTTCTCGCTCAGAACCCCTTCTTCACCTGAGGAGAGCTCTAAACCTCAACCAAAACTGATTGTGAGTAAAAACTGAAAACGCAACCCGATGAAGAAACCTATACCAGGTACACGGTATACTACGGTATATACGGCCTAGTTATACCAAAAACAAATAATGAAGAACACGAAATGTCAGACTCTGGACGACAAAATGGCTTAAGGAGGCACTTCACCCCTTTAGCGCCCCCCCCCAAACCCCTCCTTGTACTATTTCCGAGTAATTTTGCCCCAAAAATGGGTTTCCCGGTGCAAAGGCGTTATGGAGCCCCGCCACTCAGAAAAAAAAAAATAGCACCTCTATCATGGCACGCGCACCTCCTCCCGGCCAAGAAACGATAAATCCCTTCCCGGGTTCGCGTTCAGACCAGGTAATCTCCCTCTACTGTTTTTTTTTTTTCCATCCCTTCTATTATCGTCGCGCTTTCTTTCTCCTTCTCCCTCCCCAGTGGTAACTCACATCCGGGGCCCAGGGGCCACTAGCAGGTTCTTCTCCCCCCCTTCCCCCACAACGGTACGCGCCTGCATTCTTTGTCTCGAGGATAATTCAGCCCCTTCTTCCCTCGTCGACTCGTGCCGGATTGCATCCACACCAGGTAATTCCCCTATACTCTACTTTAAAGTATTACTGTATACACCACTGAACATAGACATCACACCGCATAAACACGTTAACTAGGTAGTATTGGCATCTCCCAATAACGCCTCCTCAAGCGCATCCCTGCGTCCGACGTCGTCACCCATCTACACCACTGCAAAAATGATCCCACACTTCTTCTAAGTAGTGTGTCTCCAACAACTGGGTTTGCTAGTTGTAACGGTGTTAGAGCATGTTTAGAGCCGCACCCCAGCGTATTCGGCGGGATCAGCCGACGTGGAGTGTATGCGGCATAATAATTGAAGCAGTAGATGGTCCAACCGCCTCAGTCATCATCGGCTAATGTTACTGCCGACGGCTTCAAGACGCCTGAGTGACCGAACGCTACAACAACCGTTACTTTTTTTCGCTTCCGGTGACCATGCCGGTAAACCTCAGCGACACCACCAACACCAGCATCCACCGCCGACTGCTTGAAGTTGCCAACCGACTGCTACCACCACCACCACCGACACCGTCACCTACTCTTGACTTCTCGAACGCGCCGTGCGCCCGCTACCACCACCGTGACTGTTATCGCCCACGATGACCATGCCGGTATCCTCGTCGGCGTCATCACTACCGCCAACACCACCAACAACTGTCGAATGCTCGAACACGTGGGCTGATCACCGCCGGCACCACCATCTACTGTCGGCTGCTAGAAGGCGTCAGGTAACCGCTACGACCACCACGGCGACCGCAACCGCAGGCTTTATCACGCCCAAAGACCATGCCGGCAACTTTGCAGGCACCACCGATGCCAGCATCTACTGTCGACTGCTCTACGGCGGTGTCGGCTGACCACATGGTGACCACCAGCATCGGCACCATCGCCACCGATACCGTTATCTACTGTCGACTGCCCGAAGATACCGGGTGACCGTTGCCACCACCGCGACTTCTATCGCTCCCGATGACCATGCCGGTAACCTGGTCCACGTTGATGGCTCCCTTCAAGCCTGTCTCCGACCGCAACACCCGTACGGTTTTCTCGATAATTTGCTGCCGTGAAAATGCCACAAAAGAAACAAAAACAATTACAAAAGAAACAAAAACAATTTAAGAGAAGAGAGTAGCACCGGCACACGGGGGTCGGGGGAGGCAGAGCGCGACTTGGTTAAGAAAGTAGAAAGGAAACAGACAGATGGACGGGCACACAAGCAAGCCAAGAACCAAAACCAACGGTCATACCTACAAAAAAAAAACAGAAAAAAGGACAAAATAAAAAAGGGCAATGGTCAAACGGGGGTATACCCTCCCCTGCTTTTTTCGACCATTGGGGACTATAGGCCAAACCCGGCCGCGGGAGGCGCTCGCACGTGCCAAAGACTGCCCCAAAAGCAGTTCTAACACGCAATTAATAGCAAGGTGCCCGCAGACCTCGCCGAGCAAGCGCACCATTTTATTTTTCTTTTGAGCACGTTGTTGGGGCTAACGGGACCGCGGCGCACGCGGGGTCTTACGGATCCCCCTTTCTGATCACCTGTTGGGAGGGGTATGCCCCCGCAAATCTACCAAATTCATGTACTGTAGTACCCCCGCGTGACCATCCTTTCACCCCACCTGACCGAAATCGTACCCCTACTTGACCACTAATAGAAACCCCAAGAGCAGGTGCAAACACATCTACACGTCACCGTATACACCACCCAAGGAAGGGCCGAACAACCGGCAGTTGCGAGTCGTCGCGATCGATTTCTTCGGGAAATAATGCACGAAGAGCAGTACTTGAAATCCACTGTTTGGTTATATCTCAACATACCATACCTTTGCAGACTAGGAAGGAAGAAACCGAACAAGAAACAAGAACAAGTACCACTACTACTGCTGCTGCTGTGAGGGGGCTGGTGGTGGGTGCTACGAAAAAAAGAGCAATCGAGACACTGCCTTCAAACTCCAGCAGCGGGCGGACAGCAACAGACACACGGCCACAGCCAGCACCACGGACAGACACTTGAAGCGTGAAGGCAGACACATCATCTCCTTGACAACAGGTCGACCTCCGCTGGAAGTTCGCCCTCCGCACAACATAACAAGGAGGCACCACAAAGAGAACGAACACCAACCTGACAAAATTCAAAACGACGCCAACAAGCAACCCCGGCAGTGCAACAGTATAGTTTGCGCTCGTACGTTTGCAGTCGCACGTGGCGTTCCCATCATGCACCAGGCATACACTACGTATGTGAGCCAAGAAATAACCGAAAATAAAGAAAGAAATAGACCCAACAAATTACGAAGTAAAAGGACCCCTGCCAGGACGTACCAGGTATAGTCTAAGGACCGACCCCTTTTTCACACAGCAGCAGCAGCAGCAGAAGTAGTATTTGTTCTTGTCTCATGTTTGGTTTTTCCCTTCCTAGTTTGCGAAAAGATTTGTACGATGTGTTTAGATATAACCAAATATTTGATTCCAAACACCGCTGGTTGGTTCTTCGTGCATTATTTCCCGAAGAAATCGATCGCGACTACTCGCAACTGCGGGTTGTTCGGCCCTTCCTTGGGCTCTTCGGGCTGTTGTATACGGTGACGTGTAGATGTGTTTGCACCTGCTCTTGGGGCTTCCATTGGTGGGTACGATTTCGGCCAAGCGGGGTGAAATGATGGTCACGCGGGGGTACTACATCAATTTAGTAGATTTGCGGGGGCGTACCCCCCCAACAAGTAAGTGGTCAAAAAGGGGGTCCGTAAGATACCCGTGTGCGCCGCGGTTTCGTTCGCCCCAACAACGTGGTAAAAAAAAAAAAAATGCGCGTGCTCGGCAAGGTCTACGGGCACCTTGCTAGCGCGTCAGAATTGCTTTTGGGGCGGTCTGGGGCATGTGCGAGCGACTCCCGCGGCCGGGTTTGGCCTATCATCCTTAATGGTTAAAAAAAGCAGGGGGTATACTCCCATTTGACTGTTGCCCGTGAAAAGAAATAGCAAACAAAACAACAAAACTAACTCTTAAGACACATTAATCGTTAAAAATTACCTGCAAAGATTCTGCCGGGCGAGAGATGACATGAACATATATGCATTTTCCACTACACCTTCACCGCGTGGTATGTCATCGAAAAAAACTAGGCGAATTATAAATGAACAGCCAACGAACCAAATAGTCTAGTCTAACCAACCAACCATTTAGATAAGAAACCAAATGCTCCAGTCCAACTAACCAACTTACTCACTGTAACGACAACACCGCACCATTACAGCAATCGGAAGTCACCACCTAGCTAACGCAGTAACCAGTTTAGTCAAACTTCACAATCTATTACCTAGATAACCAACAAGCGAACAAAAAAAAAAAAAATACAATGCAGAAGCACACCTTTACAGCGCTCTTCGCGATCGAAAAACCCGCCGCCTGCCGGGCCTGCTCCGCCGCGACAGCCTTGCCCACGGCCACGGCCGTAGCCTCTTCGTGCCGCCGGGTCAGCTCTCGCTCCACCTCGGCCACGCGCTCTGCCGTTCGCGCCGCAAACTTTTCATTCGAAGATTCTGCCATTCGGGGAACACACAAAAAAAGAGAGGAACACACAAAAAAAAAAACGTTGCGTAGTGCATCAGGTTTTGAGCCAAAACAACGTCAAATACGTGTGGCATAAAACCTTGCGGCCGTATACACCAATGAACCCCACCCTGCATCTTTAAAGGAACATGTTTCCTCAACACAGTTGCGATTTGTTGTACTCAACGTACAGCAGTGCACAACGCGCCATTTATCAAAGGATGGTTGGGCTGTCGCTTCGAGAACATCGCGCAAGAGCAAATTGGGACAAGCTACGACGCCTGCTACCAATAGACACAGCAGCATTTTTTGGGCAAAGATATTGTCTGAACGACGGGGCTTCTCGACCCCTTTAGAGCCCTAAAGCCCCGAAAACCCCTCCCTATACTAATTCCAAGTAATTTTCCGAAGGCGTTAACCCAAAATCGTCGGAAAGCCATTCTTGTTGTGCAATGCGAATGAAGCCTAACCCCTAACCCCGACCCTACCCCAAGGCCACGGCTACGACCCTCCGCGCGGCGAAGCTAGCCGCGCGACTTGGGTTCATCAGAACCAGTGTGCGGACTAGCTCAAAAAGTGAAGCATGTTAGGTACTTGTTCTGGGGGTGGTGAGAAAGGCGGTGAAGTCTACCGTAATTTAACAGCACAAGGGTTGAGAGAACCCTACCTATGGCGGCGATCGGGTGCAGGTAAGCGTGCGACAAAAGCCCTCCGGCGCCAGCGATGGGGATGCGGTCCGAGGGGTCCCTCTGCAAACATCCCCGAAGGGTTTCCACAAGACCAACATCCTTCTGCAATATTTAGACGAGGGAAGGAGGGATGGTAGGGGGGTGAGGGAAGCGAAGAGGTATACAACAGTGGATTAAAAACACATCCCAGGGGTCCCTCTTCAGACATCCCCGAAGAGTTTCCAAAGGATACATCCTTCCGCAATGTTCGGTCGGGGGGTTGGGAAAGCGAAGAGGTATACAACTGTGGGCTAAACATCATCCCAGGGGTCCCTCTGCAAACATGCCCGAAGGGTTTCCACAATAGCAACATCATTCTGCGATATTCAGACGGAAAGGGGGAGGGTTGTGTACTTGCAGCGGGTTTAAAAATATATATCATAATATCGTATCGTAAACTCCCGATGAATCGGAAATCGTATCGGTAATCGTATCGGAAAAAAAGCGTTCCAATACCCGACAAAATTGCCATACTTCCAAAGGCGAGGCAATGCCGCTCTACTATCGTCCGCTGCTGTTTAAGAGGGTCCACAGGTGAACACCTCGACGTGATAGGTCAGACGAACAAAATTGCGTGCTCTTTCGGCAGTACTACGACCTGCATCTCCGCAGTTCCGCCTCGCAGATCATTTATCGTATCGTATCGGAATCGGAACTTTTAATATCGTATTTTCTTATCGGATACCTGGTATCGTTTTCTCTGCGCGTATCGGATCGGAATCGACTATCGTTCCGACACGTAACATTACCCGCCATCTTGTGTATGCAATGCATGGGTGCGAACCTAATTATCGACGAAAATCAGCTCACCATAGGGGCGATGGGGATGACGTGTTCTCGATTCGTGATGGCGCGCATCGTTTGCAGCATCCCAAGATGGGAAAACGGCGTTTTACCTGATACACAGGAAGCAACGAACGACACGGGGGGAAATGACGTGTAGAAGGAGGGAGGGAGCGAGGGGGTGCGGGAAGAAGAGAGAGTGAGCGGGACGGACGGCGGGAAGGATGAGTGTGGGTAGGTAGGAAAACGCAATTGAGGAACACAACTACTTCGTAGAAAGTTAGCCTTGCGAGGTCGGTACGTCAAGGCGGTGACGGTGTTACGTAGCAGGACGCACATGCACAGCATCCTCAGAAATTATGCGCCCGATAGCACGACACAAGGGCGCAGCTGCCCCATCCCGAGGGACTGGGAGGGGGGACGGGGCGTGAAGCACAGCTTTACAATCACCGGGGGCAGTCTGTCCGACCGTAAGCGTACCACAACCATACCGTCACAATTCCGTAACCGTACCGTGACCTACGGTAACCGAACAGAGCCCTACCATGCTTGAAGCATGGCCTACCATAACCAAACCGTGACCGCGACGTAACTGTACGATACCACGCCCATACGATACCGGTATTGAAACCGTACCGCCAACCCATCCTTATTCTATCGTAGCCGTACCATACAGAAAACCGTAATTTACCCATGATCATACCATACTCATAACCGCACCATCCTCATATAACCGTACCATATCCACAACCGTACCATACTCGTACCTTAATCATCCCGAACCATACCATACCGCACCGTGTGCCATCTGGTACAAAATGAAGACAAGGCAACAGATGTCACTTGCCGGTCCAAGCTTTTTCACCTGAGCCCGTCGACCAGTTTTGGGGGGTCGATTCCCTATCCCGTGCACACGCCATCACCTCATCACCTTGTCGTCAACACACGGCAACCGTACCATAACCGCATCATATCGAGAACCGTACCATACTAATTTCCATATATTCATCACTGTACCATATTCAAACCCATGCCATACCCACATACGTATCATACCCAGAGCCGCACCATATCCGTACAGTTTACATGGCCATGACCACACCATATACGCAACCGTATCACATCCACAACGTAACCGTGCCAAACTTGTACTACAACCACCCCGAAACCATACCACACCCATAACCAAAAATGTCAGGACGAAAAGACTTTGACCCCACCCCTTGACCAACTAAACGGCAATAGTTCAATAATTTAGCTTGGCGGAGGCCAAACTTCTAGGTTTTAGTGTAGAACGATCGGCGTCACACCCTGAACCGCTGGACGTTTTCCTCGACCGGCTGTCTTCTGACATATTTGGTCTGCAATGGCTTATAGGTAGCATTGCAAGTCCGGTACCAGAGTAACATTGCAAGTCCGGTACCAGTAGCGTGAATGCAACCCCCAGCGTCTGCGTTCCATATACCGGTAGCTACGAGCGGACGCCAACGGTCCATGGTACCCCAAATCTTCCGATTGCACCCCAAACCGCCCTCCACCGTTGACCTGGCTGCACCCCGTTCAGCCGGTGAGCTGCAATGACGTCAAGAGACGGCACCTTGACCCCACCCCGTGACCGACGTCAAACTTGTCAAATATTTTACCGTGACTAAACTCCAACATACTAAGTTATAGCATGGAACGATCGGTTTTACACTCTTGACAAGACCGTCCCCTGACACATTCCCCCCCCAACCCTACTAAAACCACACCGCACCGTGCGTCATCTGGTACAAAATGCAGCCAAGGCTCCAGATGTCGCTCGGCCTTCCCAGCTTCATCACCGGCGCCTGCCGACCGGTTTCTGGGTCGTACTCCCCGTTCCCCGTGTCCTCAACTGCCTCCGGACACATGTAGTTTACCGTGCCCACCTGCCGAAGCATGTTCGGAGGTGGGGGGGGGGGGGGGGAACCGGGGTACTCATCACTTGATCATTTGTTGCTTGCCTTTTAGTAATCTAACCATTGACCACGGACACATCCCGTTCGAGACAAAGCACCGTTCCTACTCCTGATACGACGTAGAGACGCTTCCAATATTGGGGTGCTCAATACGTTTCGTCCGCAATTACGTAAAAAATGTCTGGCTTATCTTACCTCCTTCCTCTGCTCTGGATCATACAAGTGTAATGGCATAGCAACAGGGAGGGAGGGAGGGGTGGGGGTTGTCGTTGACAGCAGTGTCGGGGTGACGCAGTACTTGTTGGTTTGTTCACACAATGCAACTAGTTGATCGCCAAAATCCATTTATAGTCCATTGTCCCAAGTTTCAATACAGGGTCCAATGATTCTGGCAGCGAAGGAACAAACCATACTAGAACCCATCGAAACCAAACCAAATAAAACCAAAGCCAACCAACCCAAACCCAAATAAAAAACAGTAGAGAATACGTCCCTCTGTAGTGTCGGTTGCCGTCTATAGTGTCTGTGGAATACTTTGGCACATGAGACAAACAAATAGTGGCAACATGCGGAGTAGTACTGGTTTCATCTAGTGCCGGTATTTCCCTCTATAGTGCACACACCGACGCACTATAGAGGGACCACCACCACTGTACCATGGACTGCCCTGAGAAAAGCAAAGCAAAGCAAGCCAAAGCAAAGCAGAGCAAAGCAAAGCAGACCCAAAGAAAAGCAGAGCAACGCACAGCACAGCAGAGCTTTTTTTTATTTATTTATTTTTTAGGTCCTCCTGGAGAGCCGGGAAAAAAAAGCTCAAGCTCATACACTTTTGTTTGTGCACCGGTTTTTGTCCATCTGCAAAACGCAGACTTGGTGTTAACTTGGCCCCTTCGGCTTAGTCAACGCCGCGGACTTGCCGGCCTTCTTCGGCCGAACCCTATGAGGGTTGGCCAAGAAATTTACAGCAGAGCGAAGCAGAGTAAAGCACAGCACAGCACAGCACAGCACAGCACAGCACAGCACAGCACAGCACAGCACAGCACAGCACAGCACAGCAGAGCAAAGCAGGGCAAATCTGCAAAAGCAGAGCAGAGAAAATCACAGCAACCCAAATCAAAAAGTACAGCACATCAACCCAAAGCAAAGCAACGCAAAACAAGCCCAAGCCCAAGCACAACCGAAGCAAACCAAACCAAACGCAAGCAAAGCCGAGGCACAACCACAACCTACCCTGGAATCCCTAGAGATGTTGGTGGTGCCGCTATTGATGGCTTTAGCTATTCCGAAGTCGATGAGCTTCAAGCATCCCTTGACGAACACAAAGTTCGCCGGCTTTAGATCACTATGCACCACCTGCACGCGATGACAACAAGGGATTGGGGGAGAAGACATAAACGACTCCTTTTTTATCAAAGCATCCCATCAACAGCACAGAGTAGCAGTCAATTCCTCTACATTGCCGGTATGTGCACCATAGAGGGAAATGCCGCCCCTATAGCCGCAACCAGCACTACTCCGCACACTGCCACCACTTATTGTTCCCATCTGTACCAAGGACTTTATATGCACTATAGAGGGCAACCGGCACTATAGAGGGACCACTACGGTATCGCTACTTGTTGTTCCCATCTGTACCAAGCGATTTCACAGGCACTATAGCGGGCAACCGGCACTACCCAGCAGGCACTATAGAGGGACCACTGCTGTAGCGCGAACAGCCGTCAAATCTTTCCCGCCTTTCGGGCGTGAATACGAAGAGCGACCAGCTCGCAATGCCTGCTCCCAGATCACCTGGAAAAAAAAAAAAAGAATTTATTTGTACCGCATTACAAAAAAAAGGGTACTCCGATTCAAGAGCACCCCGTGCAGACTGATACAGGCGATCGTAACTGCACGTTGCCATCACCAGAAGCGGGAAATGTATGGCGTTTTAGAAACGGCGAGACATGCCGATTTGACCGATCGTAAGCCCTTCTACTACCGGAAAAACGATCCCACACCAATTCCAAATGGTTTCTTCCCTCAAAAACGTGGTTGCACTTCTTAAAGCCCGGAATGCCCTTATCTTGAGTGCTCTTACATCGGCGTACCCACTACCTGGTACTGGGTTTGCATTAGTGATATGGTTGCACTGTCATTTTGGAACGTTGGTGTGTGTGCGTCCGAAAATGGTACAAAAATGGTCGACGAGTGGGAGGACATGCGCCCGGCACAAAAAATCGGGCACGCGAGGCTGAAATAAAGCCTCTATTCTTGAGCCGACCGGTCCTTTAACCCACAAATCATACCAGAAAAAAAGTCCCAAATACTATTTACTTTATAGAGTTTTGAAGGCGTGTTTTTGCGTTTTTGCGTTTTTTCTTACACAACTCACGAGAAGGTGTCGAACCAACCCAACCTTGACCCTGGCTAAGCCTACCACCACCCGAGGGCGGCTCCGCCGGGCGTTTTGGAAAAACTTAAAAGAAAGTGCGGACCACATCAGAAATCGGAATATACTTGGTGTGTTTTACCTTATAGCAAACAACTCTGTGGGTTAAGATTATCACAAAGGCTGCTGCTTGCCATTGTCGGCGCCGTCGGAAATTATAATCTCGCTTCGCGCGTAACAACACAATGCCATTACAGAGTAGTGTTCCCTCTGTGGTGCCGGTGTGTGCCAGCCGAAAATATCGGCACCATAGCGGCAACCGGCACTAATCCGCATACTGTCACTACTTGTTGTTCCAACCTGTGACAAGAATTTTTGCAGACACTCTAGAAGGAAACCGGCACTATTCAACCGGCACTATAGAGGGCCCACTACCGCAGAGACGAAAGTATCATGACATGGAACAGCCATCTCATATCATCCCGCTCACCGTTGGTCATGCATGGCGCGCAAAGCCTGCAAAATCCGATGCCAGATCACCCTCACAAAGTCACACAACGCGACGTCCAGCAATACATGAGCATGCAATGATAAGAAAGGGCCATGGCATGATTTGATATGATGTGCCATGACACGACCCGACACAAAACGGTATATATGGTACAACAACAAAAAAAAGATAACAATTCACAATCGGTGTCCGAGCGCGGAGTGATTAAAGACTGAACGTCTTTGAATCACCCTGTTGAGCCTGGTACTATTAATAGCTAGCACCAGCGGGAGTCGCCGACCTATATTGTTCTTGAGGACAAGCACACACAGTCATATGCGCGACAAGACTGTCACACAGCTTGCCACGATGAGTTCAGACGAAATCCTCGATTCCACAGCTGTAGTATAAAGCGTAGCGTGTATTTTAATTTTCAGGAAAAACATTGCGGCCCGCTGTCCCACCCATTTCCATTCCCACCCCTCTCACCCTTTGCTCATGCATGGCGTGCACAGCCTGCAACATCTGCCGCCAGATCACCCTGACATAGTTCGCCTCCATACCACCCGGAAAAATGTCGCCCATTGCCCATGACGGAGCACCACTGCCAGCAATAAAAACAAATGAACCATCGGGGGGGGGGGGGGAAATAACAAGAAAAAACACATTTTAGACCAAATCGTTTCGTAATGGGGTGATGGGGTTTCCACATCTTCACTGGTATACAAGGCCAACGAAAAGCATGCGGGAAGACAGGGGGGGCGGCGGGGGAGTCATGGCACGCATAGCAGTAGCCGTATGACCATAGATCCTCGAACATCTCACTACAATGCCGGGACGGAAACGCGTCATTTCCCCCCCCATCTAGGCAGATGTCGCTAGCACCACCAAGCGAGTAGCGCCTCGAGGCATTCGGCGAGTCGCATGAAGGGTGGGCTGCGTCCTACTATGGGTTAAAAAAATACAGTAGCAATCGGGACCAAATAATGGTATTAATGGCAAAAAGAGTGGACTACAGAGTTTGTTCATATCGTGGGATTTGCTTGTCATGGTCTTCCGTAACAGTCAGCTTTTTCCACCGGTCGGATCACGTCTCGCGGGTCGGAAGGGAACAGGGCGACTTGACTCGACCCGTGAGACTTGAAACCCTCCTGACCCGACCCGACCCGACCCGACCCATGACATTTCGATCACCTCCTGGCCCGAGCCGACTCGATCCGTGCGCTTTTTTAACACCTCACCACCCTTGGTAATATGGTACAAGGAAGAACCGCTAGTGAGGCGGACTCACGCACATTGTGCATGCTTTCTTGCATACAGATGGCAGTTTTAAATCACATGATTTTTTTCCGGTGTGGTCACGTCCAGAGACAGCAATGTGAGGGGGGGGGGGGGGGGCAATGTAAGCGCGGAGCAAATAAGAGCTCCATAGGAAACCCCAAAAGGGCAGAGGCTTTATCAGGGAGGGAAGCGGGGGGGGGGGGGGGGGTTACTCTTTAGTTGCTTGCATAACTCATTTGACCATTGACCACGCATTCCTTTCGAGACGGAGCACTGTTGTTACTCCCAATGGAGACACCTCCAAGATTTGGGCGCTCAATACGTTTCTTCCATACATATTACATAATTTTTTTTACTATCTTATCTCCTCCCTCTTTTAGCCACCTGCGGTCACCACCGGTCCCCAAGCACAGCGATCGTTAGCTCACTAATAGCTAATGTACCACACGTCTCCATGTCGAATCCGTCTATTGTCCTCATCTCTACCTCTAACACAACCCGCTTCTCCTTGTACGGTTCACATTCTCCCACTATGTGGCCTCTACTCACGTCTGCGTTCCACAACGGCACCTCTGGGCCCTCTGTGCGCCTTATTCCTCCTCCACCCGACTACCGGCACACCTCTCTCAAAAAAAGCGCGCGAGGGGGGGAGGGGCGGGGTTACTCACACTGAAGAGGCGAGGACAGCTTTGTGCTGTCGTAGCAGGCTGTCGAGATCCGTCTCTCCGAGCTCCAACACGATTGATATAATTCCCCTGCTCCTGTCCACCTGATCGAAGCAACAAGCCCGGTCAAAACGAGTAATGATAATAGGGTCAGCGATAGGGTCAGCGCAGTTCAGCAGCAGAGTGGGTGTGCGGTGGTAGATATACAATACTGGGGACAAAAAAAAATACACGCACACATACAACACTCTCAAAACCCCTTCTTGTACCAACGACCAACCACCCTGGTCTCTAATCCGTAGAGCTGTGACTAGGCAGGATTAACACGACTAAAAAGTCGTCGTCAGGTGCCGCTAGCTAAATAATTGACCTCAGTAGGCAAGTCACGTAGCGAAAAAAGATCATGGTCAGCCGACTTGCGAGCCGAAGTCAGGAGAGCGAAGCGAGCCAAAAATCACACCCCCACAAAAAAAAGCGAAAAAAGCATCCCGCATGACACAACCCTTCCTAAGAGTATGTGAACCCATCAAGTCACATAGTCGGCACCCCCAGAAAACGACTGACTACTAGTCCGACTAGCAACTAGTTGGTGACTCAAGTCTTGCCGAATCACAGCTCTACAAATCCGGTGATAATGCGGTTTCTATGGAGCCTCCAAATCAAACCAGACTGGGAAAAAAGCAGACGATGACTACACTAACACACCCCAGCACCACATCCCTGCATGCATCGTGTACAAACCTCGGCGTTCTCCAACCCAATGATGAAGCGACTCCCTTGGAACTGTTTAAGTAGCGCTATCTCGTTCGAGTAGCTCTCCAACAGCGATTGCCCCTGCTCACCCTGGTCATCTACCTTCACCACCTTCAGGGCCATCATCTACAAGTGCAGTTTCGCAAAAACAGAAGGCGTTACAAAGACGTGGGGGGGGGGGGGGGGGGGGGGGGGGTACTCATTTTATGCATAGCCGTAGTCAGGTGGGTTACACAATATGTTACACTTATGTGGAAAAGGAGGTGATCAGCAAGCGGGGAAAGTACACAACCACGGAAAACGGATATTTTCACGGGAATACCAGCAGCACCGTTGAGTGAAACACCATGGTAACACCAGCTCTCAAATTCACGGAAGAAAACGAAAATCACACCCAAGCCAAAGCCGGACCAAACCCGCCGCTCCTGGTCATCCACCTTTTCCACCTATAGGGCAAGCACTCCAAAAGTTCTATAAGGCCGAACTCAAACTTCAAGCCCGAACCAAACCCAACCCAAAAGCGAACCGGCGTCGAACCGGCACCGAACCAAACGGTACCGAACCAAAACCAACCAAACACCGAAACCGTAACCGAACACAAACCGAGCAAAAAAATTCCAGGGATGTGTACGGAGTAAGATCCGCACCGCGGTGCGGATTTTTTATTTTTAGAATCTGACGGAGCGGAGCGGAGCGGATATTCGCTCTAGCAAAAAGTTGCGGATTGTCACGGTGCGGATTTCTGTCCAAAAAAAATCCACGGATTACGACATGGCGGATATCCGTTATGTTCATGCATGTCACGGAGCGGAGCGGATTTTTTAATTTGTCACGGAGCGGAGCGGAGCGGATATTCGCTCACAGAAAAAAGTCACGGATTTTTACGGAGCGGATATCCGGCATCGAGATTTGTGCGGATTGTTGCGGAGCGGATATCCGTCAGACGGATTTTTTCACGGAGCGGATTGTCCACTCCGTCGAGCAAACCGTACAAATCCGCTGCGTTTATCCACGCAAAACCGTATCAAGGAATCCGTAATATTGGACGGTTATCCGCGGATGTTGACCGGATTTCTCCTGATATCAGAAACTAACTACGGATAGACACGTTGTTCTCGGAGTTATACATGGCGGAGAGGGGTGGCGAGCATGGAAAGAATCTCGCGCCCGCACGCGTCGAGTCCCCTTCATAAAAAAATAAAAAAAAGGATGTCTGAAAGAACACTTGGATTAAGAGAAGGGTGAAAAAGAAATACTCCGAGTAGAACAGATTGACCAGAGTTGGTACAGCAGGCGCGCAAGAGCATGAATTCCGCGCACATCTCTGGTAAATAGGTAAGTACGCAAGTACTCCTACAAAGTACCAGATACTTCAACAATTCCATCGCCGCGACAAAAACAAAAAACAAAAAACAGGAAAACCGAAAAAAGAAACAAGAAAAAAGAAAAAAGAAAACAGAGACAGAAAAAATGAAAACAGAGACAATTTCCTCAGCAGCAACAGCGGTACATAGTGATGATGTGTTCTCGGCTGGAGTTGTGGATGCCCGCACAGCAGCAGTACTAGTTGGATCCTCCGGTGTCGGAGAGGGACAAGAAGGAGCAGGAGGCTCGGTTGAAGGCGAGGATTGCTGCAGCTCAGCCGCTGCATCGCCAGAAGAATCCATGACATCTGGCATCCTATGCGTGCGTACCGCGGCTGCGCTGCTGCGTTGCAGTGTTTGTGTGTTCGTACCACTCACGAGTAGTGTCCGCGTTTTGTGTGCGGAGCAGGACGTCGGCCAACCGCGGTGTGTATGGCTGATAGCAGCACAAATTTATACGATAATTTTAAAATTTCAGAACCGTATCTGGAGAGTCCTGGCCAAGAACGGTATTTGTATAAGTTATCCGCTATTCAGAACAATTGTTGAAGGCTCAAAACCCGTGACCTTCACACGGTTTAATCCGCCACTGTCTACGGATTGGTCACGGATCATCTACGGAGCAGACCAATCCGCTCCGTAAATTATCCGTTATTTACGGATCTGGCCACTGGAGAAAAACATCATACGGAGCGGTGCGGATTTTATTTTGTCGTGACGGAGCGGAGCGGAGCGGATATCCGCGCTCTTTTCAAATCACGGATTTTTGCGGAGCGGATTTTTGTCCTTGAAAACGTTTCACGGAGCGGAGCGGATTTCCACCATGCGTCACGGAGCAAAGCGGAGCGGATATCCGCCCTTGACCTACTTCACGGATTTGGACGGATCGGTTATCCGTTGTCTGGTTTTGTCACGGAGCGGTGCGGTTTGTCAATCCGCTCCGTAAAAACCCTAACTCGCGGTGCGGATCTTACTCCGTACACATCCCTGAAAAATTCCAACTAATCGCTCACCTGACCATCCGGAGAGACAACGCGAAAGACCTCGCTGCTGCCGCCGCGTCCAATCTTCTCCGTTTTCAGATATCGAGTTCCGTTCACGACCACCTCTGACCACGCGGAGCTAGGAGCGCGGGCAAAAGAAACGCCCTGCGGAGTTTAACAGGGAGTTGCACAAAAACAGGTGGCCAGTTAGGTACACGGGAGGCCGGGGGGGGGTGTGCGCTCAAGCATTGCTTGTTTTAGCCATTTGGCCATCGACCACGCATCCTTTTCGACACGCAGCACCGTACACGGGGAGGCGGGGGGGAGGGGGTGGAAGAGGGAAGGTACAGCCGGATCGTGGACGAAATAAACGCCACACAGAGTTGCACAGCAAGCTGAACGACGATAAGCTGCCGTGAGGTAGACGGGGGGGGGGGGGGGGGGGGGTTGAAGGGGGCAGCTGGGAGCGTGAGCGAAATAAACGCCATTCAGAGTTGCGCAAGGAATTGCTGAAGGACAGGCGTTCCGTGAGGTACACGGGGTGGGGTGGGGAGAAGGGATTGGTGAGAAGCGTGGGCGAACGAAACGCCCTACGGAGTTGCACAAAGACAGGCGTACCGTGAAGCAGACAGTTTACACAGAGGCGAAGGGGGTGACAAGACGGAGAAGACGGAGATGCTGGAGCATATGACGGAGCATGGACGAAGGAAAATCCCTACGGAGTTCCGCAGAGACAGGCGTGCTGTGAGGTCGACTGGAATGGAGGGCGGGCAAGGCGACAGAGGTGTACAAACGGGAAAGCAGACGGGGGGGGGGGGGGGGTAATGCATCCCACGACCCACGACAACAAGACAACGATGCGCATAATTGTAAACAATGCGGTGGACATCGAGCAAGAATCGAGTTCGATTCGATACTGACAACCAAACACCAATTCGATACCATTCTGCTCTCGACATTCCTCGTACGCCCAAAACGATCGTTCAGCATCAGCAAAAACAAATACGGCGATGATGCCAACCCATGGAGGGCAAAACGCAATCGATACGAAACCCAACAAAAATACTTACAGACACAACCAACGCAGCAGAGTTACCGACTGACCTTCGAAGGCTTGGCCATGCTTCCGAAGCTACCGGTGCTTATCGTTCCGCCCAGCAGGCCACTCTCACTCCCCCTTCCCCCACCCATCCGACTAACTCCACCTCCACCCCCGCTCGCTCTCCCGCTTCTGCTGCTGCTGCTGCTGCCGTTGCTTCTATGGCTGTCGATCCTATGGCTACCGCTACCACCATGGCTTCCACCGCCACTGCCGTTGCTATGCCCCCCGCTGCTGCCACTGCTGCAACTGGCCAGGTCGCTGGTATCCGTTACCTCCGAGCCCAGCGGAGGCGTGTTATCATCTCGCCGCCCTCCCCTCCAATGCCCGATTTCCCCTCCCCCCTCCGCAGCGGCCGCCGCAGATACCGAAGCCGCTGCCGGCGCCGAGGAAAAAATGTCCACCCCCGAATCCCGCGCAGAAAAACGCCTACCGGGAGTAGCCGCACGGCCCACGGCATCAGCAGCATCCATCCCCTGAACCGTCCCCGAAAAACGGCCTCCGGAGGTAGTAGAAATCCCACGGCCCGCCGTATCAGCAGAACCCTCTGCTCCCGCTACGGTTCCCACCACCGCCGCCGCTGCCGTCCTTTCCAAGACCGCCGGCGCCGCCATCGCTGTGCCCGCTACAGCCGAGCTGCGGTCAAGAACAACACCTGCCACGCGCCCCGCTTCCCCATTCTCCATACCGCCTCCCCCGCTGCCGGTACGCCGCCCCGCCAAGTTTACCTCGGCGGAAGCACGAGGGAGCGCGCGTCTACCTCCAGCCGCGATAGTCAAGCTCATGTCCGCTTCCTGCTCTTCAGCGACGGTCTGCATCCCCAGCAGCGGCAACCCTAAACCTGACACGCCCCCCTCCGCAGTCGCCTTTATCAACCCCCCTCGACGGCCGTCACCGCTAGCACTATGACCATCGCCACCGCCAACACCGCTGCTGCTAGCAAGCGCAGAAGTTGACCCCGCATCCCCCCTCTTAGACGCCTCCGTTTCCCCCCCCGCCTTCACAGCCAGCGCTGCTGCTGTCTTTGCCGGCGTTGAAGAATCGGATCCGTCGGCGCGAGACAACGTCGTGAGCGGAGGCATCCTCGCAGAAGCTATCGTGGGGGGTGCTGCAGACGCGGACGCTGTTGCGACCCTCGCCGTTAACCCCGCCCCCCGCGTCAGGCTGTCCGCGCTCCTCCTTCCGATGGCTCCGCCGGCCGCCTAAAAACAACAAGGAAAACATTAGGCGGTACGTCGCAAAACAAAACAGAAAAAGTGCGGCTGTACATAGTGTGGCTTTTTGACGGAGAAGAGGAGGCGGAGGTGCGTGCGGGTTGCGTTGGGGGGGGAGAGGGGTGTGCCCATATCATGGATGCCTGTAGTACACTCTCGCGGTTGGGGGGAGGGAGGGGTGGCGACTGGGCGGCCGACAGTTTCACTAAAGTGGTACAAAGATCGTTAGCATTGCGAAAACCAGTGGCCTGAACCTCAAAATCTACCGTACGGGTTTCAATGTAAAGGTTGTCTTTTTTCTCGAGGGGGGGGGGAAGGGTCTGCCTTCCCAAGGCAACGCTAACGCCAGCGAATGATAACGAACGCTAACGCTACCCCTCACGCTAACCTCACCCACACGGCTAACCTCACCCACACGGCTGACCTCACCCACACGGCTAACCTCACCCACACGGCTAACCTCACGCTCACCAACAATATTCGCGTCGAAAATACCATCATCATATTCATCGTCACCGATACCGACACCGTTGCCGCCATTGTCAAACCTGCCGCCAATAAATTTAAACTCTAGCGGAATCCAACGAAAGCTAACCCTATCCCTAACGCTAGCGCTAACACCAAGCTCACCAACACCCCCAACCTCCTCGCCTTCACCACCCTAAACTCGCGTCGAAAATATCACAATCGAAATCACCGTCACCGTTACCACTACCGTCATCGTTAATACTACCGCTACCGCCAAAGCTTGCGCTACCCCCACCGTTATCGCTACCGCAAATTGTAACGCCAAGTCTAGCGAACGCCAGCGAATGCTATATCTATTCCAAACGCTAGCGACAAAACCAACCTCACCCGCACCCCTAATCTTGTCACCTTCACATTCTCGTCGAAACGGCCATCATCATTACTACCGTCGTCACCGCTACCGTTACCGCCAAATGCTAATCCTATCCCTAACAATGCTAACCCCACCCACACACCTACTCCATTACCTTCTCACCTTCACCAACTTCATCTTCGAGTCGAAACTGTCATCATCACCATCATCATCATCATCGTCACCGTTGGCGTCATCGTCATCGCTGTCGTCCCCCCCCCCCGCAGCCTTGCTGGTCACCGGTACCCTCATCGCCCCGAGGGAGGAGGAATACGCCCGCGGGCGTTCGCCCCCGGTTGGCCCCTACCGCGGCAACATCCGGACGACGAACGGTTCATACGTCAGACAGATCCGATCACTGTACAGATCACACATATCCCATCACTGCACAGATCACACATATCTGGTCACTGTACAGATCATACAGACCACGCTGACGCACCTGCATCATCTGCAAAGATTTTCACGGGGCCGATCTACAGGATCTGAAACATCCGCACATGTTCTCTCGGTTGTGATCCACGGGGTGTGGCAATATCATGCGCGTGCCCTAGTTTGTACTGGCTTCCACGTCACGATCTGTGCGATATGCATGACATATACAAAAATCCCATCCCACTGATCTGTGCGATATGCATAGCAGAGATCATGATATGTCCGACGCGTGGAACGGTTGAACAAAACGTTTTTTAGGGGAGGACGGGGGGACACCTGTTGGGTTGTGGTGACTTCGGTTGTTTCCGAAAGGAACTTCCATGTGGACGGCACGCACATGTACGTTTCGACGGGGGCGGGGAGGGGGGATGGCGGATTCAACGCGCAGCTACAAAAATAACAGGAATCAGCACTGATGGCAATCACGACGAGCCCACCAGTGGCATACATGTGAAACCTGCAAGGGGGGGGGGGCGTATAGAGCGCCCGAAAGCGCCACAAGTTAAGGCGTTGCGTGAGCGCGCAGCAGCGCGAGTATACGCTGAGCAAGTGTGCAAGTAGGAGATGGAACGAAACACGGCTAGGGTTTGACGATATAACGAATCCTAAGATAGGAGGCGATTTGGGGTAGGGGATAGGGAGTATACAAACTGGACAGAGCGTGTGGGTGAGGTTGTACTCATGGACAGAAAGACAAAGAGGGTGAAAAAAAGCGAAACACCCGG
Source organism: Undaria pinnatifida (assembly GCA_012845835.1). NCBI lineage: Eukaryota > Phaeophyceae > Laminariales > Alariaceae > Undaria > Undaria pinnatifida. The sequence continues at coordinate 11,888,818 of JABAKD010000001.1, forward strand.
AGACGACCAAAACCTGTCTTGACAACCGAAGGGCAGCAACTACTGCTGCTTTGAATCTTCAAGGCCTTTTTGGCAACGTTTGGTGAAGAACGGAAAGCAGACATCTCCCTCACCGTTGCCGCTGACGGCGCCGCTGCCAACCCATCAGGCTTTGCAAGCGGTCTCCTCGCCCTACTACCCCCAGAAGACACAGCACCAACGCTGTCTTTCATTTCATCGCCAACACCGCCTCCAGCCCTCGCAGATCGTAACGCCTCCAAGCGAGAAATCCGGGCAGCACTCCCCCCCCCCAGCGCTCCTCCAGGCCTGGCTCCAGCTCCGGCTCCGTCTCGAGCTCCGCTTCTAGCAGTAATGCCTCCGTTAGCACTGCCTCTGCCGCCTCGGAGAGCGTCCCCAACAGTAGTGTGAGCACCTCCGCCACCGCTGCTGTTGCTGCTGCTGGAACTGTTGTTGCCGATGCCACTGTTGCTCTTGCTTGATACACCACCTCTGCTGCTGGCGCCTGGGGCCGATGCATCCTCCTTTTCGCTGGTTCCGGCACCGCCGCTGCGGCTTCTACTGCCACCACCACCACCACTGCTGCTGCTACTGCTGCTACTGCTACTGCTGTTGAAGCCCGCCAAAGCCGGCCTTGGGGCGGGCTTCCAGTCGAGAATGTGGGATATACCGGCGCCGAAGGTGGTCGCGGTGCGGGAGGCGCCCTTAGATGCGGCAACGATAGTCGCGGAGGGGACGGCGGCGGCGGCGGCAGCAGCAGTACTAGCAGTAGCGGCAGCGGGGCCAGCCTCGGTGATAACGCCTGGCGCTTTTACAGCGACGGCGGTGGCAGCGGTGGCGGCAGCACCGGTGGAGGGGACGGTTGATACCTCTACAGGCAGGCCTACCGCCCTACCAGCAGCCGCGCTCCGTCCTATCCTCCTCTTCTTCCTCCCCGAAGACGGTCCCAACTTTGAACCGTCGGCTTCTTCCGCTACCGCCACCCCCACCCCAGCCTCTACCTTTACTGCCGCCGACACCACCGCCTCCCCCGCCGTCGCTGCAACCCCTCCCCCCACTACCACCGCCTCCGCCTTTGTAGTCGCTGCACCGGCCTGCGCTGCGGTCGCTAGCGTTAGCGCCGCCGCCGCCGACTCAACACGGGAACGCTTGCGGGCGGACGATGCCGCCGGGGGGGAGTTGGCATGCTCCCGTCGGGAAGCGGAGAGAGGAGCTACGGCTCTCCGCGTCTTTGTTCCGGTCGGTCGGAGAGACTCGGGCTGTTGCTGGGGCCTTGGTGGGGCGCGAGTGATGGTGGTGGATGGGGTTGAGCCTTCACGCGGGTGCAACAGTCTTGCGCGGGAAGCTTTCGGCGTGGGGTCTGTGGGAGGCGGGGCATTCTCGCCTACTCGTGAGGGAGTGGTTTCGGTGGAAGCGGGACGCGACCAGAAGGAGAGCGATATGTCGGAGCGGGCATTGTCGACGCGTACTCGTCGCGGACCCTGGTGTCCGGAATAGGGGGCTGGAGGGCCGCCGCTGCTGCTGCTGGCGCTGCTGCTGGAAGTGCCGCTTTGACGAGCACGCTTCGGTTCTGCGGACCTTCCAGCTACGGAGGAGGAAGACGAGAAAGCCCCGTTCCTTGTGCGCACGGAGAGGCCGACGCTCCGCCCGCCTCCTTCCTTCGTTTCTCCACCCCTGCTGGAGGGTGAGTCTTCACTGACCCCTCGCCCTGCCAGAGTCTTCTTGACAGACTCCGGTTGGCCTACCTTTCCTGACCAGAGCAGCCTGCTGATGTTTTCCTTGTCTTCCGTGCTCCTTATATGATCCATGTCGCCTGTTTTCCTCCACGAGTTGCCAACTCCAACACACAAATCTAACAAAAGGGGGCAGGTGTCCTACGTTACCGCCTCTATGGGATGTGGGCCGTGGGCACCTCAAGCTGTGCTCCAGGGCACACTACGGTTAATTAGCTACTCGATGTTGCGAGCAGATGGGAAATCAACAACGGCAGGGGATGTGATACATTCCTAAAAACGCCGAGCAGGATGTTGAACAATGCTTTTAAAAAGCTAGAACGCAGAACGCTACGTGTACAACATCTGATACACCACTGCAGCGCTGCAAAATCTCAAGCCTCAAGCACCTCCTGCTCATCAAGGTGGGTGTTTATGAGACTCGGAAGTACCAGCGTATGGTCTGCCGCCCTGGCATCTACAGTCACATTCCCATGCACCTCGACGGAGCAGTGCAAGGTGGACAATTGCTCGCAGCTCCTCTCGTACAGCACAGCATGTTTACTATTATGTTCCCTTTTGTATCCTAGATATTTTCTCTCTTGACCTACGAGTACGAGGCTGTCGTCCTCCTGCTGGTGCTGCTGCTGTCTGCCTGCTGCTGTTGTTTGGGACATCTCTCGACGAGACGGCAACTGCAAACAGCAGTAGTGCGACGTGATGGAGGGTATATAGCAGGGCGTACAAAAGGCGGAGTAGCCAGCGCTCTGTTGCCCTGGCGCATTCGTACTGCTGCCTGTACCCGTCAGGGGTATGAAATACAAGTACAGCAGTACAGCAGCACCAGGTACAGTACCTGGTATTCATTCAATGAGAAAGCCAGCGAATGTACTGCTGTAGTTGTTGGTAGTGAACTACCAACATGAGCGTAAATATAATGACCGTTTGTATTCATATTGATTTTTAAACGGTGACTACATTTGGGACCATATTGGCGTAAGAAAAGCTGATACGAACGGCACCAGGTACGTAAGAAACCCCGTGCTTGTATACGAGCAAGTGCGAACGAGCTGGCCGAGTGAGCTAAGGCGATGAGGCGGCCACGGAGAACCACAGCAGGAGGATGGCACACGGAGAACCACAGCAGGAGGATGGCACACGGAGACCCACGACCGGCACGCACATCATCATCATGAGAGCAGCGATCGTCTTTTTTCAAGGGTTATTTTTACGAGGCAGTAGTACAACATGTTACTTACGTCACTGATTTTTGTAGAGTTTGTAGAAGAGTTGTATACCCTTCACGGGAAACGACCCGTCGCAATTTTCAATTTTCAGGCACGGGCGTCGTAGCTGCGCTGCAACATGTCAAATAACTCGGGAAGGAGGGGCGATCATTGATATCTGTACTGTGGTTTTTGGTTCCATTGCTCTTGTTTCACTGCATGCCCGCGGGTCGTCACTCTGACAGCACTCCAGACAGCAGGCGCGTTCGTCTATACTCACGATTACCGTGCGGTTCGTACGGTGCAGGCAGCCCAACCGCTGTAGTTTGTAGCCGCGAGTTGGTTAGTTGTGGGCACGGGGGAACTCTATGCTGTAGTTGAGTGGATACCCGCGGCATGCGAGTTTTGACCTTTCACTTGTGCGCCTTCTTCCGTATCGTGCGTTTTTAGGCGGGAAAGCGTAATATTTCCCTGACGAATTTTGATTTCACTTGGTTTTCGGATCTTCCTCGGGCTCCAGCACCTTTGTGTGACCACGGACTCTAGATTTTTGACAAGAGTTAATGTGAGAAAACAACAACTACACCGTTTCACCGTTCACTATAGACATCAAGACTCTGGCCCGCCGATAACTGGCTCCCGGCGAATGCAATTACAGGTGCAAGACACTTATTCATACTTCCAAGGCAGCAGTTCAAGAGACCTACTTGCAAGGTATTAATAGACAGCAGCGCAAGACTTCCCGTGTTACTGATTAGCAAAGAAAAAGTGGCGGGGGCTGGGTTTAGTACAATGGGAAATGGTACCCCTTGTATGGGAGATGGTGCGTTCTACAATATGGACTTGAGCATAATTTCCCCCTCATTTCCAGGACTTTTCGCGGCTCATTGCCCGACCCGCAGGTCGGGTCAGGAGGTAGTCGGGGCGGGCCAGGATGTGTTCGAAACCTCACGGGCCAGGTCGTGTCGAATTAGGAGGTCTTGCAATCTCACGGGCCGGATCACGTCACCCTGACTCGACCCGACCCGCGAAAGGCAAAAATTGATCCGACCCGTGAAGAGCCCTGCTATTTTTGCCGGATTTTTCACGGTTCATTGCCCGACCCGCGGTTGGAATCCGGTCGGGTCAAGGGCTGTTCGAAATGTCACGGACTGGGTCGGGTCGGGTCGGGTGAAGAGGTTTTCAAATCGGCCGAACGCGCGCTTTCCCTCCTTTTTCGCTATAGCACAGCTTGTCGCCGGTTGTATACCTTCGTTCTCCCCTTTCATCCCCAGATTGAGCGGACGAACATCCAGCATCGAAGTCCTCCTCGAAAACGAGGATGCTTAACCCCTTTACAGCCCCCAAACCCCTCCCTGTACTAAAACCAAGTAATTTTGTCCCCAAAAATGGGTTTCCAGTTGTAAAGGGGTTAACCCCAGTTTTTTTTGTCGCTGAAACGGCAGTAACACGGTGTTCGTGAGAATTCGAAAGTACCTGGTATGCGTTTTGGGGCGGACTAGCCCGGAATCTCCTTGGTTTGGGGCAAATGTGATCACGGGGGGTGCAGTGAAGGAAAAGTGGATCGCGTTGGAAGCAAGGTAACGGCGGGGGGGGCACCCCGTTTTAATTTGCAACAGCAGTGACTACGATATAAAGGAAGGTTCGACGAGCCGAAATACTCTCATATCCGGTTTGCTCCTATTTTTCAGTGTAATAAATTCATTTTACATCGACAGCGCGATATAAGGTATATACTCGGAGTATATTTTTTGATCATATATCGTAGCCAAGATCTACAGGGCCATTTAGAACAGTGCTCCTTGCAAAATCGATGCCAGATCTCATCGAGCACATTAGGAACTATGTTGGCGTCATGCTGCGGAAATGCCAGTGCATCGTGTGCACTCAATGCGCCGTTCGATCTGTTTTATTACCAAGTACCCACCAGAAACGAACGCAAAGTCTGCATGCTCACGTTGCTGCGCTTTTTTTTGTTTTCGTTTTTTTCTCTGTTTCACACTTGTACTTTCCAGCTTCTGGACAAGCCGTGGTCACAGGTGTCGTCCCTTCTCCCCTCCGGTTCTTGCCTTCAATTTTTATCGCGCACAGGGTTCGGCAATCCCAGTGCTCGTCGGTTTTTCATCGAATGTTGCTAACTCACGCTCTCGCGCTTTCCGCAAATCAATTTGTCCACGAGAAAAAGTCCCTACGAACTATACGAGTATGCACTCGGGGGGACACGAACTCACCAAACTGACCTATACCAGAGGATAACCTGGTACGCCACCAGGGCGACCGGCTATTACTGTGTATACCTGTGCCCCCCCCCCCCCCCCCGCGCGAAAACCAGTCGTCCAAACGCGTTGGACGAAAGTGGCTGATGCATTATATACCCAATTGTATATACCCTTCGTCGTTATTACTAAAATAGAAGAAATGCACAATAAATCAGCAGCAAACATGAGTAGAAAAGTCTGCGCTCCTCTTCCCACCCCATCGATGTTCACCCAGAAGCACCCCTCCTTGCCTCCTTTCCATCTCGGAAAAGGGCTCTAATACACGTTTGCTTTCCGGGTCAACCACACCACACATCCCATCGAGATACCCTCCGCAGATCCTGCATGAATGCTTCGTAAAGCCTGGCGCGACTGACGTATGATCGGGTACGCACGCGCAGCGGCTGCCCGCTGCACGGGGCATGGTGCCTGCGGGCGTGTGCGTTTGTTGCCCTGTTGTGCTTGCGGCGCTACGTTTCTGAGAGTTCGATATAAGAGAATTATTGGAAATATCACGAATTGTCTCTTACATCGGATTTGTTCGTGGCAAGCTGCGAAAGTTCTCTTATACCCGTACTTCTATCTTAAATCGATTGTCTTTGTCTTATATCGTAGCCAGTACTGTACCGAATATCTACAACTCACTCGCGCGAGTGCCTCTGTAGCCCGCTCCTAAACGAACTTAGCTTGTTTTTAGCACGCAGCGAAACAGGCAATTCCAAGGCGGCGGTGCAATGTCGCGAGCCGATAACTCAGCAGCGTTAAGATTGCCAAAATAAAGAGGCTACAAGTCACTCGCGCGAGCCCTGAGAGTGACCCCCCAGCCGTAGCCTTGTTTTAGGGCAAGATACACAGAGTAGGGGTGCCCCCATAAAGCTGTCTGTGAATAGCGCAGTACCGAGATAGGCTGTCTGTGAATAGGGCAATATCCCGATATAAGACGGTCAAAATCGGTTGACGCCACTGGCGAGTTGCACTCGTAACCCGGATTGAGTAAGGCGGCTCCCCCCAACAAGGCGGTGGTCACATTGCTCTGGCACACCCCCGCCATGCTGGAGGACCCCCACTGCAAGCGTAGAACGCCTGGTTTTCTGGTCCTGTAAAACGCTTTCGTTGGCCATGCGGCAATCAATGTGCAGCTACAGCAGTTTTTCACAGCAAGTCCGTCCATACAACATGTGCCCTGATATAGTATCACACAGTCGACTACTCGTATAAATATAGTTGGTACCAGATACCTGGCAAGGCGCACCATGTGTAACTTCCGGGAGTACGGCCAATTAAACCCCTCCCTGGAGAGCCATCTTTACGGCAGTTCTGAGTTGATATGTCTAGGATAAAGTATGGAAATGGGGGAAGTTGGTTTGGCCCACGTGTGCTTCCAGTATTATGAGAAGGGAACAATAAAATAGAAGTATCCCAAACACTACTTTGGACCCTGACCCTATAACCCTAACCCCGACCCCGACCCTACCCATGGAGCTTTTTAGGGAAAATAATCCGACTTTTTTGCTGTTGAAAAATTGCTCGACCGCTATCAAACTCATACAACAAAATATTCCCCGCTTTCCATACTTTATCCTACCCGGTAAATAATAACCCAGACGTCTCGTAAAGGCTAATGCTCCCAAAGGTGCCAGGTACAACACCGTCGCCTTTCTATGGGACCCCCACTGCAAGCTTAGAACGCCTGGTTACCTGGTCCTGGAAACGTTTCGCTGGCCATGTGGCAACCAATGTGCAGCTACAGCAGTTTCACAGCAATTCCGTCCATACAACATGTGCCCTGATGTAGTATCACACAGTCGACTTCTCGTATGAATGTACCTGGCACATGGTGAGACATGCCAGGTATAAACTCCCGGGAGTACCGCCAATTAAACCCCTCCTGGAAAGCCACCTCAGCCGCAATTCTGAGTTGATATGTCTAGGATAAAGGATTGAAACCGGGGAAGTTGGTTTGACCCACGTATGCTTCCAGTATTATTGTAAAAGTTAAAATACACTCCAGCTGTGAGATCGAATATTTTGTCGAAACTCATCTTTGCAAGCTGTGTGTGATACTCCGATCGCGCGTATTACGGGTTGTGTGTCCTCATTAAGGATGTAGGTCGGCGACTCCCCTTGCAACTACAGTGTAGCTATCAGGGTCAACAGGGTGATGTTAGTCAGTCTGTGCGCGGAAACTATGAAACCCGTTTCTGAGGGGGACAAAATCTGACAGCTGTGGAAGGAAATGCATCATTATGAGAAGGAAACAATGAATTAGAAGTACACAAAACACTACTTTGGACCCTAACGCTAACCCCGGACCCCGACCCTACCCATAGAGCTTTGTCCGGAAACTCTTCCGGCATTTTTTGCTGCTGAAAATTTGGCCGACCGCTATCAAACTCATGCATCAAAATATTCCCCGGTTTCCATACTTTATCCTACCTGGTAGATAATATCCCAGACGTCTCGTAATGGCTACTGCTCCCAAAGGTGCCAGGTACATTTCTCGGAAACGTCGCGAAAGAAAGGCTCTCACTTCGGACAGACGGTACCCCTGTCAATGATCTATTGATTATCTACATGATCTATGTCGTCAAGGGCAGAGCTCCCTGGTAATTATTATATGTGTTATTACCTATATATCATGTTTACGGGTGAGAGCCGTCTGATCTGAATGATCTATTAATATAGCGTTTTTTTTTCCTGGGCTGGATCTGTAGTGCACAGATCGTGCACAGCGGGCCATGATCACAGATGTTGGACCGATAAAACCTTGTGGGGTCCGTGGGTAGCGACCAAGAAACGAGCGTTGCGATATTTCCAAGCTTGTACCATCGCAGCAGTGCTAGTAGGATCATGCTGCGCACGTCCCGTACTAGTAGTGTTTGCACTGTTTTGGTGCGGACACCAATATTTGTCGTTGCTGATCAACAATGGCCGATGCCGTATTCGTCGATTTTCGTCGGAGGAATCCCTCCCCCCCCCCCCCCCCCCCTGAAGTCTCAAAGGGGTTGATAGATGATCTACGGTAGATCGCGGTCTGCACGATGTGTGAAGAGGTTCGAATAGTATCGCTCCTTGCCCAGTCCGTCTGCAATTTCTCCAGGTGGCGTTGTTGGTGGGCCGTCTCATTTTGATATTGATTCGTACAGCAGCAGGACTACTGTTCGTCGCATGTGCTACGGCGGCAGCAGTACGAAAAACGTTGTACTGGAGCCAGCCGCACTCGTACATACAGCAGCGGCGGCAGCAGCACAACAGCAGGACTGCAGTAGTAGTGGTAGTGGTAGTGGTAGTATAATAAATATAATTTTTTGGAAGCGCTTGCAGCAGATAGCGTTGGTGAATACTCGTACAATAGTAACTACATAGAATCACAGTACCATACTAGACTACTTGTTGAACAAGTATTTATAAACGCAGTACCGCTATATCTACCTTTTACAGCAGCCAATCGTTGGTCGCGCTGGTGAATACTTGCAGCAGACAGCGGTAGTATGCGCTCGCGGGACCTCTAAAACACAACGAATTCCGTTGCTTCTGAGTGCGAGATCTCACCCAACACACCAAGTGTGGGACGGTAATCCCGCAGCAGGTAAATCTCGTTTTTTACGCTTGGGGTGCAGAGACTCATCGCGGTGGGTAGGGTGGCATATCCACACTGTCGGAGGGCAGGAACGAACAGCTGTCTCACATTAACCCTCCTGCCGGCTCTGCGTGGCGGAGAGCAGCGGGCGGCGCGCGCTGTGCATAGTCTACAGATGCACCCCCGGGCGCCGGCTATAGGCTTGTATCAGTGCTCCTCTTTTTTCCGCACAACATGTGCTTTTGCTCTATAATGCTTCGTGCCTTCTTAGTTTCCGCCCAGTTATGGCTGGCTAGGCTCTGCTCCTAGAAACATCATAGTTTGCTGCTGCAAATAAAACAGTTGCGGCATATTTATGCTCTTTACAAACGAACCCAATTATGCCGTCTTTTTTATGAGGGCGTGGTGGGTGTCAGTCTAGCGACGGCACCGCCACAACGTACACCGCCCGCTTATCTCCTCTAGAACCACGCCTTCTGCGAGCTTCGCGGGAGTGGACCGTGCCCTCCTGACGAGGACCAGATGGTCCAAAACACACGGTACATTACGCAAGATATGACACCGCCTCGGAAGCCAAGGACTCAGTAGGGGGCTTACCCCTGTTCTCAATGCCGCGCGAGTGGCTCCGTACCTCGTTCAAAAATGGAAGAAAATTGCTTTTTTGTCGGCGCAGCGTCTGTACCTCGATGAACTTTAGAAGTACTTGCTTTTTCCTGGCGCGGCGTATTTATATGGCGGTCCATGCCGCTAAGCAGAAAGCACAAAGGCTGAAAAATGATACCCTAAAAGCGACCCCTCCCCCATCGTAGATCCGGATCAATTTTCAAGCCGAGTTTAATCTACAACAATTTGCTCACACAAAAGGAAAAGGTTGGCTTTGGAAAAGATGTTGACCTAATATTTTTTGAGATGTTCTTCACGGGCCGGGTCGCTTCTCGTGGATCGGGCCCGGTTGAGTTGGATCAGGTGAGACCCGACCGCGCCCCGCGACAAAATTAAACCTTGTCGTCATCTGATCCGACTCGACCCGATCTTTTCAGGGTTTGTAAACCTCCCGACCCGACCCGACCCGACCCGACCCGACCCGACCCGACCCGACCCGACCCGACCCGACCCGACCCGACCCGACCCGACCCGACTCGACCCAACCGCACTCGACACGTGAAATTTCGAAGACGTGCTCCCGACCCATTCCACCCCGACCCGTGAGAGTTTTTAGGCCGACGCGTGCTACACGATGTCGGTATCACCTTCAAGCGCTTTTATTTTTGGCTACCGGGAACCCTCTACCTCACAACAACTGGAAGGTCGCTGAAAAATATTAGCGAGGTTTGACGAAGTTAAACGAAACTACTCTATACCGTAGGGCGGGTGCTCTTCTGGGTACTGGGTGTGCCGCGGCGGCGTATGTCCCAGTACTCGTAGTGTTGAATGTCGAAAATGCTGGATGGCCTTTTTGTGGACCATTTTATTAATACCAACCATTTTTGTTACGATCTGTGCGATTTGCAGGAGTAGACATGTGTAAGTTACTAACTGTGTGCCAGAATGGAGACAGCACTTATCTTGTATAGTCGGTAAGGGAAAAAAACGACTTGAACACCTTTTGTCTGATTGGTTGAGGCCTGCCTGAAAATCGGCAGGCCGATTTCTTTCGGAAAAGCGCCTACGAAACACGCGCCGAGGCCGCGGTACTGCCCTTGCCGACCTCGAGCCCCGCAAAGGGTTGGGGTTAGGGGTGGGGGTATGGTTGGAGTTGGGTTGGGTCTGGGCCGACGTGCAAGATAGAAGTCGACTGCAAGGCTGTGCTGTTATATGTTTTCACACTGATAATGCAAATAGGGGCTGCCCACCATGGAGGGGTTTCCATGTATGTTGGGAAGGATTACTGTATATTCTGATGACAACCATCGACATAGCTTGTCCTCGAGGCCAGAGGTCGGGCTTCGGCAAATACCGAGTGAATGTCTCCTCCACTATCTCGTCCAACGACACCCCTCCCCCCAAATGCCACCGCCACTCGAACACCGTACTCCCACAAGCGCCAATGTACCTCCGGGGCGCGGGGGCGGGGGGGGCGTACTCATTAGTTGCTTGCCGTAACCCCTTTAGCGCTGCAACCGCGTTTTTGGGGACAAGTTACTTGGAAATAGTGTTGGATATTTTTTGGCGTAGTAGGAGGGCTGATTGTTTGACGCTTGACCGCGCTTCCTTTTCGAGGCAGAGCGCCGTTCCTACTCCTGATGGAGACACCTCCAACATTTGGGCGCTCGTTACTCATCTTCCGTATTTTTCATAATTGTTTTTACCCGTCTTATTTATTTCCTGTTTTTCCGCCCGTGGCAGATGCCTCCGGGGGGGGGCGGGGGTAGGGGACGATCCACCGCGGTGGTAGCGGCAGCGGCGGCGGCGGCGACAGCATTGACGCTAACGGTAGTAGCTTACGCGACCGCGCGTTACCGTCGAAGTAAGCGCAGGTGATTTTGCCGTAGACACTCGCTACGATAAAGGTGTTTTTTTTTTTTTTTAAGTGTTTCTATATGACGGGGGTCTCCATACCCTATTAATAACAACATTAATCCAATCATCGGAAGGTCATATTCGTTTTTAGGAACTTTTTGTTTGTTTGTTGTTATTTTTTTTGCATCCTTCGGTGGATAGGGAAAATTAAAGCTTAAGGCTCTGACGAGATAAGACACTCGCTACGATAGAGGGAGCATTTTTTTTTTTTTTTTAATAAATGTTTCCTGAATGCCGGAGCTCCTTGCCTTAAAAAAAGATCGCCGCAGTGTTTCATTCGCTTTTTTTCATCAACATTATTTTTTTATTTTGTGTGTGTACCTATTAATAGACCATGGGTACGTGCTCTTTTTTCGCTTTCGGTTTACTCATAATCGGTTTTTTATTTTTTCATGCGGTATATGTAGAATTCCTCAGGTGAGATGGTCTCAGGAAAGAAAAGGTATACCTCTCCCGTAACATGGTGTCCATATTATAAGCCCTGTGTCGTTTGCCGTGGTTGACTTTGTTGTTGGTTGGGGCGGTGTCGGGAGGGGTCGGCTAGTGCGGGGTCGCGTGATCAGCTAACGAAGGCGCTAACGCTGTTGCTATTCGCTAAATATATCGCTAAGGCTAAGCGCTAAACATTGGCGGAAGCGGCGTTGTTGGCCGGGGAGGTGCGGGAGGGGTCGGCTAGTGGGGAGTCGCGTGATTCGCGAACGGTGACGCTAACGCTGTCGCTACTCGCTGTATATATTGCTATGGCTAAAGCTAAGCGCTAACCGTTCGGGAAGGAGTTAACGCTGACGCTGACGCTAGCGGTAGTAGCGTGTGCGACCTCGCGTTCCCATCGAAGAAAATTGCAGGTGATTTGTCGTAAAAGCCCCCTGTTTTTGGGAGCCGCGTTGCCGTGGCTGGCGGTGTTGTCATCAATGGAAAAAGTTGGAAGGGGGAGTCAGTAATGGAGATGCGTGCACTCGGCTAACGCTGATGCTGCTGTCATCGCTAAGCACCTTGCTTCGGCTATAACCCTAGGACTATTGCTATCGCTTAGATGCGGGCCACGATAGAATCAGATTTGTTTTCGCTAAACTAATATCTGAATGACGGGGCTCCTTAACTCCTTTAGAAATCCCCCATATTAATTCCAAGTAATTTCCCCCCAAAAGCGGGTTTTCCAGTTGTTGAGGCGTTAACCGACAGTCGTCGGAAGGGGCATTCTTGGTTTTTGGAATATATTTTTTTCTTCGTTCCCAAACCATGGGTTTGTTCATCGCGTTTGGGCTTTTCTGTTTACTATAAAAACCGTTTTTTGATAAGGTTTAGAGTAGCTTATCAGGCCGCCACCCTTGTATAGAAGGAAAAAAGAGCCAGTGCACCTCGACCGTGGCATGTGTTGCTATCGACAACCCCCACACTACAGCTAACGCCGCCGCTAACGCCAGCGGTAGTAGCTTACACGACCGCGCGTTCCCGTCCAAGTACGCTCAGGTGATTACCGTGAGCCCTTCGTTGTTGTTTTGTCGTTGACGTGGTTGAAGTAATCGCAGGTGATCAACGTGAGCCATTCGTTGTTGTTTGTCGTTGACGTGTTTGGCCGTATGGTCGGTAGGCGGGAGGAGGGGGCTCGGTGGCAGGAAGGCGCGATTGGGCAATGGTGACGCGAACGCTAGCGGTAATAGGTCAAGCGATCGCACGTGCCCGTCGGAGGAAGCGGAGGCGATTGCCGTGAGCCCCTCAATTTTTTTCCTTGTGGCGTTGCCGTGGATGGCCGTGTTGCCGGCAACGGAAGAAGGGAGGGGAGGGTCGGCAGGACGAGGACGAACGGTCGGCGCTATCGCTGTTTCTGATTTCAACGCGATTGCTATTGTAGAGATTGACGCTGGCGCTTTCGCTAGCGCTAGCGGTACTGCTTGTGCTAACGCTAACGCTAACGCTGACGCTAGTGCCACCGCTAACGCTGATGCTAGTGCTAACGCTCGCGGCAGTAGCTTGCGCGACCGCGCTTTCGCGTCGAAGTAGGCCCAGGTGATTTACCGTATGTCCTTTCTTTGGTGTCGTCGCCGTCATCGGCCATACAGGCGGTAGGCGGCCGGGCGCTCGCTCGATTGCCCACTGGCTTTGATTGCCCACTGGCTTTGATTGCCTCAGTTGTGGAAGTAATTGAGTGTCGGTGCGAATTCTACTATTAGGTGGCAGTGCCAGTACTGTACATCCATGGCAGTGCCAGTACTGTACATCCATGGCAGTGCCAGTACTGTACATCCATGGCAGTGCCAGTACTGTGCATCCATGGCAGTGCCAGTACTGTACATCCATGGCAGTGCCAGTATTTTTGAATGTCAGTGTCATACCGTGCCTGATCTTCATTGGCCACCACTACGATTGGGTCTCAGTGCCCGTACTACCTACTTCCAATACTTTGATGCACGTCGTGGGTCAATTTAACTCCTCCATTGTATTCGCAAAATTATCTTAGTACAATTGGCTGGTAATGCTCACCCTGACAACATCCGTGGGACAAACGAGCGGCAGGTGTATCACGCGGCTTGCAAGGGTGAGTATCGACCCTAAATTTGTCGAACTCAAAGCTGACGTGTTTTTAGAAGATTTTTAAAAAATGTAAATGTGGCCGCTGCCAATACACAGCTCTAACATATGTCCGCCCTCCGCTCACCGGTTATACGACTTACAGGATACGCTGGATAAACTGGTGCATTTCCTTCCACAGCTGTCAGATTTTGTCCCCTTCAAAAACGGGTTTATCACTTACATGCACTGGTATGTCCGAAACGGGGGTCAAGATAATACTTATAGAATCGCAGCAATATGTAGAAATGGGTCGACGAAAACAGACGCGAAGATGAACAAACGAAAACGAAATCGGACAGGGGTCAGAGCCGGAACCATGACGGCCCACCACCACCACCCATCCCCTCCACCACTACACCATTCCCCTCTATCACGCCTTTCTCCCCACCGTAACCGCCCATAATACGGTACTTCGAATTTATTTTCCCGTCCCCCCCATCGTCACCTTCTTCCGTCGGCTTTTTTACCCCCCCTCCCCCCCCCTCCACTCGCAACTGTTCCGCTCGAAAGGAATGCGTGGTAAATTTGTCTATTGACTAAGGCAAGCAGCACAGGAGCGCACCCCCTGCTCCACAACGTCATCGTGATCACCCACACTCCTGGAACTGAAATGCCGCTCCCTCACCCCTCCCCCGACGTCGTATTAATCAGCTGCGATTTCGGGGTGCCCCCACCCCCCCCTGCGCAACCCCGCACTCCCATGGTGAACGCCCATTTTCTTTTCGGGAAGCCCTTCCCCCCCCAACGTTATCTTCTTCTGCTAGCCTTTCGCCTGAACTCCATGTTAAACCCCTTCTCCCCTGCCCCCCAGTACCCCGCCCTCCGTAACTCCTAGGTGCACGCCCATGTTGCTGTTCTGCAAACCCTGTTCCCCTCTTGTGTTCTCCTCCCGCTAGCAATCCCGACCCCCCCCCCCCCCCCCTCCTCCCCTACAAATCCATCGTGCATCTCCATGTTACTGCTGTACTACAACCCCTCTCCGCCCCCCCGGCACCGCCTTCCTCAATCATGCCGTTGGATACTTACGCTGGTTATTCGTAAAATAAAATCCCGACCCAGGAATGCCGTGGCTGGGAAAGCGCAAAACCTGATGCGACTCAAACCTCTTGTATACCCCATCAACCGTCCCCCCCCCGCCCCCCCCCGCTCCTCCCACGGCTTCCTTATTTCTCGTATTCCTACTAACAGCGAATTCCCGCCAATGCTTGTTTTTGCTTATTTTCGTTGAAAACCAACACCCCCGGCTCAGGAACGCCATGGTCGGAAAACCGCAAAACTTGGTTTGGCTCAAAAACCTGTTGGATACCCCGTCAATTCCTCCCCCCCCCCCAACAAACCCCTCTTATTCGCCGCCTTACTAGTCGAACTCCACCAATGCTTGCTATTGCTTGCGTAATTTGCCGTCAACAACAAAATACGCCCCACCTAGAAACGCCATGGGTGGGAGCGCGCAAACGCAGGTTTGGCTCAGACAAACATTGAATCCTCTCCTCCCTCCCGCCCACCCTATTGCCCACCTTCCTACTCAACCCCCCCCCCACCCACCCCCATAGCTCACCTGCTTCCCACTTCTTGCTTTCTTTTTACGAGCGTGATCATTATTTTGTGCCCGACCAAGAGATGCCATGGCCGGAAAAACGCAAAACCTGGTTTGCCTTTAAGCTCATTCCCGCCCTCACGCGCCCCTTCATCGCCCCCCCCCCCCTCCCTTTATACTCGCCTTCCTGCAGTAGTAGAAACACGTACCATTTCTTTGCCCCATAGCTTAGCTCACCTGCTCGCCCATCTTAGTTTTTTCTTACCTGCGCGTATCGCTATTTTGTACCCGACCAAGGAATGCCATGGCGGGGAAAACAAAAAGCCTGGTTGGCCTCAAAGCTCATGCCCCCCAACCCATTATACTCGCCTTCGTACGGTAGTCGAAGGCCATAATATGTGGTTACATTTTTTCGCTACGCTCGTGTGTAAATAAAGCCCTCTTACCCAGAAACTCCATGGCCGTAAAAACGCAAAGCCTGGTTTGCCTCAAAGCTCACCCCCCCCCCCCCCCCCCCCCCCCTTCCCATTTATACTAGCCTATCTACATTAGCAGAAACCCATAAAATATATTTTCCTACGTATGCTACGCTCGTGTTTAATTTTTCTTCCCCCTACCCAGAAACGCAACGGCCGGAAAAACGCAAAGCCTGGCTCGCCTTAAAGCTCAATCCCCCCCCCCCCCCGCCCTTATACTCGCCTTCCTGCAATAGTAAAAACCCGTATATACATATTTCTTACCTTCACTACGCTCGTGTGTAAAAAATATACCCCCCACCCAGAAACGCCATGGCTGGGAAGGCGCAAAACCTGGTCTGGATGAAGCCTCTGTCGGACCTTCCGGTGGACACCGTGGTTCTGCTCGTAGATGGGGCGTATCTCTTAGCCGAGGGTGTGGTGTGGTGCAGCCGCAAGCAGGAGTTGTGGTGGGTCGGTAAGTTTAGTCCCTACGCGCGCGCGGAGTTTGTGACGACGGGCTAGCTCGAGGAAAATCAGCTACTATTGCGCATGTGTATGTTCTTCACATTATACTGTTGATTTTATTGGCACCCTTTGGCATTCGGCATCCAGCACCCTCAGTGTCTGTGCCTACGCCTGATCCTGAAGAGAGCAGGCTCTAAGGCCACAATTTACGGGACAGAGATTTTATTCGCAAACACAGCGAAGGTATTTGGCCTTGGAATGTCAACTGTAGTGGATACGAAGGGTTAGATGACGTTGTCTTGATCATCCAAATGATGCCCTGCGATACGCGTGCTTCTGCGATTTTGTTGTTTTGCTTGTATCTGGTACTGCAATAGTGTACTGAGAATTGGGAGACTGCACACTGTTATCGCGATAGTTGTGCTGTGATGTTGTCCTTGAGATGAGGCGCTGCTATATTCTTTCTGTGATTTCAGTCTGTTTGCGACTTTGTAAAATTATGGTGCATTGGGCTTCGTGCTTAATTGAGTATTGACGACATTGGAGTGACTGCTGACGAAAAGCTAGTGGATAAATAGCTGGCTAATTTCGTTTTAACAGGATTCAGAGTCTAGTGTATCTCATGTACTTTTGTTGGTATGCCAAAAACAACAATCGTTTTGTTTCTTTCCGTTTTTCTGTTTTCTGTTTTCTGTCATCTGTTTTTTTGTTCCTGTTTTTTTTTTTTTTCTTTTTTGTACAGTTTTCGGAGGGTTTTATTTTTTTTATTTTTTTTCCTGGGTTTTACCTGCTCTATTGTTCAGAATTTTCTTTTTGCGTTTTTGTGTTTTAATTCCGTTTTTCATTTCTTGCAGTTTTTTTTTTAAATGCGACCTGTTGCTTAGCCATGTGACCCGAACCACCCTCCTCACAACCTTGTCGCGCACGCGGCGCCCCCTGGAAAACCCAGACATCGAAGGAAAAAAAATAATGAGGCTTTTTAGTCCGGGGGATGGCGGCGAAGGCGCTCTCAGCACGGAGGGGTGGGATGTGCCTACAAGGTGAAACCGCTCGCAAACATTGTGAAGTTTTTCTTTTTTGTCGCGATAATTGATCTGGCGGTGAGTTTCCCCCCGTTTGTTTTTCGTTTCTCCAGCTTTAAGCCACAGTAACAATGAACGGGGAGGGGTGAGATGTACCTACCAGATGGAATTTTATCGCTTTCGTTCTATGGTACAGGCTGGTTCATGTTAACCCCTTTACCACTGGAAACCCGTTTTGGGGACAAAATTACTTGGATTTAGTATAGGGAGGGGATTGGGGGCTCTAAAGGGGTTAACAACCCCGAATTTAGTTCCCGGCGAATGTGAACACGCCGTTCTTTCGATTCAGGCCGTAAATTTTTGCACATGTCTCCTATGTGCCCTTGCGAAGACCTCACCCGATTTTGTTTTTTTTGTTGGCCTGATTTTTCGTCAACCAAGATTTTTCGGGAAATGTGGATCACCTTCGCCTATTTTGTTTCGGCGAAGAACAAACAAACAAAAAAACAAAAACCCGCGGGCCAGACCTCGGGATGGGCATGTAGAACACCTGTGCAGTTTTTCAGGGTCTGTCTCTCAAAAACGTCGTGAACATTTGGCCGTTTCTGCGTAAAAAATGAGTAAGATACGTTATTTCCTTCAAATGGCTTGGTTTTTGTGTAAGATGCAGTTTTTTCGCTAGATTCTGCTTAATGTTGAACACAGGCAGGTCAGATCTTCGATTTTTTTCGCGCGAACTTTTCTGCAGACATGCCTTGGAGAACGTCCAACCGGATCGTGCAAAAAATGCAGCGCAAATTTGTGTTCGCCCCCGTTGGGAAAAAGCCTGTATGTTATTGAAAACATTGAAGGCCTTTCATCGGTCGATACGAATGGGTAGGGTGGACCGTAACTGGACCAAGTCCGGCGGAAGGCTATCTCCCATGGCCAGGGGTTTTGTTAGTGGGTGAGCTTGCGCAAGTCCCACACTACCCGGAAAGATGACATTCCGGGTGGCTATCTCCACCGAACCTGACCCTCAGGGGACAGGCCGGGTCGACATACACACGCACCCGTATACAACGGCAGCTTGCGCTGCCGGGGTTGTAACGAGGACCACTGATAGGGACAGCTTACGCTATACCTACAATGGGACTCGAAGGGTGCGCCAGCTAGCGTTGGGCTGCGAAAGCAACTGAGTTAAATCGACACACGACGCGTATGAAAATACGCGGAAGTGTGGTGAGCTAAAGCTTTATTTTTCCCCATCCGCCGGAGGATAAAAAAAAAAAAAAAAAAAAAGATACGAGTTTCGCTCCTAGAGGCAGCCCGAGGCCGGTAGAAATGAAAAATGGCCATGTCACCTTTTTACACTGGCCATGGGGGTCGCTATGATACCAAATATCCGCTCTTTGACGAGATATTGCGAGCGGTATACGCGGAGTAGAGAATTTGTTTTTTTTATTTACTTGAACCAGTCCTGCATTTTTGTTTTGTTTTGTTTTCAACGTTTTTTTTTTTCGTTGGGTGGTTGGCCTCAAGTTTTGTGACGCCTTCGGTTCCAGTACTATTGCTATTATTTAGTTTTTTTTCCAACCCAAACGAATTTGTAAATCGCAAGCACCCTTTTGTCACAGAAACAAACGACAAACCCGATATTATCCGCTGCTTGATTGGAGCCGACCTCATTACGAGTCGTGTGTTCCAAGCTGCATGCCGGTCGTACAACACCTTGCAACAACGCCTTCCATTGCATTGTAGCTGGGGATCGGGGCTACGGCACTGTACTGTACAAAAAATACGTATACTATTTCATAACTAATTTTCAAGGACGTCAGCCGTAAGTTCGTCGAATTTCAGGTCAATACTCATCTTTGCAACCTGCGTTGTTGGTACTCGTAATATACTGTATGGGTGATTTTTTATTGGGAGATTTTATACGTTGAACATTGTGCACAATATGTGTTCTATGTTTTCTATAAAAAAATGTGAGTTTGATGAATTCGAAGTTCGATACTCATCTTTGCAAGCTGCGTGATGCACCGGAAGAGTTGTCGTGTTAGTAGCTTCCTTCTTCGCGGTTTGATTCGATTGAGATCCAGGGGGTGTGGCAACTTGAAAAATGGGCAAAAAAAAAAAAGCACTGTTGGAAAGTACAGCGGGAAGTAGGCAAAGGAGTGGGGCATAGGCTCACTCCAGAACTTATACAACGTAAAACACTGATTGGTGCATGAACCTGGCCACACAAGCTCCTGAACCTCCGTAACGGAGGGGCGCTGGTGTGACGGGAAGCAGGACCAAAAGTCGACTGGCAGGGCCGGCTGCCGGCCGATGATAGGGACTCGGCACGGGGATACGTATAATGTACTGGATACTTGGTAGTTTCAACGTATGGTACGTTCCTGATGGTGTTATCTCCGGCAACGCCACCGGCCGGCCGGCCGGTAATGCTGTAGGGCATGGTGGCCGAGATGGCTTAGCACGTGCGTGCGTAGCTGCTCTGTGTGCTGTACATGTAGAACGTGTCTGGTACTGATACTGTGAACAATGTACCGATGCTGCCTGGTATTGACGTGTTGTACCTTTTGCACCTACTGCTGTTGTACCTACCGCGCGTACCTACTGCTGCTGTATGTACGTGTTAAACCTGGATGGCTCTACTCGGCTCCACTCTTGAGACGAGCCAGCGGCCTGTGGCATGAAATTCGGCTAACCTATCAGCTGCCCGAATCGAAGATTATTTTACTATGAATCCAGTACCTAGGCTGGCTTTATGGCGTATGGTTCTCTCCTCGCTGCCGATTGTCAGCAATGCTCAGCACGCGACGGCCGCGACTCGGCGTGGCTTGTAGCCCTGTTTTTCAGAGCTTGTGCCCCCCACCCTCTCTCTATTAATGCGGCAAGGCGGGGCTAAAACGCTCCGAGTTGCGAAGCCATGATGTCATGTGTCGTACTGAAGATAGTATGGGAATATCACTGGGATCGGAAATACCAGGGTATAGGAGATTTTTTCGGTTGAAAGTAGAAACCGACCGGTCTTTTCATTGCCAATCAGACGGGTTTCTCTGTTTTTTTAATAAGGATATATAGACATAGAAAAAGAGCAATTCGTGCCCAAATGTGGGAGGCGTCTCTGTTAGGAGTGGGAACGGTGCTCCGTCTCGAAAGGGATGCATGGTGAACGGTCAAACGACCAGGCCAAGCAACAAACGAAGTCGCGCCTTGCTCTGTCTCGAAAGAGATGCGTGACCAATGGCCGAATGATAAAGGCAAGCAACGAATTAGTACGCCCTATGTCTGGGTCTCAGAAATAGGAGTGTTATCAGCATATATTTAGGCTGTGTCCAAGATTCCGATGACCGAATGAACCACCACCGCCGCCCCCCTTCCCCGTCGCCCGCCGTTTCCCTTCCCCCCTTCCTCTGTCCACTACCTTGCACTTCGTATGATATTTAACAGACCTGGGTCTATTGCGCTTCGAGAAGGGGGGGGACGAGAGCCCGACTGTCCCCTCCTTGTGTCGTTCGAGGACGGCTTTTCTCTCTACAACCCCAGCACTGGGAAACGAGTCCCCGCCGCGGCCACCGGCGAGCCCGACGAATATGAGCAGCTGCCCCACACCAGGCTCAACGATGGCAGGTAATAATAAAACGCAAAAAAAAAGGTCTTGAGTCTAGTCTATGGTGGTTGCCCGTTTACGACTGCCGTTGAAAGGATTGCTGTTTTATCGTCATTCCATGTACCGCACTCTAGTGCCGGCACTACAGCGGCAACCGGCACTACTCCGCACCCTGTCACTGCAGGTTGTTACCGTCTGTGCCAAGCGATTTCACAGGTACTATTTTTTTTTTTTTCTTCTCACACTTTTTACTTTCCAGCTTCTGGACAAGCCGTGGTCACAGGTGTCATCCCTTCTCCCCCCCGGTTCTTGCCTTCAGTTTTCATCGCGCATAGGGTTCGGCAATCCCAGTGCTCGTCGATTTTTCATCGAATGTTGCTAACTCACGCTCTCGCGCTTTCCGCTAGTCAATTTGTGCACAAGAAAAAGTCCCAACGAATTTGTACGAGTATGCACTCGGCGGGGCTCGAACTCACGAAACTGACCTATACCGGGCTCGAGGATAACCTGATACGCCACCGGGGCGACCGACTATAGCGGGCAGCCGGTACTATAGAGGGAACTCTACTGTTGTCAGCCCCCCCCTCAAATGTGGGTGCGGCTCTGAGGCAGGGAACAAAGCACGCAAGCTAGCGGGCAAACGGCGCTCAATTATTTTGAAGCACCGCAAACATAATCGCACACTGATTCCAAGTAGTTCATTCCCGAAGGCGTGCGTGCAGTTCTAAGCGAGAAAACGAGCGCGCAAGCATAAAGGCAACGCTCAACCCTATGAGTACCGCAAAAAGGATCCCACACTGCTCCCACGTAGCTTGTCCCTCCATAAAGCGCGTGCAGTTTTCCACGCAGCAGACAGATGGCTTATATACCGAGCTTGGTTGGCCAATCCAGGGACTACCTCATGTCTGCTCACGTTATCAGCAAGCGACCCAACTCGCTTGCGTTCGGCGTGCAGACAGATGGCTTATATACCGAGCTTGGTTGGCCAATCCAGGGACTACCTCATGTCTGCTCACGTTATCAGCAAGCGACCCAACTCGCTTGCGTTCGGCGTGCCTTTGCTAGCCTGCATCGGACGAGCTCCACACGCGACTGATACCGGGGTGCTCGTTTGCTATTTATAAAATACACTCTGCCCCAGGTTTCCGACACAAACATGCCTCATTCTCTTTAGAATACGAGATAGACATCGCTTTGTCCGTTAGTTTTGTTTTCGTACATATACAGACAAACGTATCCTTTGCAAAGCCAGCATTCCTGACAGAATACCGCGAATCGTGAAAATGTTATGTTTCTTTTCGACACGATTCCTGACATTTTTTGGTGTTCGTTAGGACGGAGCCTTTTGAGTTGTATTCACGATTTTGTGGACAAGACTAGGTGGAATTTGTGGCATTATGTTTGGTAATCTAAACGGGATTAAATATCGCTGCCTGCTTGAGGTCTGCCCAAGGATACGACGAGGGGGAGTACCCTCGTTTTATCTACGTAGGCTACGATCGGGGGGATTACCCTCGTTTTATCTACCTAGGGGGTACCCTCGTTTTATCGACGTGGTTTTGGCCACACGCGGGCGGAGCTCAGCACCTCGCTCAGAAACGGACCTGTTTTTTTTTTTTTTTTGTTGGTGCAGCGGAAGAATATGCCCGTGGCGGTGCATACTCGAAGTATCGCCAGACCGAGAACAACATGCGTAGCTAGCTTTTCGCAAGAGTGTTGCCCGAGTCGCTGAAAAAAAAGGCCTTGAAAAGCGACCCACCGGGTCTACGGCTATGCATGACACGAGTACCCCCCCCTTCGTTAGCCCTGCGGAAGTCCGTCTCGCGAGGGGTTCTAGGTAGCATGCACCTCGCCCTTCGTCCGACTCGCCGAACACTTCACTGCGCTCAGCGGTCGGTGCACGCGATGTCCGCCTGGTCGGTGAAGACTCGATGTGCTCCGTCCCGACATTGTGGGGATGCGAGGGTCCATACCATATGGTCATATGTACGACTACGGCCATGCCCAAACTGAGTACACCCCCGCCCTAAAACATGCTGCCTTGTCGGTGAAAACCCGACATGCTCCGTCCCGGCATTGTGGGGATGCGAGGGTCTAATAGCTACTATACCATATGGTCATACGTACGACTACGGCCATGCACAAACTGAGTACCCCCCCCCCCACACTAAAACATGCTGCCTGGTCGGTGAAAAACCCGACGTGCTCCGTCCCGGTATTGTAGGGATGCGAGGGTCTATGGTAATTCGAGTATGCATGAAATGAGTACCCCCCCCCCCCCCCTCCTACCGCCCTACTGTGTTCGTGTTCTTCTTTTTATTGTTCTACCCCTCCAGAACTGCATCCACGTTTCGCGGGACGGTATTTGGAAGCAGTATGAAATCGTTTTTGCGTTTCTGAAAGGGTCGAGACGTGCTTCCTTCCGTTAATCGGTTTATTTATTGGTCATCCAGGTGTGACAGAGGAGGAAGGTTCATCTGCGGCGGCCTCAATCAAGAGCACATCGACGCACCCGTAGACGTCTGGAAACCCCGAGCGGGTGTTTTTCGCCTCGAGAACGGGAAGGGCGTGCGGCGGATCCTTCCGGATGAGGTTCGTTGCTGTTGCCGTCGCCGTCAAAGTTGCTGTGCAAGTCACAGTGAAAGGTACCCCTCTCCCGTGGGAATTCCCTGCCTAGGAATTTTGTAATGTCCCGGTTTGGAAAATTCTTCTGTCTCTGCTGGGAATCTTCCTTGAAACTTCCTTCTGCGTGACACGTGCGTACGACAGGAGTTCCGCTGCTACAACTCGACCTGCTTCTCCGTTGACGGGAACATGATGTACGCTACGGACACCCCCCTCAAGAAAATCGCCTGCTACGACTACAACTCTGAGACGGGAGAGGTTTCCAACAAGAGGGCGTTCGTCGACCTCAAGGTGCGTCATTTGTGGGATAATATATCATAAAGCTTCCTACATGACGTGGGGTCTGTTGGTTAAGGGGAAATGGCAAAAGCGTGATTGCAGCCCTTGGCGATCAAGTCCTATCTCCGTTGAACGACTTTTCATTGCTTTAGTTGTGTGACAGAGGGGCGTACCGTTAATGTCTGTGAAAATGATTTTGTTTTGTCCTGCCGTTTACGTTCCTTTTTGGCGTTACCGGAAGGTCTCCCCTTCGGCTACTCCTGCATGTAGATGCCGGTCGTTAATATGTGCATGTATGAACGCACAACGGACTACTTCTGCATATATGCAGGTGTACTTACCATTGTCATAGGAGGTGTTAAACAGACTCTTGGTGCACGTAGGTGCTTATCATTAGCAATTGTACGTATTTGGTAATGTGGCGTTTCTCGTTTTTTTTTGGCGTTTCAGGACGGTTTTCCCGACGGCGCCAGCGCCACGTTCCACGCGGAAGGCTGTTTCGCTGCCTAAGGGGCTTACAAAATATATGGCACACCTTATGATACCACGCCTTCCCCAAAGTTGATTCTCGGTATGCTCGAACAACAAGTACGCCGCTCTTCAAAATGCCCAATCACGCCAAAGTT
The DNA here is from genome assembly GCA_012845835.1 of Undaria pinnatifida. NCBI lineage: Eukaryota > Phaeophyceae > Laminariales > Alariaceae > Undaria > Undaria pinnatifida. The sequence goes on from JABAKD010000001.1 coordinate 11,913,292, forward strand.
GGATGTTTGCTATTTCCAAAATCGCTCGCTTGGAAAAAATTAAGAAAAGTTTTGAAACCGACGAACATCATATGCAACCCAAAGCCAACTAACCAACGGAAATGATCGGTTATTCCGGGAGGACATTTGTTTTCCGGACCAACTATGGCAAGTAAAGCTGGGGAATATATCGGGTCCTAATTACTGTGGTCCTCCGTACTAGAAATGACACAAAATGATAGGAACACCTATTTCTAACCTACTTTTTATATGTTTTTTTTTGGTGGGTTGGGTTCGAGTTGACCATGGATTGTGACGTTCGATCGTTTCAATACTATTGTGTACTGTTTTTTTCCTCCCACCCCAACTCCTTTCTACGCAACCAAAGTTGGTGGCTCGCAAACATCCTAGTCGATGAAACCTTTCTTTTGGGTTAATTTTAGTTTGGCTTGTATTTGGCGTTACAGGACGGTTTCCCCGACGGCGCCACGGTCGACGCGGAAGGCTGTCTGTGGGTGGCCCTGTATGGCTCGGGAGCAGTCCGTCGTTACAGCCCCACTGGAGAGCTCCTGCGGACGATCGAGGTGAGCAGCATATACGGCGGCATTTCCGACCTTCTGGTTGGCCCTATACGGGGTTCGCGGTAGTTTTCTTCAACGTTCTTGTGAAGGGCAGCGACCGGACCCCCCCCCCCCGCCCCCCCCCCCCTCAAGGTTTTGATGGGTTGCGACTAAACGCACGTTTTTGGCGTGTGTTCACGCCTGCGCTGTTTTTTTTACACGTTTTTCATCAGGAATCGTGACATCGCTATCAATAGTTGGCCGTTTTTTTCGATGTCAAGTTCGCGGCAAGACCAAGCTTTTTGTTTCGTCTCATCGACTCGTGACATATACTTTGTTCGCTACAAAACCGACCCTAGGCGCACCATTTTCAGCATTGTTTCGTGGATGTTCCTCTTTCTCACGTTAGGTTGACCAGGCATGTTTTTGGATAGGAGACGGGAGTGAAGGGAATCCGTTGCGTCGCGCTTGTTGCCCCGGAATTGGTTTTCAAATATATATATACAAAATACACATGAAAGGAATTGTACTGCAATCACAGTATGCTTACCGGCGTGTGCTTCTGTGCAACCACCCCGTTAAGCCTCGTGGTACAGAGAGTACCCCCGTTTTAGAGGGCACCGTGACACCCGAATTTGACCGCTCGCATCGCCGCACCGCTCTTGTCTCAGATTCGGTATCATGTAGGCTTTATTGTATTGGCGTCACAAGACGCGACAAGCCAATTTGACCGTTCTTGAGTCGCGAACGCTCTTATCCCGGGGCGCTCTTAAACCGGGGTGCTCACTATATTACTTTGAACGATTTTGCTGTTGGACATCTGACGAAAACGGTTTAGGTGCCGGGAGCGAAGAGGATAACGTGTGTCGCTTTCGGAGGCCCGGAGCTGGACATCCTCTTCATCACGTCGGCTAGGTGAGGACAAGTGCCACGTGCGAGGAAGCCCGCTATTTACTCGACAGGGGTACCAGCTATTGCCTGGTTTGTTTTGGGCTTAATGTTTGACGGGGCTCCTCAATCGACTAGCTACCCAAAATCGTTGGAGTTTCAGTGTTCCCTCTGATGCTGTTCGTAGCCGGTGTGTAATAGGCCATGGGATTGTTCATAGGGGTTGTACTGTCATTTCGTGGCTCTTTATCAACACAGAGCTTGTCAAGGCAGGAACCTCATATACAGTTTCTGCACCTATATTGGTATGGCATTAGCCGTCGTCGCGTAGACAACACACTGAAGTTTTGTTTTATCGGATCGCTCGCAAAAAATAATGTCATCAATCATCAATCACACTAATTACATCAATCACACCTTGCTAGTGGCTAGGGTTACACTTCAAAACCAAACTCGTGGTGGGGATACATATTGTACTGTTGCACGTGTCTGAGGGCGAGTAGGCGTAGTGATTCTTGGCCAAGATGACACTGCCCAATATCAATAGTAAGATGTGTTTTTGTGTTCGACCTCTAAATGGCTACGCTCGCTTTTAGGGACGGGGATACTTTTTTTTTTGGCATCCTCAGGCGAACGGGTATAAGTGAAACCTTTCGCTCACTGCGCTGCGACCCATGAGCTTTGGCCGCATGCTGCGCGACGCAACGATGCTGTCGTGGCAACGGCAGCGCATGCTCCAGCAACCTCCGGACGCGTGAGCATGTCGTCGCGATGACCCTTATCCCCATTGCCCTTATCGCTAGCTGGACGCTGTGCATGTGTACATTGTCGGAAGGCAAAGTAAACAATAGCTACACCATGCAAAGTAAACTATAGCTACACCATGTCGAAGGTACCATGCCTTGTACAATATAGAAGTTACAATACCTTGATACAACATACCAGGGACGTGTGTAGTTGCCATGTCTTTGCTGATGGGTTTCTGACCGATACCGAGCGCGACGCAGGAAGACATCGCCGCCGCATCTACCCACCCTTCCACCCAACCACCACCATTTGCCCCCCCTCCTTTCTCCCCCGCCTGCATTCCCCCACCCCCCTCTTCCCTCGCCCATTATTTTCCTTGACCATCTGGTTTGGGCGACAGTGTCGGGCTTGACGATCGGCAGCGGTTGGAACAGCCCAATGCGGGAGCAGTGTTTGCTGTCAAACTCGAGGGGGTCAGAGGGATATCGGAATGCTTCTACCGGGGCTAGGTGATCAGCGATGTCGTTTGCATCCTCTTGCCGATTTTGTTTGTTATCGTTTGCACTACAGTAGCTTTCCTGTCTAGCTCGTGGAAGGTTTGCTTTTTTCTCGTTGAGCGGCCCTGCTTAACGGCGTTTTTATTTTTTTTTTACAATAGCTAGGTAAAACACCGGACCTGTGTGTGTGGCTCCCTCACGATAAGGTCGATGCTCGACTTTTGCAAACTGCACTTCATCGGTCGATTTTTTCTGGGATGTGTTTTATGCATTTTTGTCTTTTGGCGAGAAGGGCGATTCGTTCGAGTCGCGTAGTATGTCGATTTTAGTTATGTTGATGCTGACGTTCGTGTTTTTTTTTTTCCTCCGCGTGTTTTTAAGGCCGTTTGTACGCTTATTGTTCTTTCGTCTGCTGTTGTTTTGTCTGTTTTTGTTCTTCCAGTTATAGGCAAGAACGACGGGGTGTTCTAGCCACACAATGTTATTTTTTGGATGGCAAAGAGAAAAAAACAAAAGTGCAAGTTACCCTGTTGACTTTTTATTATTTTGGTGAGGGAATGCGGAGCGCTACTGAAATTTGCTTGCGGGAGAGGAGAAGGGGGGGGGGGGGATACAGAGGGAGACGAAGAGGAGGAGGGGGGCGGGGGGGGGGGAGGAGGGTTGGGGCGAGGGAGAGAGAGGGGGGGGAAGGATAAAATGATGAGCTCGGCAGCTTATTTAGGTGTGGAAATTGGACGGGGCAACACCGGACGCCCTGGGTTGTTCACGCCCAACTGTTGCAGTCGACGAACTCGAGAGCGTCGAACAGTTGTCTACGGCATGTCTTCTTGGACCTTATTATTATTTTTTTTTGTTAGGCGCTAGATGTTGTATCCAGAGTTTTCACCCGCGTCTAACCTCGTACTGCCGAATTGCACTCGGAACAGCTGATGCTGCCGCGAATATAAAAATTCGACACATCCCTAAACGCACGGCGGAGGCCTCCCAATAGCGCAGGCTAAATAGTGCCACTGATGTCTATCGCCCAACCAGAACGAAACCTCCAACGATTATATATTCACAGTGTGCTGTCGCGTATTGTGACCAGAACGAAACACCTGGCTCTTGCGCCGACAGCCCCGTCATGCGCGACTTACAGCAAATGACGACGGCTCATGCCGGCAGGTAGCGTGCCATTGTCGTCCTCAGGCGCCAAGGGGATAAGAGTGGTTGATGGCAGCGATACTCTATTTAGCGAAGGATGGCTGATAATCGAAAGGGGGTGTGCCCAATCCTACAACAATTTCAGCTCAAATATTATGTGTCGTGGTACTGTACCTTCGGTAGACGTGGAGCCCAGACAAAATATCTCTCGCTGCTGTAGGTGTGCTCTCTCGTGCTGTCGCCAGGAAGAAGAATACAGACCTTGACGGCAACCCCATAAATTCACTTATCACGGTAAACATACCAGATATCCAGAGAACCGTACAGGTCGGTGCACCGACTGTTGTGCCTGTTGTGTTTGTCCCTGGTGCTGCACTCGCGGTAGTAAATTATTCGACATAGCTTGTCTCGCACCGAACAGCAGCAATACCTCTCAGTTACACACGAACAGCTTGGCGGAGTGTGAACGACTTAGACACCAGAAGGAGGCAGCTTTACTGCGTGCGAGTGTTGCTGAGATGTGACGCGTGATCCCTCAGCTAACCCCGCCTTTCCACCTCGCGGCCGGTTACATGCTTTCGGGACTACACGACCACATAACATAAAAAATGCACACATGCCTTCTTCTGCACACTGTGTGAGTTGCAGTGCGTTGCTTGTAGCCTAATGCGGCTGATCGGAGCGTACACGTCTTTGAGACACATCATGGTCAAATCAATATACGGGACAGAGCTCGTAATCCTCGGAAATATTTCTTCTCATTAATATTGAAACGTAATAATTGACTTCCTAGGCACAAGCAGATGCAACTTATACCACGGTCCGTGCTACTGCGTTCGCAATATACATATTGCACTGTACAGTCACATGCACCGCTCGCACATGTCTTAGGCAGGAGTGCCTACAGTCTTTGAGCTCGGCGGCCATTATAAATACATAGACCACGCCGAACACCAACACACAACCGCGACCATCCTTGCTAATGTCGACGTACCGCCAGTGCCCCACATCAAGATCATACAACGCATACAATTGTTGCCGTCACTGACCAGGTACGTACTGGCTGTCCAAGCACTATACAAGCTGGTCGGCGAGGGTGACATGCATCGTGATGTATGACTGGTGCTTTTCCCCCACTACATTATGCGATGCAATCTTTGAAGTCTCCCTCCGATCAGAAGAAAATCGTTGTATGGGACGTTAGCAGGTTGCGCACAGGCAATTGCTCTACGGGATAGACAGTATGGTCACGCAAAATTGCTGTGACCATAAAATTGGCTGTTTTTCGGAAGGTGGAAACATGATGCGGGGTAGCGCGGCATGAATGTCTACGGTACGCCACCAGTTCCCCCACGCTATAGACTGTCTAAACCGCGAGGTTTAATGATCCTGGCCTCTCTGATGACGTCGGCGGCCGATCGCACGCAGAACCAACGTTTGTGAGGCTATATTAGGCCACCCGGTAACGCTTGCAAGAAGTTCGTGTATATACGTGACGCTATTCACTGGGGCGTAGAGGTGAGGCTGTGTGCATAACATTTCAATCATTATTATTTCCCCCATGCGACAATGTGCAGCAACGTCGATAACTCACACTCATTCCCAAACGTGTGCATTATAATTACAATAATTAGTTTCGAATTCCCTTTTGCTAGTCAGTATACGGTATTGCTACAATACCACTGTCGGCGGTGACACCTGTCGGGGATGATTTTCGTGTGGGCTTCTTTTCGGTGTGTGAAGACGAACGTCTACGGGTGACCGTTGGTTGTATCATTGGAGATATGGATACATACGCAGGGTACATATGACGCTCGGTACATTCTATGATGCGCGCGACGTGTACGATTCTGCTGTATCTCTCGTCGACCAGATGGCACCTATTACAGTACAGAAGGGTTAGTTTTCGAGAACGCCGCAGGGAGGTGTGAATCTCCAACGATGTGTGTACAAGCGTCGCCTCTCAGGCAACGGTCGCAAAATGTAGGCGGTGTTGACGATTACCGGACGAATAGAAGTGCTCGGCAAAGAGACATATTTTCAGGTTAAGATGGGGACAGAAGGAAGAGAGTGAGAGGTGTGCGAGGGCGCGCCCTCGCACTCCTCTTGGATAAAAGCAACGGGCAACGAGCCGAGAAAGCGTCTGGGAAGGATGTTGTACCCTTCCTTGTGGCTCGAAGCGTTGGCGATAACGACATCGCTCCGAGAGAAGATCTTTCTAGGAGAACGTGCGGAACGTTCCCAACGGTTCTAGGATTTGTGGTCAGACGCAAGTAGGCAGGTTGGGTTCAGAGCATTGTAACCCACATCGCCCCCCAGCTGTGATGGTCACTCCATCAAAAATAGAGAGCAATGGGAACACAGGCTATGGTAATCCAACCTTCCTAAGGCACTGTTTCGAAGAGTCTCCTCAAAATGTTCGAAAGTGTGTCGTACCGAAAAGGCTTCTGGAAATACTTGTAATAAACCAAAGTATTGATCAGGATCAATGACGGGGGAATAATGAAAATGTGTTTAGCCAAACACAGCGCAGCTGCGGCCTGCAAGACGAGTGGCTAGCTCGGAAAATATTCGCATAGCGTATTGAAAGCATCGCGCAAAAGGCGTTTTGACGGATCCTGAGTGTGCTACGCATTATTGACGCATCATGGCCAGATGAAATTGATGCGATCGAAAGCGCTGACGCACGAAAATTCGTGGCGAAGAGAAAAACAGCCACGTGAGTAGGCCAATGCTAGATGACGGCATGTATGTAGCCAGAAATCAGACCGAAGTTTATTGCCTTTCTGGAGGTCGAAATGGAACTAAACCTCGCAGAAAAATGCACCCTGCAACAAACATGCGTCTCATAATCAGTCACCATGGCTCTTAAACGCATTCCGGTGGAAAGAGACTGTGCGTGTGATGCCCGTCGAGCCAGTAGACAAGAAATGGTGTTTGTTCGTTTGTTATGACTTTCCTCTCGACTAAGCGCGAATCTCGTTCGACGCCCCTGTGGCTGAAAGCCACTCCGGAGAAAATATTACGAGTAGTCGACTAATCGTCTGGGTCTCATCGAGACGAAATGCCAACAGACGACGCAAATAATGCAACGCAAAAACGACCAATAGGCTATTCCACTCGGATTTCTGGTGAAGCAAAGCTTCATATTGTCAAGAGTGCACAAATTGATACCGGTTCCCAATGTCGTGCGAGGACACAAGGGCGCGTAACAACGCGGGGAGTCAACTGGCGTACGACAGACGCTATTGTACCTCACTAAGAAGGCAATATAAAAAACATACACGATAAGTGGTCATGCTTCGAAAACAAGATAACCACGAGCACGCGTGCGCGGTATTTCGCACGGAGGACAAGTTACGAACGAAAATTGATAGAAGCCATGAAGGGCTGCCGGCTACAGGAAATACTAATACACGTGGGCGCCGGGCACCGGCAAGTGGACATAATGTGTCCGAAAGAATAAAGGCACCGACACCAGAGAGCAAGGCCGATGTGCTACCCCCTTGTGTAGACCACTTCCTGTCATATGCCTTCTTCCCCATTGCCATGCGCGAGCGACCGTGGCCGAGGCACATATGGCGGTTGGTCAAAGTAGCAGTCGCCTAAAACGGTAACGATACCCATCTACTTTATCTGAAATTGACAGTTAATACATGCCACAATGGGTTTTCCTTGGGAGTGGTGGGAAAGACAGGTGGTGAAATAGTAGCTGTGAGGTTCCATCTTCCTTCCGATTGGCACTCTAAGCCCGCCCCGACTCGAACTGTCCATACTGATTCATAACTTGATTTTTTAGCAGCTTCCCTCACGTCCCCGCCGGTCGGTTAGAACCGCTCATTGAACGCTAGGTACGCATATTTGTTTTTGCACGCCAGACAGCGCCCGAACGTATTCTATGGAGAACACTACTCCCGCCCTCACCTCCCGTCACCAAGGAGCCGAAAATCCACAGCTTCGCCTATCAACATGAACGTTTTCACGGGCAAACGTCTAGCGCCCCCAACAAAGTTTCCCATTAGGCTTTCTAACACCCGTGTTGTCAGAGGTGAGATATTCCGCCTTCCAACGGCTGAACAGGAATATCCGCGCCAATACTCCACGTATATACAGAGGCGTTCGTGCGGGGGGGGGGGTAAGCGGACAAGAGTCATTGCATACCCAGAGAACGACCTAAGCTAAGTGTGGCTGAAATTCTCCCACCCGGCCCCTGGCGTGGACAACAAAACAAGACACGGGCCTCTGGGTGAAAGGCCACAAGCGAAACCCAACGTATACTAAGTGCGATACTGGTCAAGTCCATAGGCTGGCCGTTCTGGTTGGAACTGTGACCTGGTTGGGATGGTTTTGCGTGGGACGAGGATACGTTTGTGGGTCTGCCAGTGGCGATTGATCCATCCAGAGCCAGCTAGGTCAAGCTGGGGTCAGGCGCAGGCGGGTTGCGGGTACCAAGTGCAAGGGCAGCGTCTGCAAAGGCGTCGACGTATGACATTATCTGACAGATTAGTCTCTACTTATTTTTCCTGTTAAAAATAGACGTGTGATTCTCGAGATACCGGCAGGTTGCGACGTGTGATTTTGTTTGCCGACGACAGGCATTGTGTCCTTGAAACTACTGGTCAGTTTGGCGTCCGGCGTTTCCGGTGTGTGTCACATTCCCTGCCGCCGTTGAGCTCTGGTCATCTTGAAGTAGCGAGGGCAGTTTGATCGATACCGCCCTACCTTACAGAAGAGCACAACCGTTGCGTTTTGCCAAGCACCAAGTGCAGTAAGGTCGATTTCCTCGCGATGATCCCTACCCAAATGTTGGTGTTCTATTCGTCTCATCCTCCGAAGAAGTCTGTTCGGCAATGCATTCACGCTACCGTGCTAGGTTTGACTACGAGGTGACAGCGTGGGTCATAGATGGCTTACTGGGTGCCCTCGCTGGGTGCTGATTTCGTTCTGGGTTTTTAGTCCCAATCAGGTTTTATCTCATTTGCACTACTTCTCTACCTTCCTTTCTTTTTCAAACTACGGTCCGTGGTCACACACTAGAACCCACAGCTCCGGGGGCTACAGAAAAGCCATTGGAACCGAAAAGGCAGATGAACTGCGGCAGCGGGACTACCCAAACATCCCTGAACAGGACCGTCCTACTGCCCCACGCGAGCGGTGGCAGCCTTTACACCTCCCAGCGAGGGACAGGCTGTATTCGTGTTGTGTTTCATAGCCGCAGTCTTCAGATTATTGACCACTAGATCCCGATACAACACATCGGATTTTCATAGACTAGCCGGGCGTCGTGTGCACCAAATACGAACCGCCGTAAGGTGTTCGGTTGGTGACATGATGAGTACGCTGAATCCTACCACCTATTGGTTGTGTGGTACAGTTGGGTACCGTGTGCATACCTTTTCGCGCACTGAATGACTCTTGAAACTAGTTTGTTTGTGTTGGCGGTGTGGATACTTTAAGAGCCAACCGCCGGTATACTCTATGCAACCGCGTTATGTGTGCCTTGTAGTATAAAGTCTTTGTGATATGATCCTATCCCGGCGCAGTTAAGGTTCTCCCCCTCGCACAATATGATCTAACCCGACCACCATGTCGGGTGCCCCTAAAACGCGAACATGATTAGCTCACGCAATGAGAGGCGTGTTTTCCACCGGTGTTGCTGATCGATACTATCCTCATCCGTGATAGGGGAGAGTGTCTGGCGCACGGAATAAAGCAAGGACGACCGACAGGATTTGGGCGCTCGTCAAGAGTGACCACTGCGTGGAGAAGCGGTGAAGGGACTCGGGGGGGACCCTCGTCCGAGTGTTGGGGGAGAGGAGTGAGGCGCGGGGTTTGGCGGCGGCGGTGGGAGACACTAAAGGGTGAAGATGTCGAGAAGGGCTGCAACAGCGGAATAGTGCGTCATTTATGTGGGAACATGCTGAAAAATATGTACGTGTTTGTGTTGAACTACAAAAGAACGGCGTATACGTGTGTCGTTGCGATCTTTAGCCAAGTATTAACCAGTACGGGCTGTGGCACGTTCAACCCATTCCTAGGCATGTACTAAACGTGTATACCAGGTATCCCGATATACTGGTTCAGGCCGGTGTACTGACTGTTGTTGAAGCTGATGAATCACTCCTGAGTCTGGCATCCGCGGTACTGCAGTACCGACCACGGTACCATCATTCTCTCAGAGAAAAAAAATTGGCGAAACAAGAAAAAAATAACCAAAAAGGTAACGGACTTCTTAGTGCGCGAGGAGGTCCAACCGAGACCACGTGTGTTGATATCGCGACTACTACGTAAAGTTTAGTTCATCACCGTACATCGTTGGGTTACGTTGGGCAACACAATTGGCGCAGCTTTGAGCTTCCACGTGACGTAACGAGTGAGTGCAGCCTTACACCGACACCCAACGGTAGCCACCCTTGCCGCCACCAAGGTGCTGCTACTGGACGACCAAAACTCCAGTTTCTCTGACCTTGACGCCGACGTTGAAGTTGGCGTTGACGCACTATCCAACCCAAAGACTAGATATTTATATATTCCGTGTTACATCGACGTGCAATACTACGCTATTTGCTTCCATACTGCTGTCGACGTCCCGCACTGCGCTATTTTCAGGCATACTGCCATCGGCGACATACTGCCGCTGTCGTGCTGTACAACACGACAATAAATATCCTACTGTCTTCAACGCGTACTGTGTGGCACTACTGTTCATCCGTACTGCCATCGATTTACTGTAGCCACCATATTTATGGTACAGCCAAATGCGCATAATAACGGAGATATACTGCAACAGGTGTGTGTTTGGTTTGAAAGACACTATGCAAGCCGGTCGTGTACAAGCACGCCTCACGCACGATCAAACACAACACACATCCCGACTAACGTCTACCAAGGACGTGTGTTGTCCAACACGCTATACAATGTAAAAAAATAAAATCTGTACTGTAATAGGTACCATCTGGTCGACGAGAGATACAGCAGAATCGTACACGTCGCTCGCACCCTAGAATGTACCGAGCGTCGTATGTATCCTGTGTATGTATCCCTATCTCCGATGATGAAATCAACGTTCGCCCGCAGACGTTGGTATTCACACACCGAAAGAAGCACACATGAAACTCATCCACGACAGGTGTTACCGCGGACAGTGGTACTGTAGCATTACAGTGTACTGCCTAGCTAAACGGAATTCACTACAGTACTCATTATATAAAACATTGAACACGTTTGGGAACGTGTGTGAGTGGTCGAATTTGCTGCAATTGGCCGAATGAGAAAAATAACCATGCAATATCATACACACGCAGCCTCGCCTCTTCGCCCGAGTGAATAGCATCACTTACAGTAACGTTAACGGGTGGCCTAGAGTTGCTTCGCAAACGTTGGTCCTGCCGGCGATCGCCCGTCGACGTCATCAGTGAGGCAACGATAGTTAAACCTCGCGGTGTAGACCGTCTATAGCGTGGCGGAACTGGTGGCCTACCGTGGACTTACATGCCGCGCGAAACCCCCGCATGCTTCAACATTTAACGAAGAACAGGTAATTTGTATGGCCACAGCAATTTTGTGTGACCATACTGTCTATCCCGTAGAGCTATTGCCTTTGCGCAACCTGATAACGTCCCATACAACGATATTCTTCCGATCGGAGGGGGACGTCAAAGATCGTATCGTACAATGTAGTGGAGAAAACGCATCAGCCATAAGAGCGTATAGAACGCCCTGATGTGAAACCAAGACCTAACGAGTCCAGTACGCAGCCCTTCCGTGGAAGCATAACCTAAGTAATCCATTGGGCCAAACGACGATATCGGTGATTCTACAGAAGTACCAATACCATCTCAACCTCTGTAAACCTAGATGGTTGATGATAAACAGCCAAGCACCAACTGGAGTGAGATAGGGGATGTGCCAGTTGATCTACTTCTCACTCACGCCAGCGTAGACGAATGTGTAGGCAGGACATCAGACGGAAAAAGTACGTTTGTTTCCCGACGTCCTATCCGTCGAGTTCTCCATGGCGCTGATCAAATTGAGTCGATTAAAGAGAGCCTTTGCTCTTCAGTCGCCTTCTCAAGCTCCACTACCATTCGTCGTGGTGGGTCAGCTGCCGTTGAGTACCACTCACTCCGGGCGTAACCATAAAGATCGTTGTGGTCTTGGCTTATTTATACAACACGGTCCTTACATTTCCACCAGTTGAGCGTTGTACAGGCCAATTCCGTGTGCCGATCTCGATCACAGGAACCCGCGCATCCGGCCGGTGTATGGCTTCCAAGACAGAGACGGTAAAATATGCGGAACGGTGATGGGAGCAACAGAGTCATTACCTCTTGACGGTGTTTCCTGTTTTCAAAGTTTTTCTAAATTGCAGAGATAGATAACGTTTCGCTAATGTGAGAGCTTGTCATGGTGCACCATTGTATATAACCTAAAACAAGTCGCCCTGCCTCCCACGTTGTGTGAACTACGTTATATGCACTCTGGACAGATACATTGAACCGCTGCCCTCTAGACTGTTTCAGGTCTGCTTGGCAATGCCGCCCCCAAGGAGGTCCGCCGTGAATGTTGTGCTTGAGGGTCTGGATGCGGAACATGTGCCTTTGACCTATCGGTATAGCTCTTTTTGCGAGGTGACGTATCTTCCGGTTTGGTGGCCTTCACAGCAACACAAAACATAGTATCGTGTCCTGGTTCCGTGAGAGACGCTGCTAAGTACTCGCTGAAGATGGTGGGGAAGCCCGCTGCACCATCCCCGTTTCCAACTAATGTACAACAAAATCTTTGGGTAATCTATTATATGGTAGAATTGTTAGAAGTAGGACCCGCGTTATTCCTTACCGGAACTATTTGAGGTTCTAGCCCCTCACACCGCTGGCGCGGTAGCCGCTGTTGTGGCCGTGGCCCGGTTCACCAGAGCGGCCGTGGCGGTGTAGCCGTATAGGCCGATGTGGGCAAGGCCATCGTCGATGTCTCCTTTGGGCATGGCCAAAGCCATGAGAGCTGCCTCGCTGAAGCCGTCGCCGAGATCTGTGGACCAAGGCTCCCACATCGCTCCTAGGTTCCCCGGGAGAAAGACCTGAAAATATGTGTGCAAAGTGTGTCAGCAGGAGCAGAAGCTCGAAGGAGGTTTGTCTTGGGAGGGAAGGCACTGGTATCTTGAATGTCGACATCACAGTTTCACTAATTCTCTATGCAAGAGAAACATTCCCTCAAAAATGGTGGTGCACTGCTGTTCTCAAGTATGGTCTGAGCGTTTCGATGCGTATGTTGTACTGCAAGAGGTCAGGCAGGGAACCATGCACTCCAAACCGTTTTGAGGTGTGTTTTGTTACCTAACGGCTTCGAGCGTAGCCCCGTACGGAGAACGGTCGCGTGATTATGTTTGTTGTTGTCGTTGTTAGTCACATGGGTGACGTGGGTAGCTGTCGCTGTTGTTGCTGGTGCTAAACATTGGTGTTGCTGGTGGGTAAGGTTGTTGCTGTTGTTGTACGGAAACGACAGGGGGCATGACGGAATACAGTCTCACCGTCAAGCTGATCACAATATCCGCCACACCGTTGACGACGGCTTTTGATACTGCTTTGACGGTGTGGTCGGCGAAGGTCAGTATGGTGTTCAAGGACTCCACCTGTTTTTAGAATGCGAGGTGGCCCGGTGACATCGGCGACAACGTGACATGATTGAACGATACACGGCACAACCCAATGCTAGTATTGGATGGCTTCAAAGACGTTATTGCTATAGTTAACGGTATGCTCACACAACTGCGATACACGTATCATATGATGCCTTATGAGCAACCTGGATCCGCTCAACGAGGCCCAAGGAGACGAACACCACGCTGGTGGCATTTCATTGACGGCGTTGGCTCCGGGAGATCCGATGACACGCGCCTGAGACCGACCATTTACCAGTTTCGTGTGTGTTGTCAAATGTGAATCAATTGAAAAATCATACGCCCATTATTAATCTTCTGCACTATCGAGAGTGCCATACACGCTTGAATGTTGTTTCACTACCGGCGTTATCCGCTTTACCACTGCGTCGATTGCTGTCGGATCGGTCGCAAAATCCAGTAACATAAAGATTTACCATACTAGGCATATTTTGGACGTGTTGTGTCCAGAGAATCGCGCTCTTGCGGGCATCATGCGATGATCCCCCATCCAAAGTCTTCTATTCTTGGTATTGGTTTCTCCGAGTATACTAGAGCCTGTAACCCCCTGTGCATTGCTCGAGGAGGAGCAGGTACCCCGAAGAATGGTGGATGCTATGAACCCGATTTCGAACGATTTAGTACTCTGACGTACCTGTACATACAGTCATACAGAATGCAGTCGACATTATACCTGACACGCACACGAATGCACTCAACAATATGGCATGTTCTGCGCAAAATATTTGAGCTCACCGCGTGCATAGCGGCGAAGTTAGCCACGTTCGCGATATATCCGAACATAGTCCTCGCCGTCGTAATATGAGTAGGCGCGAGCCGTCAGCAAAATTGATTTGCAAATCCCGGTGCTCCGCAGACGATTTCACCTGGTAGGATACCAGGCTGTCAACAACGGCGTTACACCGGCGATGGCGAGCAAAGTGGCAATCGTTTGTGTCGGAAACGAACGATACTGTTCAGGTTGTGCTCTCGGCGGGCTCTGCCACCAACGCCAGCGGAGCTTGGCCGACAACTCTCACAGTGCCACAAGTCTACTCTCATCCCTATTGCTAACGGCGTGGTGTACCAGGAGGTTGTTCGTGTTGGCAGACGCAGTGGGTTAACCAATCTCGCAGGGACCTGGTTTGACGTTCGATCCCAACAGACAGCATGCTAGTACAAGGAAACACCTGGAATGTCCTGGTCGAGGTGGCTATCACGTTCGTGGATGGCACAGCAGTTTCCCACCTCGCGTTATCTCACGACCAAGAGGTAGTCCGCAAAAGTGATAAACCGCGGCTGCCGCGTCCATGAGTGATTACGCACCTCGACTGAAGCACACCGAGGCCTTTGGCTGCTTTCGACAGGACTGGGAGATCTCCCCGTGGACAACAGTCGCCGCTTGATCACCCGAGTGCGTCAATATTACAATGCGAGCTATACCGTTGACGCAGGCGTGCCGACGGGCTTGCTGTGATGGTGAAACGGCGTAGTGGCGTGTGGTCTGGTCGTTTTTGTGGTTTGTACGGCGCTGTAGGAGGCTGGTGTTGCTGGTTTGCTGGTGTTAAGTGCAGAGGTGTGCTCGGCCGCAAACCGTGGTAGCAAAAGAGAGAATGTGTGCGCGTGCACTGCATTCGAGCGTCTAGCGACATGCGCGCTGTGTATGACGGGACCGTAGTTCCGCCGCATCCAACAAGTTGTGTTGGCCGTTTCGCCGTTGCTGATGTTGCTGTTCGGTTTGAAGTTTCAAATTTCAAATTTTTGTTTACAACATTTTGACGTTTTTCAGTTTTTACATAAATATTTAATTCAGAAATACCATATCATAAACATATTATCGATCGCACGCGCAGCTGACGTTTGTCAATTTTTTGAAAACGCTGACACCATGCAGGGGTGTCACCGACCTGCATCTTCCACGAGAATCAAATAAATATCACGCGCGAACGACCTTCCGCACATTTTGTTCAACTACTGCAAGTTAACGAAACATGGATGTACCAGGCAGCTTGCAAAGTTGAGTTGAAATCATTCAATCGGCCGTACTCACAGCTCAGGTTTGTCAATTTTTGTGAAATGAAGGGTACCACTCCGATGGCAAAATGTTGAGTACCATCCATTCACTCCGTAGTGCTCACAGCCGGCGTTTTTCAATTTCTATAAAAACAACGCCGGTACACAGCTGACGTTTTCTCATTTTGTTTTCTAATACCATCGCCGGTATCGTCGCCATATACCTAGTCTACTCACCGCTGTAGTCCACCTCCTGCTGCTGTGTGTGTTCTTTACATTCAACCTCCCTTTCGACCGATCAACATCCAGTACATACACTTGGTGACCACGCTGAGTCTTCACCTTACACATATGCACCTTCTCTCGCCACTACGCACAGCGCGAGCAGGTGCACATTCCTGCAAGCTGCTGGAGTTGGATAAAGCTTCTGTAGTATGGTGCTGCTTGACACGAGGAAATGATTGGTGTCAAATAACTGATTGGATACCGAAGAAATAATCGACCAACCACTAGACTACAACTGCAACAATAGGAACCACGGAGTCAGCTCTCATCATCATGCAGCCCAGGAAAAATGCGAGCACGCTCTGTTGAATACGGTTCGGCGTACCGATCAAGTGCGATATGTACTGTACTTGGATCCACAATAGCTGCACCACGCATCTACCATAGGGGTTCGGCACCCATCACGGTGATGTCACGTGATCAACTGCAGACCGTGACGGGCATGATGCATTCGCCCCCTAGAGCATCCCATGGCACATTGACGTGAGGGGACCGTTCTGACCATGTACCACTCCATGATATGCCCCATGTAATGTTCCATCTGGTACACTCCGTAGCACCATGGGCCATGCCATCGGGTGCACCATGTGTTCCTGGCATTGTGCCACGGTTAACCAGCACGACGGCGATTCGGGCACTACATGGGATACGCTATATCAGAGCCACTATAATGGCTCATGGTCCCATATCATGTACCGTGATTTGTGACATCCGATTGTCTATGCCATGTGATCCACCATGGCACGTCAACTAGTGTACGCATCACGGCATTTGATGACATCGTGCATGCCACGGCCGTCGCTGGAGGGTATGTCTTGAAACATGGGAGGGTGAACCATGACTTTGCCCATGGGCTTCATGTGGCATACCTCAGGATGAGGTATGTGGTAAACCGTGGAGTTGTTCATGGGGTATCCATACACCACCCAGATAGCACGTGAGACGGCGGGAATACATGGATGGCCTCATCGATAGCGATGGGTGGTGTCATGCGAAGTACCATGGGTCATCTAGCTATCGTAGATCGATCGTGGCATCACGGCCGCCGGACACTATAGAGCTCGTACTCCAGCACACATTACACGGAGCATCGTGGCGGTCTCTCTGTAGTGCTGGTTAAATAGCCACTATGGCCGGTGCACCACGGGTGAACTCTCTTGGCATATCTGGAACCTTCTGTGATAATAATGATAGCGTCGATATTGCACCAACTACTGCCGGTGCCCAGCACACGTCAGGTATTCTCTTACATGTGGACCTAATGAATCCACCCGTATGCCCGCTTCCACATCATTCTGGAACAAGCAGCGCTAAATCAGTTTCGAGTAAAAGCAAGAAGCCTGTTAAGGTTCTGCCGTCGGTCTGACAGGTAAACAGTGCGGTGCAAGCATCCATTGGCACCGGAGAGACTGCCAGGTCCACGACGATATAAGGCGGTAAACGCTGCATGCTGAGGACGGTTGCAGCCATCGTATTACGCCCAAACATGTCTGGTGTGGTGCTCCCTGTGTTGTCGGTGGGAGGTATCTCGGGTCACTCCCGCGAATGTGCCTACGCACGGGACGCACGTTTACGGCCTCTGATGTCCTCGCCTCCGAGCGACTATCCTACCACGCAAGCGTTTCACGGTTATTTTGTTCGCGATATGCACCGCTCGAAATTGTTACTAACAGCTTGCACTATTTAGCTAAATGCACAGCCGTTCGCTATATTGGCATAAACCCAGCAGCGAAAGTTGTGATACGCCGTGCACCATAGCCAGCATCTCTCCCGGTGCTACGTGGGTGGGTGTGGATGATTCGGACCCTGCCCACACCGCAGCATGTCAACAAAAACAATTTCCTGCAACATCTTGAGCCGTCAGAGTGTACCCATTGCTCTCAGAAGGTCGCTCAACTAAGACCTCAAATGTGTGCTCGCAACCGCCACCCATTAACATTAAAATGCATGTATACCTGCGAGGGTCTCCTCGACGTAAAACGGATTTTTGAAACGAACCTTAAGATTGATCCGTTCAAAGCGTTTGGCCAAAGCTGGGTCGAAACCTACGATGAGAGCATCACATGAATAAAACACAGTAATACAAGAGCTTTGAAGCGTTTGCTTCGCGAAGGAATCCACATAGGAACATACAGCAGTAAAGAAACAGGAGTGGGCGAATGTTGGTTAATAGACCTATGCAGTTTGAAATTTGGTTTGATTAATTTCATTTATATGTTGATTAGTCGATCGGTCGGTCGGTCCTCAAGTGAGTAACATCAAAATTTCTCTGTATGGCCGCTAACACACACGTCTCTGTGAATGGACACGATCTCCTTACACGCCTGGAAGCGGTTCTAGCGAAATCTTTTGAGCACGTTGCCTGCACGCTTTCCTCACGGTAGTAGTTTCGAATATCGCGAGGGCCAAGGGAAGCACAGGAAAACACATCAACTATTCGCAAGTAGATATTTCTGAGCGCACATGTTTGTCTGAATCATTACCCGACGTGTATCATGACTACGGCAACCACGAGATTTTTCAAATATTGCATAGTCTGCACGCACCGCATATATCGTGCACGTCTGCATGCTTCACACCTTTTCACACATCAAATCGTGAATATCCCTCTTGTCCGCGAAGGGAAGTCGGACTGTATGCTGTTGTTGCCACGGTGCTGATGGTGATCACACAAACACCGAGCAATTGGTTCAAAATGCTGTTCGTGCATCGTAGTGGTATAGGGTGGTAGACATGTTTTGGTAGTGGTCTCAGTACTTGGATTGTGGTGCCGACACCGTATTCGCATGAAGTAGATAACCAGAGTATAAAAACTATCCAAGGAGAAAAAGTGGCCGCGCGTAGTGCCGTTCATCAGGTGCAATGCGTTTTAGCACCAACCCCATTCCGGTCCATGGCAATCGCCTTGTCGCCCGAAGCAAGTTTCGCGTCACGGTGCACGATGAGGTGCACGTTCGAAGTGTTGATGATATGCGAGAGTGCACGACGGTGCCGTTGTAGAAGTTGAAGGACTGGACGGAAAGGGCAGATCTATGGGTATGGAGAGGAACAAGCAGGTCACCTCGCATACGGAAACGTCAACATTTCGTCGATATTTCTGGACTACAGATAAATACAAAAAATATCGTAACAGAGGTAAGGCTGCAGGGATTATGACCAACAGACGGGGAAGTACACCCGGCCGGCGTCAGCCGACCATTTCTCGGAATCAAAGGTAAATCAGAGAGATACTTGTGATCATTAAACCCAAGCTGTCTGTTCTGTCTATCGACACTAACCCGTACACCTTCCTTGGCTGATTCATCTTGTCTCGAGAAATACAGTAATTTACACAAGCGTTTGTGGTAGCGCTGCCGTCACAAACTACGAGACACACACCCCACTCACCTACATGACTCAAAACACGGTGACCATATAGACTAAGTGAGCAGGTGTTACATGTGTCTTGTTTTTGACACAGGATAGGGACCCCCTGTTCTCGGTCTTGGGTGTTTTTTGGGTTGTCCCTAACTATTAGGCATACTCATGCACAAGGAATTAACGGCCAACGGCGACCGACGCAGCAACTCAGATTTCGTGTCTAAGGTATACGGGTAGCACTGCACCAGGTTTATGCTTAGTTATTACAATACCAGATATACAATTGAACGGGCGCGAAGCGAAGCCATCGCAGGGCAATGTCAATCACCTGAACCAAAAGGACGACCAGGACATTATTGGCTTGAGCACTAGCGTTACAACAAAATCGTTGGGGGAATGGTAGTATATCTTGGTACAAGTTGTGTTACAGGAGTAGCTTTGAGAGTCATCTCTGTAGGCTCGATTGAGCAAAGGTTTGGACCTGTATACGGTATGTTGAACAATTTGCACGGGCAACGGCGCTTGGGGGACAACGGCAAGTAAACATGATGTGTCCGAAGCAATAAAGGCACTGGCACCAGAGAGCAAGGCCGATGTGCTACCCCCTTGGGTAGACCACTTGCTGTCATATGCCTTCTTCCCCATTGCCATGCGTGAGCGAGCGTGGCCGAGGCACATATGGCGGTTGGTCAAAATAGCAGTCGCCTAAAACGGTAACGATACCCATCTACTTTATCTGAAATTGACAGTTAGTACATGCCACAATAGGTTTTCATTGGGAGTGGTGGGAAAGACAGGTGGTGAAATAGTAGCTGTGAGGTTTCATCCTCCTTCCGATTGGCACTCTAAGCCCGCCCCGACTCGAACTGTCCATACCGATCCAGAACTTGGATTTTTCAGCAGCTTTTCTCACGTCCCCGCCGGTCGATTAGAACCGCTCATTGAACGCTGGGTACGCATGTTAGGTTTTGCTCGCCAGACAGCGCCCGAACGTTTTCTATGGAGAAAACTACTGCCGCCCTCACCTCCTCTCACCAAGGCGCCGAAAGTTCATAGCTTCGCCTATCAACGTGAGCGTTTTTACAGGGAAACGTCTAGCGCCCCCAACAAAGTTTTCCCATTAGGCTTTCTAACACCCGTGTTGTCAGAGGTGAGATATTCCGCCTTCCAACGGCTGAAGAGAAATATCCGCGCCAACACTCCACATTAATACAGAGGCGTTCGTGCGGGGGGGGGGGTACGCGGACACGAGTCATTGCATACCCAGAGAACGACCTAAGCTAAGTGTGGCTGAAATTCTCCACCCCGGCCCCTGGCGTAGACAACAAAACAAGACACGGGCCTCTGGGCGAAAGGCCACAAGCGAAACCCAACGTACACTAAGTGCGATACTGGTCAAGCCCATAGGCAGGCCGTTCTGGTTGGAACTCCGACCTGGTTGGGATGGGTTTGCGTGAGACCAGGACACGTTTGTGGGTCTGCCAGTGACGACTGATCCATCCAGTGTCAGCTAGGTCAAGCTGGAATCAGGCGCAGGCGGGTTGCGGGTACCAAGCGCAAGGGCAGCGTCTGCAAAAGCGTCGACGTATGACATTAGCTGACAGATTAGTGTCTACTACTAGTTCCTGTTAAAAATGGACGTGTGACTCTCGAGATACCGGCAGGTTGCGACGTGTGATTCTGGTTGCCGACGAAGGGCGTTGGTTTCCAAATACTACTGGTCAGTTTGTTGTCCGGCGTTTCCCGTGTGTGTCACATTCCCTACCGCCGTTGAGCTCTGGTCATCTCGCAGTAGCGAGGTCAGTTTGATCGATACCGCCCTACCTTACAGAAGATCACAACCGTTGCGTTTTGCCAAGCACGATGTACAGTACGGTCGGACTCCTCGCGATGATCCCTTCCCGAATGTTTTTGTTCTATTTGTCTCATCCACCGAAAAAGTCTGTTCGGCAATACATTCACGCTACCGTGCTAGGTCTGACTACGAAGTGGCAGTGTGGGTCGTAGATTGCTTGCTGGGTGCCCTCGCTGGGTGCTGATTTCGTTCTGGGTTTTTAGTCCCAATCAGATCTATCTCATTTGCACTACGTCTCTATCTTCCTGTCTTTTCGAACCTACAGTCCGTGGACACACACTAGAACCCACAGCTCCGGGGGCTACAGAAAAGCCATTGAAACCGAAAAGGCAGATGAACTACGGCAGCGGGACTACCCAAACATCCCTAAACAGGACCGTCCTACTGCCCCACGCGAGCGGTGGCAGCCTTTACACCTCCCAGCGAGAGAGGGGCTGTACTCGTGTTGTGTTTTCATAGCCGCGGTCTTCAGATTATTGACCACTAGATCCTGATACAACGCATCGGATTTTCATAGACCAGCCGGGCGTCGTGTGCACCAAAGACGAACCGCCGTGAGGTGTTCGGTTGGTGACATGATGAGTACGCTGAATCCTACCACCTATTGGTTGTGTGGTATAGTTGGGTACCATGTGCATACTTTTTCGCGCACTGAATGACTCTTGAAACTAGTTCGTTTTCGTTGGCGGTGTGGATACTTTAAGAGCCAACCGCCGGTATACTCTATGCAACCGGGTCATGCGTGCCTTGTAGTGTAAAGACTTTGTGATATGATCCTATCCGCGCGCAGTTAAGGTTCTTCCCCTCGCACAATATGATCTAACCCGACCACCATGTCGGGGGCCCCTAAAACGCGAACATGGAAACGAAACACTGATTGCCAAGCTCACGCAATGAGAGGCGTGTTTTCCACCGGTGTTGCTGATCGATACTATCCTCATCCGTGATAGGGGAGAATATCCGGCGCACGGAATAAAGAAAGGACGACCGACAGGATTTGGGCGCTCGTCAAGAGTGACCACTGCGTGGAGAAGCGGTGAAGGGACTCGGGGGGGACCCTCGTCCGACTGTTGGGGGAGAGGAGTGAGGCGCGGGGTTTGGCGGCGGCGGTGGGAGACATGAAAAGGTGAAGATGTCGAGAAGGGCTGCAACAGCGGAATAGTGCGTCATTTCTGTGGGAACATGCTAAAAAATATGTCCGTGTTAATGTTGAACTACAAGAGAACGGTGTATACGTGTGTCGTTGCGATATTTAGCCAAGTATTAACCAGTAAAGGTTCTGGCACGTTCAACCCATTCCTAGGCATGTACTAAACGTGTATACCAGGTATCCAGATATACTGGTTCAGGCCGGTGTACTGACTGTTGTTGAAGCTGATGAATCACTCCTGAGTCTGGCATCCGCGGTACTGCAGTGCCGACCACAGTACCATCATGAGAGAAAAAAAAATGGCGAAACGAGAGAAAAATACCCAAAAAGGTAACGGACTCCTTAGTGCGCGAGGAGGTCCAACCGAGACCACGTGAGTTGATGTCGCGGTTACTACGTATAGTTTAGTTCAACACCGTACACCGTTGGGTTACGTTGGACAACACAATTGGCGCAGCTTTGAGCTTCCACGTGACGTAACGAGTGAGTGCAGCCTTACACCAACACCCAACGGTAGCCACCCTTGCCGCCACCAAGGTGCTGCTACTGGACGACCAAAACTCCAGTTTCTCTGACCTTGACGCCGACGTTGAAGTTGGCGTTGACGCACTATCCAACCCAAATACTAGATATTTATATATTCCGTGTTACATCGACGTGCAATACTACGCTATTTGCTTCCGTACTGCTGTCGACGTCCCGCACTGCGCTATTTTCAGGCATACTGCCATCGGCGACATACTGCCGCTGTCGTGCTGTACAACACGACAATAAATATCCTACTTTCTTCAATGCGTACTGTCTGGCACTACGTTTCATCCGTGCTGCCATCGATTTACTGTAGCCACCAAATTTACGGTAAAGCCAAATGCGCATATTAACGGAGATATACTGTAACAGGTGTGTGTTTGGTTTGAAAGACACTATACAAGCCGGTCGTGTACAAGCACGCCTCACGCACGATCAAACACAACACACATCCCGACTAACGTCTACCAAGGACGTGTGTTGTCCAACACGCTATACAATGTAAAAAAATAAAATCTGTACTGTAATAGGTACCATCTGGTCGACGAGAGATACAGCAGAATCGTACACGTCGCTCGCACCCTAGAATGTGCCGAGCGTCGTATGTATCCTGTGTATGTATGCCTATCTCCGATGGTGCAATCAACGGTCGCCCGCAGACGTTGGCATTCACACACCGAAAGAAGCCCACATGAAAATCATCCCCGACAGGTGTTACCGCGGACAGTGGTACTGTATCATTACAGTGTACTGCCTAGCTAAACGGAATTCACTACAGTACTCATTGTTAAAAAACCAAACACGTTTGTGGGCGTGTGTGAGTGGTCGAATTTGCTGCAATTTGATGAATGAGAAAAATATCCATGAAATATCATACACACGCAGCCTCGCCTCTATGCCCGAGGGAATAGCATCACATGCAGTAACGTTAACGGGTGGCCTAGAGTTGCTTCGCAAACGTTGGTCCTGCCGGCGATCGCCCGTCGACGTCATTAGTGAGGCAACGATAGTTAAACCTCGCGGTTTAGACCGTCTATAGCGTGGCGGAGCTGGTGGCCTACCGTGGACTTACATGCCGCGCGAAACCCGCATGCTTCAACATTTAACGAAGAACAGGTAATTTGTATGGCCACAGCAATTTTGCGTGACCATACTGTCTATCCCGTAGAGCTACTGCCTGAGCGCAACCTGATAACGTCCCATACAACGATATTCTTCCGATCGGAGGGGGACGTCAAAGATCGTATCGTACAATGTAGTAGAGGAAACGCACCAGCCATAAGAGCGTATATAACGCCCTGACGTGAAACCAAGAGCGAAGGAGTCTAGCACGCAGCCCTTCTGTGGAAGCATAACCTAAGTAATCCATTGGGCCAAACGACGATATCGGTGATTCTTCAGAAGTACCAATACCATTTTAACCGGTGTAAACCTAGATGGTTGATGATAAACAGTCAAGCACCAACTGGAGTGAGATAGGGGATGTGCCAGTTGATCTACATCTCACTTACGCCAGCGTAGACGAATGTGTAGGCAGGACATCAGACGGAAAGAAAAAGTTTCCCGACGTTTTGTGCGTCGAGTTCTCCATGGCGCTGATCAAATTGAAGCGATTAAAGAGAGCCTTTGCTATTCAGTCGCCTTCTCAAGCTCCACTACCATTCGTCGTGGTGATTCAGCTGCCGTCGAGTACCACTCACTCCGGGCGTAACCATAAAGACCGTTGTGGTCTTGGCTTATTCATACAACACGGTCCTTACATTTCCACCAGTTGAGCGTTGTACAGGCCAATTCCGTGTGCCGATCTCGATCACAGGAACCCGCGCATCCGGCCGGTGTATGGCTTCTAAGAAATAGACGGTAAAATATTCGGAACGGTGATGGGAGCAACAGAGTCATTACCTCTTGACGGTGTTTCCTGTTTTCATAGTTTTTCTAAATTGCAGAGATAGATAAGGTTTCGCTAAAATGTGGGAGCTTGTCATGGTGCACCATTGTTTATGCCCTAAAACAAGTCGCCCTGCCCCCCCGCGTTGTGTGAACTACGTTATATGCACTCTGGACAGATACATTGAACCGCTGCCCTCTAGACTGTTTCCGGCCTGCTTGGCAATGCCGCCCCCAAGGAGGTCCGCCGTGAATGTTGTGCTTGAGGGTCTGGATGCGGAACATGTGCCTTTGACCTATAGGTATAGCTCTTATTGCGAGGTGACGTATTTTCCGGTTTGGTGGCCTTCACAGCAACACAAAACATTATATCGTGTCCTGGTTCCGTGAGAGACGCTGCTAAGTACTCGCTGAAGATGGAGGGGAAGCCCGCTGCACCATCCCCGTTTCCAACTAATGTACAACAAAATCTTTGGGTAATCTATTATATGGTAGAATTGTTAGAAGTAGGACCCGCGTTATTCCTTACCGGAACTATTTGAGGTTCTAGCCCCTCACACCGCTGGCGCGGTAGCCGCTGTTGTGGCCGTGGCCCGGTTCACCAGAGCGGCCGTGGCGGTGTAGCCGTATAGGCCGATGTGGGCAAGGCCATCGTCGATGTCTCCTTTGGGCATGGCCAAAGCCATGAGAGCTGCCTCGCTGAAGCCGTCGGCGAGATCTGTGGACCAAGGCTCCCACATCGCTCCTAGGTTCCCCGGGAAAAAGACCTGAAAATATGTGTGCAAAGTTTGTCAGCAGGAGCGGAAGCTCGAAGGAGGTTTGTCTTGGGAGGGAAGGCACTGGTATCTTGAATCGCGACATCACAGTTTCACTATTTCTCTATGCAAGAGAAACATCCCATCAAAAATGGTGGTGCACTGCTGTTCTCAAGTACGGTCTGAGCGTTCCGATGCGTATGTTGTACTGCAAGAGGTCAAGCAGAGAACCATGCACTCCAAACCGTTTTGAGGTGTCTTTTGTTACCTAACGGCTTCGAGCGTAGCCACGTACGGAGAACGGTCGCGTGATTATGTTTGGTGTTGTCGTTGTTAGTCACATGGGTGACGTGGGTAGCTGTTGCTGTTGTTGCTGGTGCTTTACATTGGTGTTGCTGGTGGGTAAGGTTGTTGCTGTTGTTGTACGGGAACGACAGGGGGCATGACGGAATACAGTCTCACCGTCAAACTGATCACAATATCCGCCACACCGTTGACGACGGCTTTTGATACTGCTTTGACGGTCTGGTCGGCGAAGGTCAGTATGGTGTTCAAGGACTCCACCTGTTTGTAGAATGCGCGAGGTGGCCCGGTGACGTAGGCGATAACGTGACATGATTGAACGATACACGGCACAACCGAATGCTAGTTTTGGATGGCTTCAAAGACGTTATTGCTATAGTTAACGTTATGCTCACACAACTGCGATACACGTATCATATGTTGCCATACGAGCAACCTGCATCCGCTCAACGAGGCCCAAGGAGACGAACACCACGCTGGTGGCATTTCATTGACGGCGTTGGATCCGGGAGATCCGACGACACGCGCCCGAGACCGACCATGTACCAGTTTCGTGTGTGTTGTCAAACGAGAACCAATTGCATAATAATACGCCCATCAAAAATTTCCTGCACTATCGAGAGTGGCATACACGTTTGAATGTTGTTTCACTATCGGCGTTATCCGCTTTGCCACTGCGTCGATTGCTGTCTGATCGGTCGCAAAATCAAGAAATATAAATATTTACCATACTAGGCATCTTTTGGACGTGTTGTGTCCAGAGAATCGCGCTCTTGCGGGCATCATGCGATGATCCCCCATCCAAAGTCGTCTCTTCTTGGTATTGGTTTCTCCGAGTATACTAGAGCTTGTAGCCCCCTGTGCAATACGTGAGGGGGATACCCCGAAGAATGGTGGATGCCATGAACCCGATTTCGAACGATTTAGCACTCTGACGTACCTGTGATACCAGGTACATACAGTCATACAGAATGCAGTCAACATTATACCTGACACGCACACTAATGCACTCACCAATATGGCATGTTCTGCGCAAAATGTTTGTGCTCACCGCGTGCATAGCGGCGAAGTTTGCCACGTCCGCGATATATCCGAACATAGTCCTCGCCGTCGTAGTAAGAGTAGGCGCGAGCCGTCAGCAATTTTTTTTGGAAATCCCGGTGCTCCGCAGACGCTTTCACCTGGTAGGATACCAGGCTGTCAACAACAGCGTTGATGAAGAACACCGGCGATGGCGAGCAAAGTGGCAATTTTATGAGTCAAAAACGAACGATACTGTTCGGGTTATGCTCTCGGCGGGCTCTACCACCAACGCCAGTGGAGCTTGGCCGACAACTCTCACAGTACCACAAGTCTACTCGCATCCATATTTTCAACGGCGTGGTGTACCAGGAGGTTGTTAGCGGTGGCAGACGTAGTGGGCTAACCAATCTTGCAGGGACCTGGTTTGACGTTCGATCCCAACAGACAGCATGCTAGTACAAGGAAACACCTGGAATGTCCTGGTGGAGGTGGCTATCACGTTCGTGGATGGCACCGCAGTTTCCCACCTCGCGTTATCTCACGACCACGAGGAAGTCCGCAATAGTGAAAAACCGCGGCTGCCGCGTCCATGAGAGATTACGCACCTCGACTGGAGCACACCGAGGCCTTTGGCTGCTTTCGATAGGACTGGGAGATCTCCCGGTGGACAACAGTCGCCGCTTGATCAGCCGAGTGCGTCAACGCAGGCGTGCCGACGGGCTTGCTGTGAGAGAGAAACCGCGTGGTGACGTGTGGTCTGGTCGTGTATGTGGTTAATACGGCGCTGTAGGAGGCTGGTCTTGCTGGTATTGCTGGTGTTGAGTGCAGAGGTGTGCTCGGCCGCAAACCGTGGTAGCAAAAGAGAAAATGTGTGCGCGTGCACTGCATTCGAGCGTCTAGCGACATGCGCGCTGTGTATGACGGGACCGTAGTTCCGCCGCATCCAACAAGTTGTCTTGACCGTTTTGCCGTTGCCGATGTTGCTGTTCGGTTTGAAGTTCCAAGTTTATTTTTTATACACAACATTTCGACGTTTTTCAATTTTTACACAAATGTTTGGACTAGTCAAATTTACAAATACCACATCATAAGTATAGACTAATTTTGATCGTACTCACAGCTGACGTTTGTCAATATTTATAGAACGCTGACACCATGCAGGGGTGTCACCGATCTATATCTTTCCATGGGGATCAAATACATAACACGCGCGAACGACCTGCCGTAAATCTTGTGCAACTACTGCAAATTAACGAAACATAGATATACCACGCAGGTTGCAAAGTTGGGTTGAAATTATCAGTCGGTCGTACTCACAGCTTAGTCTAGGCTTGTCAATTTTTTGTTCTAGATGTACCACTCAGCTAGGAAAATATTGAGTTTCATCCATTCAATCCGTAGTGCTCATAGCCGGCGTTTTTCAATTTCCATAAAAACATCGCCGGTACACAGCTGACGTTTTCTCATTTTGTTTCTAATACCATCGCCGGTATCGTCGCCATATACCTAGTCTACTCACCGCTGTAGTTCACCTCCTGCTGCTGTGTGTGTTCTTTACATTCAACCTTTCTTTCGACCGATCAACATCCAGTACATACACTTCGTAACCACGCTGAGTCTTCACCTTACACATATACACCTTCTCTCGCCACTACGCACAGCACGAGCAGATGCACATTCCTGCAAGCTGCTGGAGTTGGATATAGCTTCTGTAGTATGGTGCAGTTTGACACGAAGAAATGATTGGTGTCATATAACAAAGTGGATACCGAAGAAATAATCCACCAACCACTAGACTACTACTGCAACAATAGGAACCACGGAGTCAGCTCTCATCATCATGCAGCCCAGGAAAAATGCGAGCAGGCTCTGTTGAATACGGTTCGACGTACCGATCAAGTGCGATATGTACTGTACTTGGATCCACAATAGCTGCACCACGCATCTACCATAGAGGTTCGGCATCCATCACGGTGATGTCACGTGATCAACTGCAGACCGATACGGACATGATGCATTCGCCCCCTAGAGCATCCCATGGAACACTGACGTGAGGGGACCGTTCTGGCCATGTAGCACCCCATGATATTTCCCATGTAATGTCCAACCTGGTACACTCGGTAACACCATGGGCCATGCCATTGGGTGAACCATGGCACATGCTGTTCCTGGCATGTGCCACGGTTAACCAGCACGACGGCAATTTGGGCACTACATGGGATACGCTACATCAGAGCCACTATAATGGCTCGTGGTCCCATGGCATGTAACGTGATTTGTGACATCCGATTGTCTATGCCATGTGATCCACCATGGCACGTCAAATAGTGCACGCATCACGGCATTTGATGACATCGTGCATGCCACGGCCGTCGATGTAGGGTATGTCTTGAAACATGGCAGGGTGAACCATGCGGTTGCCCATGGGCTTTTAATGGCATGCCTCAGGATGAGGTATGTGGTAAACCGTGGAGTTGTTCATGGGGTATCCATACACCACCCAGATAGCACGTGAGACGGCGGGAACACATGGATGGCCCCATCGATAGCGATGGGTGGTGTCATGCCAAGTACCATGGATCATCTAACTATCGTAGATCGATCGTGGCATCACGGCCGCCGGACACTAAAGGAGCTTGTACTCCAGCACACATTACACGGAGCATCGTGGCGGTCTCTCTGTAGTGCTGGCTGAATAGCCACTATGGCCGGTGCACGACGGGTGAAATCGCTTGGCATACCTGGAACCTTCTGTGATAATAATGATAGCGTCGATATTGCACCAACTACTGCCGGTGCCCAGCACACGCCAGGTATTCTCTTACATGTGGACCTAATGAATCCACCCGTATGCCCGCTTCTACATCATTCTGGAACAAGCAGCGCTAAATCATTTTCGTAAAAGCAAGAAGCCTGTTAAGGTTCTGCCGTTGGTCTGACAGGTAAACAGTGCGATGCGACTATGACATCGGCACTGCAGAGACTGCCAGATCCACGACGATCAAAAGCGGTAGATGTTGCATGCTGACGACGGTTTTAGCCATCGTATTACACCCAAAGATGTCTGGTGTGGTGCACCATGTGTTGTCGGTGGGAGGTATCTTGGGTCACTCCCGCGAATGTGCCTATACACGGGGCGCACGATTACGGCCTCTGATGTCCTCTCCTCAGAGCGTCTACCCTACCACGCTAGCGTTTCACGGATATTTTGTTCGCGATATGCACCGCTCGAAATTGTTACTGACAGCTTGCACTATTTAGCTAAATGCACAGCCGTTCGCTATAGTGGCATAAACCCAGGAGCGAAAGTTGTTATACGCCGCTTACCATAGCCAGCATCTCTCCCGGTGCTACGTGGGTGGGTGTGGATGATCTGGACCCTGTCCGCACCGCAACATGCCAACGAAAACGAATTCCTGCAACACCTTGAGCCGTTAGAGTGTACCTAGTGCTCTCAGAAGGTCGCTCAACCAAGGCTTCAAAACGTGTGCTCACAACCGCCGCCCAAGAAGATTCCGATGCATGTACTGTATACCTACGAGGGTCTCCTCGACGTAAAATGGATTTTTAAATCGAACCTCAAGATTGAACCATCCAAAGCGTTTGGCCAAAGCTGGGTCGAAGCCTACGATAAGAGCATCACATGAATAAAACACAGTAATACACGAGCTTTGAAGCGTTTGCTTCCCATAGGAATCTACATAGGAACATACAGCAGTAACGAAACAGGAGTGGGCGAATGTTGGTTAATAGACCTATGCAGTTCGAAATTTGGTTTGATTCATTTTATTGATGTGTTGAGTGATGGATCGGTCGGTCTGTCCTCAAGTGAGTAACCTCAAAATTCCTCTGTATGGCCGCTAACACACACGTCTCTGTGAATGGACACGACCTCCTCACATGCCTGGAAGCGGTTTAAGCTAAAACTTTGACCACGTTGCCAGCACGCTTTCCTTACGGTAGTAGTTTCGAATATCGCGAGGGCCAAGTGAATCACAGGAAAACACGTCAACTATTAGCGAGTTGATATTCCTGAGCGCACATGATTGTCTGAATCATAAACCGAAGTGTATCATGACTATGGCAACCACGAGATTTTTCAAATATTGCACAGTCTGCACGCACCGCATATATCGTGCACGTCTGCATGCTTCACACCTTTTCACACACCAAACCGTGAATATACCCATTTTCCACGAAGAGAAGTCGGACCGTATACTGTTGTTGCCGCTGAGATACGCTAAACCACCAGGTGCTCATTGTGACCGCACAAACACCGAGCAATTGGTTCAAAATGCCGATCGTGCATCGTATTGGTATACCCTTGTGAGGGGTGGTAGACATGGTTTGGTCGCGGTCTCAGTACTTTGATTGTGGTGCCGACACCGAATCCGCATGAAGTAGATAACCAGAGTAAATAAACCCAAGGGGATAAGTGGCCGCGCGTAGCGCCGTCCATCAGGTGCAATGCTCTTCAGCACCGACCCGATTCCGGTCCATGGCGATCGCCTTGTCGCCCGAAGCAAGTTTCGCGTCACGGTGCACGATGAGGTGCACGTTCGAAGTGTTGATGATATGCGGGATTGCACGACGGTGTCGTTGTAGAAGTTGAAGGACTGGACGGAAAGGGCAGATATATGGGTATGGAGAGGAACAAGCAGGTCACCTCACATACGGAAACGTGAAAAAAATCGTCGATATTTCTGGACTACAGATAGATACAAATGAATATCAACAGGGGTAAGGCTGCAGGGATTGTGACAAACCGACGGGGCAGTACACCCGGCCGGCATCAGCCGACCATTTGTCGGAATCAAAGCCGAACCAGAGAGATACTTGTGATGTTCAAGCCCAAGCTGTCTGCTCTGTCTGTCGAGACTTACCCATACACTTTCCTTGGCTGATTCATCTTGTCTCGAGAAATACAGTGATGTACACGCGCGTTTGTGGTAGCCCTGCCGTCACAAACTACGAGACACACACCCCACTCACCTACATGACTCAAAACACGGTGACCATATAGACTAAGTGAGCAGGTGTTACATGTATGTGTCTTGGTTTAGACACACGATAGGGACCCCCTGTTCTAGGTCTTGGGGTGTTTTTTGGGTTGTCCCTAACTGTTAGGCATACTCGCGCACAAGGAATTCACGGCCAACGGCGACCGACGCAGCAACTCAGATTTCGTGTTTAAGGTGTACGGGTAGCACTGCAACAGGTTTATGCTTTGCTATTACATCGACGCTTCGAAGACAACGGCAAGTGGACATAATGTGTCCGAAGCAATAAAGGCACTGACACCAGAGAGCGAGGCCGATGTGCTACCCGCTTGTGTATACCACTTGCTGCCATATGCCTTTTTCCCCGATGCCATGCGCGATCGAGGGTGGCCGAGGCACATACGGCGGTTGGTCAAAGTAACAGTCGGATAAAACGGTAACGATACCCATCTACTTTATCTGGAATCGACAGTTAATACATGCCACAATAGGTTTTCCTTGGGAGTGGTGGGAAAGGCAGGTGGTGAAATAGTAGCTGTGAGGTTTCATCTTCCTTCCGATTGGCACTCTAAACCCGCCCCGACTCGAACTGTCCATACTGATCCAGAACTAGTATTTTTCAGCAGCTTTTCTCACGTCCCCGCCGGTCGGTTAGAACCTCTCATTGAACGCTAGGTACGCATATTTGGGTTTGCACGCCAGACAGCGCCCGAACGTTTTCTTTGGAGAACACTACTCCCGCCCTCACCTCCCGTCACATGGGGCCGAAAATCCATAGCTTCGCCTATCAACATGAACGTTTTCACGGGCAAACGTCTATCGCCCCCAACAAAGTTTCCCATCAGGCTTTCTAACACCCGTGTTGTCGGAGGTGAGATATTCCGCCTTCCAACGGCTGAACGGGAGTATGCGCGCCAATACTCCACGTATATACAGAGGCGTTCGTGCGGGGGGGGGGGGTAAGCGGACACGAGTCATTGCACACCCAGAGAACGACCTAAGCTAAGTGTGGCTGAAATCCTCCCTCCCGGCCCCTGGCGTAGACAAAATAACAACATGACACGGGCCTCTGGATGAAAGGCCACAAGCGAAACCCAACGAATGCTAAGTGCGATACTGGTCAAGGCTATAGGCTGGCCGTTCTGGTTGGAACTCTGACCTGGTTGGGACGTTTTTTCGTGGGACCAGGATACGTTTGTGGGTCTGCCAGCGGCGATTGATCTATCCAGTGTCGGCTAGGTTAAGCTGGGATCAGGCGCAGGCGGGTTGCGGGTACCAAGCGCAGGGGCAGCGTCTGCAAAAGAGTCGACGTATGACATTATCTGAGAGATTAGTGTCTACTAACAGTTCCCGTCAAAAATAGACGTGTGATTTTCGAGATACCGGCAGGTTGCGACGTGTGATTCTCGTTGCGGACGACAGGCGTTGTTTTCCATATACTACTGGTCAGTTTGTCGTCCGGCGTTTCCCGTGTGCGTCACATTCCCTGCCGCCGTTGAGCTCTGGTCATCTCGTGGTAGCGAGGGCAGTTTGATCGACACCGCCCTACCTTACAGAAGAGCACAACCGTTGCGTTTCGCCAAGCACCAAGTACGGTCGAACTCCTCGCGATAATCCCCTACCTAAATGTTGGTGTTCTATTTATCTCATCCTCCGAAGAAGCTTGTTCGGCAATGCATTCACGCTACCGTGCTAGGTCTGACTACGAGGTGACAGCGTGGGTCATAGATGGCTTACTGGGTGCCCTCGCTGGGTGCTGATTTCGTTCTGGGTTTTTGGTCCCAATCAGATTAACTCATTTGCACTATTTCTCTATCTTCTTCTCTTTTTTCAAACTACCGTGGGTGGTCACACACTAGAACCCACAGCTCCGGGGGCTACAGAATAGCCATTGGAACCGAAAAGGCAGATGACCTGCGGCAGCGGGACTACCCAAACGTCCCTGAACAGGACCGTCCTTCTGCCCCACGCGAGCGGTGGCAGCCTCTACACCTCCCAGCGAGGGACAGGATGTACTCGTGTTGTGTTTTGATAGCCGCAGTCTTCGGATTATTGACCACCAGATCCGGATACAACACGTCGGATTTTCATAGACCAGCCGGGCGTCGTGTGCACCAAAGACGAACCGCCGTGAGGAGTTCGGTTGGTGACATGATGAGTACGCTGAATCATACCACCTATTGGTTGTGTGGTACAGTTGGGAACCATGTGCGTACTTTTTCGCGCACTGAATGACTCTTGAAACTAGTGCATTTTTGTTGGCGGTGTGGATACTTCAAGAGTCAACCGCGGGTGTACGCTATGCAACCGCGTCATGCATGTCTTGTAGTATAAAGACTTCGCGATATGATCCCGTCCGCGCGGAGTTAAGGTTCTCCCCCTCGCACAATATGATCTAACTCGACCACCATGTCGGGTGCCCCTAAAACGCAAAACATGTAATCGAAACACTGATTGCCAAGCTCACGCAATGAGAGGCGTGTTTCCCAGCGGTGTTGCCGATCGATACTATCCTCATCCGTGATAGGGGAGAGTGTCCGGCGCACGGAATAAAGCAAGGCCGACCGACAGGATTTGGGCGGTCGTCAAGAGTGACCACTGCGAGGAGAAGCGGTGAAGGGCCTCGGGGGGGGCCCTTGTCCGACTGCCAGGGGAGAAGAGTGGGGCGCGGGGTTTGGCGGCGGCGGTGGTAGATACTAAAGGGTGAAGGTGTCGAGAAGGGCTGCAACAGCGGAATAGTGCGTCATTCCTGTGGGAACATGCTGAAAAATATGTACGTGTTTATGTTGAACTACAAAATAACGACCTGTAAGTGTGTCGTCGCGATCTTTAGTCAAGTATTAACCAGTACAGGCTCTGGCACGTTCAACCCATTCCTAGACATGTACTAAACGTGTGTACCAGGTATCCAGATATACTGGTTCAGGCCAGTGTACTGTCTGTTGTTGAGGCTGATGCATCATTCCTGAGTCTGGCATCCGCGGTACTGCAGTACCGACCACAGTACCATCATCTCCTGAGAGAAAAAAATTGACGCAACGAGAAAAAAATACCCAAAACGTTAACGGACTTCTTAGTGCGCGAGGAGGTCCAACCGAGACCACGTGTGTTGATGTCGCGATTACTACGTATAGTTCAGTCCAACACCGTACACCGCTGGGTTACGTTGGGCAACACATTTGGCGCAGCTTTGAGCTTCCACGTGACGTAACAAGTGAGTGCAGCCTAACGCCAACACCCAACGGTAGCCACCCTTGCCGCCACCAAGGTGTTTATACTGGGCGACCAAAACCCCAGTTTGTCTGACCTTGACGCCGACGTTGAAGTTGGCGTTGACGCAGTGTCCAACCCAAAGACTAGATATTTATATATTCCGTGTTACATCGACGTGCAATACTGCACTATTTGCTTCCATACTGCTGTCGACGTCCCGCACTGTGCAATTTTCAGGCATACTGCCATCGGCACCATACTGCCGCTGACGTGCTGTACAACACGAAAATGAAATTCCTGACTGTCTTCAATGCATACTGTGAGGCACTACGTTTCATCCGTACTGCCATCGATTTACTGTAGCCACCAAATTTATGGTACAGCCAAATGCGCATGTTAACGGAGATATACTGCAACAGGTTTGTGTTTGGTTTGAAAGACACTATACAAGCCGGTCGTGTACAACCACGCCTTACGCACGATCAAACACGACACACATCCCGACTAACGTCTACCAAGGACGTGTGTTGTCCAACACGCTATACAATGTAAAAATATAAGTACTGTACTGCAATAGGTACCATCATCTGGTCGACGAGAGATACAGCAGAATTGTTCACGTCACTCGCGCCATAGAATGTACCGAGCGTGGTATGCATCCTGTGTATGTACGCCTATCTCCGATGGTGCAATCAATGTTGGCCCGCAGACGTTGGTATTCACACACCGAAAGAAGCCCACAAGAAAATCATCCCCGACAGGTGTTACCGCGGACAGTGGTACTGCAGCATTACAGTGTACTGACTAGCTAAACGGAATTCACTACAGTACTCATTGTTAAAAAACTAAACACGTTTGGGGGCGTGTGCGAGTGGTCAAATTTGCTGCAATTTGCCGAATGAGAAAAATAACCATGCAATATCATACACACGCAGCCTCGCCTCTATGCCCGAGGGAATAGCATCACTTACAGTAACGTTAACGGGTGGCCTAGAGTTGCTTCGCAAACGTTGGTCCTGCCGGCGATCGCCCGTCGACGTCATTAGTGAGGCAACGATAATTAAACCTCGCGGTTTAGACCGTCTATAGCGTGGCGGAACTGGTGGCCTACCGTGGACATAGATGCCGCGCGAAACCCGCATGCTTTCAAATTTTAGCGAAGCACAGTTATGTTTATGGCCACAGCAATTTTGCGTGACCATACTGTCTATGCCGTAGAGCTATTGCCTTTGCGCAACCTGATAACGTCCCATACAACGATATTCTTCCGATCGGAGGGGGACTTCAAAGATCGTATCGTACAATGTAGTAGAGAAAACGCACCAGCTATAAGAGCGTATAGAACGCCCTGACGTGAAAACTAGAGCTAAGGAGTCCAGCACGCAGCCCTTCTGCGGAAGCATAACCATAGTAATCCATTAGGACAAACGGCGATATCGGTGATTCTACAGAAGTACCAATACCATCGTCACCGCTGTAAACCGAGACGGTTGATGATAAACAGCCAAGCGCCAACTGGAGTGAGATATGGGATGTGCCAGTTGATCTACCTCTCACTCACGCCAGCGTAGACGAATGTGTAGGAAGGACATCAGACGGAAAAAGTACGCTTTCCGACGTCCTGTCCGTCGAGTTCTCCATGGCGCTGATCAGATTGAAGTGGTTCAAGAGAGCCGTTGCTATTCAGTCGCGTTCTCAAGCTCCACTACCATTCGTCGTGGCGGTTCAGCTGCCGTTGAGTACCACTCACTCCGGGCGTAACCATAAAGATCGTTGTGGTCTTGGCTTATTCATACAACACGGTCCTTGAATTTCCACAAGTTGAACGTTGTACAGGCCAATTCCGTGTGCCGATCTCGATCACAGGAACCCGCGCATTCGGCCGGTGCATGGCTTCCAAGACATAGACGGTGAAATATGCGGAACAGTGATGGGAGCAACAGAGTCATTACCTCTTGACGGTGTTTCCTGTTTTCATAGTTTCAATAAATTGCAGAGATAGACAACGTCTCGCTAATGTGAGAGGTTGTCATGGTGCACCATTGTATATACCCTAAAACAAGTCGCCCTGCCCCCCGCGTTGTGTGAACTACGTTAAATGCACTCTGGACAGATACATTGAACCGCTGCCCTCTAGACCGTTTCCGGCCTTCTTGTCACTGCCGGTACGAAGGAGGTCGGCCGTGAATGTTGTGCTTGAGGTTCTGGATGCGCAACATGTGCCTTTGACCTATCGGTATAGCTCCTATTGCGAGGTGAAGTATCTTTCGGTTTGGTGGCCTTCACAGCAATACAAAACATAGTATCGTGTCCTGGTTCTGTGAGAGACGCTGGTAAGTACTCGCTGAAGATGGTGGGGAAGCCCGCCGCACCATCCCCGTTTCCAACTAATGTACAACAAAACCTTCATGTAATCTACTATATGGTGGAATTGTTAGAAGTAGGACCCGCATTATTCCTTACCGGAACTATTTGAGTTCTAGCCCCTCACACCGCTGGCGCGGTAGCCGCTGTTGTGGCCGTGGCCCTGTTCACCAGAGCGGCCGTGGCGGTGTAGCCGTATAGGCCGATGTGGGCAAGGCCATCGTCGATGTCTCCTTTGGGCATGGCCAAAGCCATGAGAGCTGCCTCGCTGAAGCCGTCGGCGAGATCTGTGGACCAAGGCTTCCACATCGCTCCTAGGTTCCCCGGGAGAAAGACCTGAAAATATGTGTGCAAAGTTCGTCAGCAGGAGCGGAGGCTCGAAGGAGGTTTGTCTTGGGAGGGAAGGCACTGGTATCTTGAATCGCGACATCACAGTTTCACTATTTCACTATGCGAGAGAAACATTCCATCAAAAATGGTGGTGCGCTGCTGTTCTCAAGTACGGTCTGAGCTTTCCGATGCATATGTTGTACTGCAAGAGGTCAGGCAGAGAACCATGCACTCCAGACCGTATTGAGGTGTCTTTTGGTACCTAACGGCTTCGAGCGTAGCCCGGTACGGAGAACGGTCGCGTGATTATGTTTGTTGTTGTCGTTGTTAGTCACATGGGTGACGTGGGTAGCTGTCGCTGTTGTAGCTGGTGCTATACATTGGTGTTGTGGTGGGTAAGGTTGTTGCTGTTGTGGTATGGAAATGACAGGGGTCACGACGGAATATAGTCTTACCGTCAAACTGATCACAATATCCGCCACACCGTTGATGACGGCCTCCGATACCGTCTTGACGGTCTGGTCGGCAAAGGTCAGTATGGTGTTCAAGGACTCCACCTGGTTTTCAAAATGCGCGAGGTGGCCGGGTGACGTAGGCGATAACGTTACATGATTGAACGATGCACGGCACAACCGAATCTAGTTTTGGATGGCTGAAAGACGTTATTGATATAGTTAACCGTATGCTCAAACAACTGCGATACAAGTATCATATAATGTCTTATGAGCAACCTGGATCGG
This sequence comes from Undaria pinnatifida, assembly GCA_012845835.1. NCBI lineage: Eukaryota > Phaeophyceae > Laminariales > Alariaceae > Undaria > Undaria pinnatifida. Next base: position 11,951,567 of record JABAKD010000001.1, read on the forward strand.
CTCAACGAGACTCAAGGAGACGAACACCAGGCTGGTGGCATTTCATTGACGGCGTTGGCTCCGGGAGATCCGACGACACGCGCCCGAGACCGACCATTAACCAGTTTCGTGTGTGTTGTCAAACGTGAATCAATTGCATAATTATACGCCCATTAAAAATCTCCTGCACTATCGAGAGTGGCATACACGCTTGAATGTTGTTTTACTATCGGCGTTATCCGCTTTGCCACTGCGCCGATTGCTGTCTGATCGGTCGCAAAATCAAGTAATATAGTCTAAAGATTTACCGTACTAGGCATTTTTTGGACGTGTTGTGTCCAGAGAATCGCGCTCTTGCGGGCATCATGCGATGGTCCCCCATCCAATGTCGTCTATTCTTGGTCTTGGTTTCTCCGAGTACACTAGAGCCTGTAGGCCCTTGTGCAATGCGTGAGGGGGAGCAGGTACCCCGAAGAATGGTGGATGCCATGAACCCGATTACGAACGATTTAGTACTCTGACGTACCTGTGATACCAGGTACATACAGTCATACAGAACGCGGTCAACATTATACCTGACACGCACACGAATGCGCTCACCAATATGGCCTGTTCTGCGCAAAATATTTGAGCTCACCGCGTGCATAGCGGCGAAGTTTGCCACGTTCGCGATATATCCGAACATAGTCCTCGCCGTCGTAGTAAGAGTAGGCGCGAGCCGTCAGCAAATTTGATTTGCAAACCCCAGTGCTCCGCAGACGCTTTCACCTGGTAGGATACCAGGCTGCCAACAACGGCGTTGATGAGGAACACCGGTGATGGCGAGCAAAGTGGCAATCGTTTGAGTCAGAAACGAACGATACTGTTCAGGTTACCCTCTCGGCGAGCTCTACCACCAACGCCAGCGGAGCTTGGCCGACAACTTTCACGGTGTCACAACTCTGCTCTCATCCATATTTTCGACGGCGTGGTGTACCAGAAGGTTGTTAGCGGTGGCAGACGTAGTGGGTTAACCAATCTTGCAGGGACCTGGTTTGACGTTTCAATCCCAACAGACAGCATGCTAGTACAAGGAAACACCTGGAATGCCCTGGTGGAGGTGGCTATCACGTTCGCGGATGGCACAGCAGTTTCCCACCTCGCGTTATCTCACGACCACGAGGTAATCCGCAAAAGTGATAAACCGCGGCTGCCGCGTCCATAGAGATTACGCACCTCGACTGCAGCACACCGAGGCCTTTGGCTGCTTTTGATAGGACTGGGAGATCTCCCGGTGAACAACAAAGTCGCCGCTTGATCAGCCGAGTGCGACAGAGTCAATATGACAATCCGAGCTATACCGTCGACGCAGGCGTGCCGACGGGCTTGCTGTGATGGTGAAACGGCGTAGTGGCGTGTGGTCTGGTCGTTTTTGTGGTTTGTACGGCGCTGTAGGAGGCTGGTGTTGCTTGTTTGCTGGTGTTGAGTGCCGAGGTGTGCTCGGCCGCAAACCGTGGTAGCCAAGGAGAGAATGTGTGCGCGTGCACCGCATTTGAGCGTCTAGCGACATGCGCGCTGTGTATGACGGGACCGTAGTTCCGCCGCATCCAACAAGTTGTGTTGGCCGTTTCGCCGTTGCTGATGTTGCTGATCGGTTTGAAGTTTCAAATTTCAAATTTTATTTACAACATTTTGACGTTTTTCAGTTTATACATAGACTAGACTAAATATTTAATTCAGGAATACCATATCTTAAAAATACTATCGATCCTACTCGCAGCTGACGTTTGTCAATTTTTTCAAAACGCTGACACGATGCAGGGGTGTCACCGACCTATATCTTTCCATGGGGATCAAATACATAACACGCGCGAACGACCTTCCGTACATTTTGTGCCACTATTACTACTGCAAATTAACGAAACAGGGATGTACCAGGCAGCTTGCAAAGTTGAGTTGAAACCATTCAATCGGTCGTACTCGCAGCAGAGGTTTGTCAATTTTTGTTTAATGGAGGGTACCACTCAGATGGGAAAATGTTGAGTATCATCCATTCAATCCGTAGTGCTCACAGCCGGCGTTTTTCAATTTCTTTAAAGACATCGCCGGTACACAGCTGACGTTTTTTCATTTTGTTTTCAAATACCATTGCCGGTATCGTCGCCATATACCTGCTCACCGCTGTAGTTCACCTCCTGCTGCTGTGTGTGTTCTTTACATTCACCCTTCCTTTCGACCGATCAACATCCAGTACATACACTTGGTGACCACGCTGAGTCCTCACCTTACACATATACACCTTCTCTCGCCACTACGCACAGCACGAGCAGGTGCACATTCCTGCAAGCTGCTGGAGTTGGATACAGCTTCTGTAGTGTGGTGCTGCTTGACACAACGAAATGATTGGTGTCATATAACTGAGTGAATACCAAAGAACCAATCGACCAACCACTACTGCTGCAACAATAGGAACGACGGAGTCAGCTCTCATCATCATGCAGCCCAGGAAAAGTGCGAGCAGGCTTTGTTGAAGACGGTTCGGCGTACCGATCAAGTGCGATATGTACTGTACTTGGATCCACAGTAGCTGCCCCACGCATCTACGAAAGGGGGTCGGCACCCATCACGGTGATGTCACGAGATCAACTGCAGACCGTGACGGGCATGATGCATTCGCCCCCTAGAGCATCCCATGGCACATTGACGTGAGGGGACCGTTCTGGCCATGTAGCACCCCATGATATTTCCCATTTAATGTCCCACCTGGTACACTCCGCAACACCATGGGTCATGCCATCGGGTGAACCATGGCACATGCTGTTCCTGGCATGTGCCACGGTTAACCAGCACGATATCGATTCGGGCACTACATGGGATACGCTATATCAGAGCCACTATAATAGCTCATGGTCCCATGGCATGTACCGTGATTTGTGACATCCGATTGTCTATGCCATGTGATCCACCATAGCACGTCAAATAGTGCACGCATCACGGCATTTGATGACATCGTGCATGCCACGGCCGTCGCTGTAGGGTATGTCTTGAAACATGGCAGGGTGAACCATGCGGTTGCCCATGGGCTTCATGTGGCATACCTCAGGATGAGGTATGTGGTAAACCGTGGAGTTGTTCATGGGGTATCCATACACCATCCAGATAGCACGTGAGACGGCAGGAATATATGGATGGCCCCATCGATAGCGATGGGTGGTGTCATGCCAAGTACCATGGATCATCTAACTATCGTAGATTGATCGTGGCATCACGGCCGCTGGACACTAAAGGAGCTCGTACTCCAGCCTACTATACATACGCGGAGAATCGTGGCGGTCTCTCTGTAGTGTTGGTTGAATAGCCACTATGGCCGGTGCACTACGGTTAAATTGCTTGGCATACAGTAGTGGGCCCTATATAGTGCAGGGGTCTGTCGTGAGAATTTACCTGCACTATAGCAGGCACCTGCACTACTGAAAAGGGTGCCTTCGATAGTGCAGGTTCTGCACTTTTGGGGCTTTGAATATTCCTCAATAGTGCAGGTTCTGCACTATTGAGGCATTCTTCGACTTCACGTTGTGAGTGTGGCGTCCACGCTTTGCGGGGCCAACAGAGTACGAAATGGATCGAGATTGTGGATTAATAGTGGACGAAGCTAACTATCAGTCCTCGTTGCCTGCCTTCCCTCGATGTGGCATCATCGAAAAATACTTACTATGTGTACAAAAATAATACTACAGAAAGCCCACTGCAAAAACACGAGCAATCATGTACTGCTGGCCCCTGCCATCGTTACGTGATGATCAAACCCTCATGTCTCCCTGGCGCACCTGCTTCGATTTAGCAAGAACCAACACACACAACCAGCCAGGCGCAACCTCACTCCGTCGTGCCAATTTATCTGACCCCTGCCGCACTGGCTGCTATGTTGCAAGAAAAAAAACACACGTAAAAGAAGAGAGAAAAACATGCAGTAAGGTCACTGCAAAGAAAAATCAAGCAAGCATGCACCCCGCGCCCTTGCTAACGTCGTGACAAACTCCCTTATGACTGCCCGGCGCACCCGCTGCGATGTTGCGGGAAAAAAAACAAAAAGAAACAAGAAAGGCACATAGGAAGCTGACTGCGAGGGAAAAAAAAACAACCACGTACCCGCCGCCTTCACTACGTCTCGACAAACTCTCTCATGTCTGCCTGGCGCACCCCCTTAGCGGCATGCGCTGCGATCATCGCAATTTTTTATTTCTGCAGATGGAACGCCGCGTCTCCATTGCCACTCTCATCTGCTGCCGATTTCAGGACGCCGAAGTGAGGTGACAGCTCACTATAAGCCGGTGGAGCACGGCGCTCGCGCCCCGTGTTCTCACCGCCACCGCCATCTTCCATTTCATCTTCCTCATCTCAGCCGGAAGAAATGCGCGCTCCAGCTAGCATTGCCGCCATGTCGTCCGCCGCGTCCAGCCGAAGAGCCTCTACCACCTCAGCATCGTCCTCGATGGTAGCCCATCCCTGAATTGCGCTCACCGCTTGCCCCGCGAGCGGCTGTCCAGGCTCGATGTTGAGTTCTGCCAGCAGTTCGGCGATCTCCTCATCTACGACGGCGGATCCCTGCTTCTGCGCGTCGCTCACGCTCGTGCTCAACGTGTTGACAGTCTCCGTGAGAGCCTTCAGGTCAGGCTCGGCGATGTCGAACCGGGTCTTTCCGTGTTGCTTGGTGAGCTCCGCCGCCATGTCCTCTGGAAGCGTCTCGGCTTTGACGAAGCACCTGGTGCGAGGTAGCGCAGAAAATGCGATTCATCGGTTTTTGGGTGAACAAGCGATGTTAGACGAACAATTGACCCATCGGGATGTGAGAAAGAACCCTTTCGGTAGTGAAGATACACTGGAGATGTCCAGATGCTGGAATACTTGGACAAAAAAAGAAAACCGAACAACTGTACACACCCAAGTATCGCACCACAGATGCCAGGTGCACGCGCGCTAGCTGAACATTCAAAATCGCGATGGCAATGTTCACACCTCACCTGGCAATATCCTGGGGGGTGACGCTGGCCCATGCTTTCTGCAGAAGTTCAGCCGCGTCCCGCACATGAGGTTGGTGCCCTTGCGCCAACCCCATTGTCCCGGCCTTCATCTTGCGGGCTTTGGCCTGGGCGCGAAGTGCGTCAGCCACCAACATGGTTGATGCCTTCACATCGAGCAGCTCCTTCCTGTAGACGACCTTCGTCTTAGCGACGACCCCCAGATCCATGGGTTCTGCACTATTGCGGGGCACCACGGTGCCCAACCTGCACCATATCGGGTATCTGCCTCAATAAGCAGATCCTGCACTATTGAGGGCGCCGTCTGTGCGCAGAGATTTTACCTGCACTATATCGGGCGGTTGCACTATTCAAAGTGCACTATAGGGGGCCCACTACCGTACCTGGAACTTTCTGTGATATTATTGATATCGTCGATATTGCACCAACTACTGCCGGTGCTCAGCACACGTCAGTATTTTCTAACATGTGGACCTAATGAATCCACCCGTATGCCCGCTTCCACATCATTCTGCAACAAGCAGCGCTAAATCAGTTTCGAGTAAAAGCAAGAAGCCTGTTAAGGTTCTGACGTCGGTCTGACAGGTAAACAGTGCGATGCGACCATCCAACGGCACTGGAGAGACTGCCAGGTCCACGACGATCAAAGGCGGCAGGTGTTTCATGCTGACGACGGTTTCAGACATCGTATTACGCCCAAACATGTCTGGTGTGGTGCACTATGTGTTATCGGTGGGAGGTATCTTGAGTCATTCCCACGAATGTGCCTACGCACGGGGCGCACGTTTACAGCATCTGATGTCCTCGCCTCCATGCGTCTACCCTTCCAAGCAAGCGTTTCACGGATATTTTGTTCGCGATATGCACCGCCCTAAATGGTTACTCACATCTTGTATTTTTTAGCGAAATGCACAGCCGTTTGCTATCGTGGCATAAACCAAGCAGCGAAAGTTGTGATACGCCGCTTAACATAGCCAGCATCTCTCCCGGTGCTACGTGGGTGGGTGCGGATGATTTGGACCCTGTCCGCACCTCAACATGTCAACGGAAACCAATTCCTGCAACACCTTGAGCCGTCAGAGTGTACCCAGTGCTCTCAGAAGGTCGCTTAACTAAGACCTCAAATGTGTGCTCGCAACCGCCGCCCAATAACATCAAAGTGCATGTATACCTACGAGGGTCTCCTCGACGCAAAATGGACTTTCAAATCCAACCTAAAGATTGACCCGTCCAAAGCGTTTGGCCAAAGCTGGGTCGAAACGGGACGATTAGAGCATCACATGAATAAAACACAGTAATACAAGAGCTTTGAAGCGTTTGCTTCGAATAGGAATCCACATAGGAACATACAGCAGTAACGAAACAGGAGTAGGCAAATGTTGGTTAATACACCTATGCAGTTTGAAATTTGGTTTGATATATTTTGTTTATACGTTGATTGATCGATTGGTCGGTCGGTCCTCAAGTGAGTAACCTCAAAATTCCTCTGTATGGCCGCTAACACAAACGTCTCTGTGAATGGACACGGTCTCCTTACACGCCTGGAAGCGGTTCTAGCTAAATCTTTTGAGCACGTTGCCTGCACGCTTTTCTCACGGTAGTAGTTTCGAATATCGCGAGGGCCAAGTGAATCACAGGAAAACACGTCAACTATTAGCGAGTAGATACTTCTGAGCGCACATGTTCGTCTGAATCATTACGCGACATGTATCATGACTACGGCAACCACGATATTTTTCAAATATTGCATAGTCTGCACGCACCGCATATATCGTGCACGTCTGCATGCTTCACACCTTTTCACACATCAAATCGTGAATATCCCTCTTGTCCGCGAAGAGAAGTCGGACTATATGCTGTTGTTGCCGCTGAGATACGCCAACCCACCAGGTGCTGATGGTGATCACACAAACACCGAGCAATTGGTTCAAAATGCTGTTCGTGCATCGTATTGGTATAGGGTGGTAGACATGTTTTGGTAGTGGTCTCAGTACTTTGATTGTGGTGCCGACACCGTATCTGCATGAAGCAGATAACCAGAGTAAAAAAACTACCCAAGGAGAGAAAGTGGCCGCGCGTAGTGCCGTTCATCAGGTGCAATGATCTTTAGCACCAACCCCATTCCGGTCCATGGCGATCGCCTTGTCGCCCGGAGCAAGTTTCGCGTCACGGTGCACGATGAGGTGCACGTTGGAAGTGTTGATGATATGCGAAAGTGCACGACGGTGTCTTTGTAGAAGTTGAAGGACTGGACGGAAGGGGCATATCTATGGGTGTGGAGAGGAACAAACAGGTCACCTCACATACGGAAACGTAAACATTTCGTCAATATTTCAGCACTACAGACAGATACAAAAAAATATCATAACAGAGGTAAGGCTGCAGGGATTATGACAAACCGACGGGGCGGTGCAGTCGGCCGGCGTCAGCCGACCATTTCTCGGAATCAAAGCCAAATCAGAGAGATACTTGTGATCATTAAACCCAAGCTGTGTGTTTGGTCTATCAACACTTACCCATACACTTTCCTTAGCTGATTCATCTTATCTCGAGAAATACAGTGATGTACACCAGCGTTTGTGGTAGCCCTGCCGTCACAAACTACGAGACACACACCCCACTCACCTACATGACTCAAACCACGGTGACCATATAGACTAAGTTAGCAGGTGTTACATGTGTCTTGGTTTACACACCCCCTTTCCTTGGGAGTGGTGGGAAAGGCAAGTGGTGAAATAGTAACTGTGAGGTTTCATCCTCCTTCCGATTGGCACTCTGAACCCATTCCAACTCGAGCCGTCCATACTGATCCAGATTTTGTATTTGTTAGAAGTTCTTTTCACGTTCCCGCGGTCGGGTAGGACCGCTCATTGAACGCTGGGTACGCATATAGGTATTTGCACGCCAGACAGAGCCCGAACGTTTGCTATGGAGCACACTACTCCCGCCCTCACCTCCCCACACTGAAGCGCCGAAAATCTATAGCTTCGCCTATCAACATGAACGATTTCACGGGCATACGTCTGGCGCCCCCAACAGAGATTCCCCACAGACTTAACACCCGCGTTGTCGGAGGTGACATATCTCGCCTTTCAACGGCTGAACAGGAGTATGCGCGCAAATACTCCACGAAAATACAGAGGCGTTCGTGTGTGTGGGGGGGTAGGGTTTGAGTGATCTCATACCCAGAGAAGGACCTAAGCTCGGGTGTCTGACAATCCTCCCTACGGACCCCTGGCAAAGACAATAAAACAACATGACGCGGGGCTCTGGATGAAAGGCCACAAGCGAAACCAAACGTAAACTAAGTGCGATAATGGTCAAGTCTACAGGCTGGCCGTTCTGGTTGAAACTCCAACCTGGGGTGGGATGGTTTTGCGTCGGACGAGGATACGTTTGTGGGTCTGCCAGCCAGGTCGAGCTGGGATCGGACGCAGGCGGGTTGCGGGTACCAAGAGCAACAACAGCGTCTGCAAAATCGTCGACGTGTGACATTATCTGATAGGTAAGTGTATATAAATAGTTCCTGATAAGAATGACGCTCGTGACTCTCAAGATACCGGCAGGTTGCGACGTGTGATTCTCGTTGCCGACGACAGGCGTTGTTCCATTAATACTACCGGTCAGTTTGTTGTCCGGCGTTTCCCGTGTGTGTCACATTCCCGGCCGCCGTTGAGCTCTCGTCACCTCGCAGTAACGAGGGCAGTTTGATCGATACCGTCCTACCTTACATAAGAGCACAACCGTTGCGTTTCGCCAAGCGCCAAGTACGGTCGAACTCCTGGCGATAATCCCTACCCAACTGTTGGTGTTCCATTTATTTCATTCTCCGAAGAAGTCTGTTTGGCAATGCATTCACGCTGCCGTGCTAGGTCTGACTAGGAGATGACAGCGTGGGTCATAGATTGCTTGCTGGGTGCCCTCGCTGGGTGCTGATTTCGTTCTGGGTTTTTAGTCCCAATCAGATTATCTCATTTGCACTTATTCTCTATCTTCCTCTCTTTTCGAACCTACCGTCCGTGGTCACACACTAGAACCCACAGCTCCGGGGGCTACACAAAAGCCATTGTAACCGGAAAGACAGATACACTACGGCGGCGGGACTACCCAAACGTCCCTGAACAGGACCATCCCATTGCCCCACGCGAGCGGTGGCAGCCTCTACACCTTCCAGCGAGGGACGGGCTGTACTCGTGTTGTGTTTTCATAGCCGCAGTCTTCAGATTATTGACCATCAGATCCGGACACAACACATCGGATCTTCATAGACCAGCCGGGCGTTGTGTGCACCAAAGACGAACCGCCGTGAGGTGTTCGGTTGGTGACATGATGAGTACGCTGAATCCTACCTCCTATTGGTTGTGTGGTATAGTTGGGAACCATGTGCGTATTTTTTTGCGCACCGAATGACTGTTGAAACTAGTTCATTTTTGTTTTCGTTGTCGATACGTCCAGAGCCAACAGCGGGTATACTCTATGCAACCGCGTCATGCGTGCCTTGTAGTATAGAGACTTCGTGATATGATCCTCTCCGCACGGAGGTAAGATTCTCCCCCTCGCACAATATGATCTACCTCGATCACCATGTCGGGTGCCCCTAAAGCGCAAACACAGAAACGAAACACTGATTGCCAAGCTCACGCAATGAGCGGCGTGTTTTCCAGCTCTGTAGTTGATCGATATTATCCTCATGCTGGAGAGGAGAAATGTCATGCGAACGCGGTAAGCAAAGGCCAACCGACAGAATTTGGGCGGTCGTCAAGAGTGACCACTGCGAAGAGGAGCGGTGAAAGGACTCGGAGGGGACCGCCAGGGGAGAAGAGTGGGGCGCGGGGTTTGGCGGCGGCGGTGGTAGATACTAAAGGGTGAAGATGTCGAGAAGGGCTGCAACAGCGGAATAGTGCGTCATTCCTGTGGGAACATGCTGAAAAATATGTACGTGTTTATATTGAACTACAAAATAACGACCTGTAAGTGTGTCGTCGCGATCTTTAGTCAAGTATTAACCAGTACAGGCTCTGGCACGTTCAACCCATTCCTAGACATGTACTAAACGTGTGTACCAGGTATCCAGATATACTGGTTCAGGCCAGTGTACTGTCTGTTGTTGAGGCTGATGCATCATTCCTGAGTCTGGCATCCGCGGTACTGCAGTACCGACCACAGTACCATCATCTCCTGAGAGAAAAAAATTGACGCAACGAGAAAAAAATACCCAAAACGTTAACGGACTTCTTAGTGCGCGAGGAGGTCCAACCGAGACCACGTGTGTTGATGTCGCGATTACTACGTATAGTTCAGTCCAACACCGTACACCGCTGGGTTACGTTGGGCAACACATTTGGCGCAGCTTTGAGCTTCCACGTGACGTAACAAGTGAGTGCAGCCTAACGCCAACACCCAACGGTAGCCACCCTTGCCGCCACCAAGGTGTTTATACTGGGCGACCAAAACCCCAGTTTGTCTGACCTTGACGCCGACGTTGAAGTTGGCGTTGACGCACTGTCCAACCCAAAGACTAGATATTTATATATTCCGTGTTACATCGACGTGCAATACTGCACTATTTGCTTCCATACTGCTGTCGACGTCCCGCACTGTGCAATTTTCAGGCATACTGCCATCGGCACCATACTGCCGCTGACGTGCTGTACAACACGAAAATGAAATTCCTGACTGTCTTCAATGCATACTGTGAGGCACTACGTTTCATCTGTACTGCCATCGATTTACTGTAGCCACCAAATTTATGGTACAGCCAAATGCGCATGTTAACGGAGATATACTGCAACAGGTTTGTGTTTGGTTTGAAAGACACTATACAAGCCGGTCGTGTACAACCACGCCTTACGCACGATCAAACACGACACACATCCCGACTAACGTCTACCAAGGACGTGTGTTGTCCAACACGCTATACAATGTAAAAATATAAGTACTGTACTGCAATAGGTACCATCATCTGGTCGACGAGAGATACAGCAGAATTGTTCACGTCGCTCGCGCCATAGAATGTACCGAGCGTGGTATGCATCCTGTGTATGTACGCCTATCTCCGATGGTGCAATCAATGTTGGCCCGCAGACGTTGGTATTCACACACCGAAAGAAGCCCACAAGAAAATCATCCCCGACAGGTGTTACCGCGGACAGTGGTACTGCAGCATTACAGTGTACTGACTAGCTAAACGGAATTCACTACAGTACTCATTGTTAAAAAACTAAACACGTTTGGGGGCGTGTGCGAGTGGTCGAATTTGCTGCAATTTGCCGAATGAGAAAAATAACCATGCAATATCATACACACGCAGCCTCGCCTCTATGCCCGAGGGAATAGCATCACTTACAGTAACGTTAACGGGTGGCCTAGAGTTGCTTCGCAAACGTTGGTCCTGCCGGCGATCGCCCGCCGACGTCATCAGTGAGGCAACGACAACTAAACCTCGCGGTTTAGACCGTCTATAGCGTGGCGGAACTGGTGGCCTACCGTGGACATAGATGCCGCGCGAAACCCGCATGCTTTCAAATTTTAGCGAAGCACAGTTATGTTTATGGCCACAGCAATTTTGCGTGACCATACTGTCTATGCCGTAGAGCTATTGCCTTTGCGCAACCTGATAACGTCCCATACAACGATATTCTTCCGATCGGAGGGGGACTTCAAAGATCGTATCGTACAATGTAGTAGAGAAAACGCACCAGCTATAAGAGCGTATAGAACGCCCTGACGTGAAAACTAGAGCTAAGGAGTCCAGCACGCAGCCCTTCTGCGGAAGCATAACCATAGTAATCCATTAGGACAAACGGCGATATCGGTGATTCTACAGAAGTACCAATACCATCGTCACCGCTGTAAACCGAGACGGTTGATGATAAACAGCCAAGCGCCAACTGGAGTGAGATATGGGATGTGCCAGTTGATCTACCTCTCACTCACGCCAGCGTAGACGAATGTGTAGGAAGGACATCAGACGGAAAAAGTACGCTTTCCGACGTCCTGTCCGTCGAGTTCTCCATGGCGCTGATCAGATTGAAGTGGTTCAAGAGAGCCGTTGCTATTCAGTCGCGTTCTCAAGCTCCACTACCATTCGTCGTGGCGGTTCAGCTGCCGTTGAGTACCACTCACTCCGGGCGTAACCATAAAGATCGTTGTGGTCTTGGCTTATTCATACAACACGGTCCTTGAATTTCCACAAGTTGAACGTTGTACAGGCCAATTCCGTGTGCCGATCTCGATCACAGGAACCCGCGCATTCGGCCGGTGCATGGCTTCCAAGACATAGACGGTGAAATATGCGGAACAGTGATGGGAGCAACAGAGTCATTACCTCTTGACGGTGTTTCCTGTTTTCATAGTTTCAATAAATTGCAGAGATAGACAACGTCTCGCTAATGTGAGAGGTTGTCATGGTGCACCATTGTATATACCCTAAAACAAGTCGCCCTGCCCCCCGCGTTGTGTGAACTACGTTAAATGCACTCTGGACAGATACATTGAACCGCTGCCCTCTAGACCGTTTCCGGCCTTCTTGTCACTGCCGGTACGAAGGAGGTCGGCCGTGAATGTTGTGCTTGAGGTTCTGGATGCGCAACATGTGCCTTTGACCTATCGGTATAGCTCCTATTGCGAGGTGAAGTATCTTTCGGTTTGGTGGCCTTCACAGCAATACAAAACATAGTATCGTGTCCTGGTTCTGTGAGAGACGCTGGTAAGTACTCGCTGAAGATGGTGGGGAAGCCCGCCGCACCATCCCCGTTTCCAACTAATGTACAACAAAACCTTCATGTAATCTACTATATGGTGGAATTGTTAGAAGTAGGACCCGCATTATTCCTTACCGGAACTATTTGAGTTCTAGCCCCTCACACCGCTGGCGCGGTAGCCGCTGTTGTGGCCGTGGCCCTGTTCACCAGAGCGGCCGTGGCGGTGTAGCCGTATAGGCCGATGTGGGCAAGGCCATCGTCGATGTCTCCTTTGGGCATGGCCAAAGCCATGAGAGCTGCCTCGCTGAAGCCGTCGGCGAGATCTGTGGACCAAGGCTTCCACATCGCTCCTAGGTTCCCCGGGAGAAAGACCTGAAAATATGTGTGCAAAGTTCGTCAGCAGGAGCGGAGGCTCGAAGGAGGTTTGTCTTGGGAGGGAAGGCACTGGTATCTTGAATCGCGACATCACAGTTGCACTATTTCACTATGCAAGAGGAACGCCCCCTCAAAAATGGTGGTGCACTGCTGTTCTCAAGTACGGGCTGAGCGTTCCGATGCGTATGTTGTACTGCAAGAGGTCAGGCAGAGAACCATGCACTCCAGACCGTATTGAGGTGTCTTTTGGCACTTAATGGCTTCGAGCGTAGCCCCGCACGGAGAACGGTCGCGTGATTATGTTTGTTGTGGTCGTTGTTAGTCACATGGGTGACGTGGGTAGCTGTCGCTGTTGTAGCTGGTGCTATACATTGGTGTTGTGGTGGGTAAGGTTGTTGCTGTTGTGGTATGGAAATGACAGGGGTCACGACGGAATATAGTCTTACCGTCAAACTGATGACCATCTCCGCCACACCGTTGATGACGGCCTCCGATACCGTCTTGACGGTCTGGTCGGCAAAGGTCAGTATGGTGTTCAAGGACTCCACCTGGTTTTCAAAAGGCGCAAGGTGGCCCGGTGACGTAGGCGATAACGTTACATGATTGAACGATGCACGGCACAACCGAATCTAGTTTTGGATGGCTGAAAGACGTTATTGATTTAGTTAACCGTATGCTCAAACAACTGCGATACAAGTATCATATGATGCCTTATGAGCAACCTGGATCGGCTCAACGAGACTCACGGAGACGAACACCAGGCTCGTGGCATTTCATTGACGGCGTTGGCTCCGGGAGATCCGACGACACGCGCCCGAGACCGACCATTTACCAGTTTCATGTGTGTAGTCAAACGTGAATCAATTGCATAATGATACGCCCATTATAAATCTCCTGCACTATCGAGAGTGCCATACACGTTTGAATGTTGCTTCACTATCGGCGTTATCCGCTTTGCCACTGCGCCGATTGCTGTCTGACCAGTCGCAAAATCAAGTAATATAAAGATTTACCATACTAGGCATCTTTTGGACGTGTTGTGTCCAGAGAATCGCGCTCTTGCGGGCATCATGCGATGATCCCCCATCCAATGTCGTCTATTCTTGGTCTTGGTTTCTCCGAGTATACTAGAGCCTGTAGGCCCTTGTGCATTGCGTGAGGGGGAGCAGGTACCCTGAAGAATGGTGGATGCCATGAACCCGATTTCGAACGATTTTGCACTCTGACGTACCTGTGATACCAGGTACATACAGTCATACAGAATGCAGTCAACATTATACCTGACACGCACACGAATGCACTCAACAATATGGCATGTTCTGGGCAAAATATTTGAGCTCACCGCGTGCATAGCGGCGAAGTTTGCCACGTTCGCGATATATCCGAACATTGTCCTCGCCGTCGTAGTAAGAGTAGGCGCGAGCCGTCAGCAAATTTGATTTGCAAATCCCGGTGCTCCGCAGATGCTTTCACCTGGTAGAATACCAGGCTGTCAAGAACGGCGTTAATGAAGAACACCGGCGATGGCGAGCAAAGTGGCAATCGTTTGTGTCGGAAACAAACGATACTGTTCAGGTTGTGCTCTCGGCGGGCTCTACCACCAACGCCAGCGGGGCTTGGCCGACAACTCTCACAGTGCCACAAGTCTACTCTCATCCAAATTTTCGACGGCGTGGTGTACCAGGAGGTTGTTAGCGGTGGCAGACGTAGTGGGTTAACCAATCTTGCAGGGACCTGGTTTGACGTTCGATCCCAACAGACAGCATGCTAGTACAAGGAAAGACCTGGAATGTCCCGGTGGAGGTGGCTATCACGTTCGTGGATGGCACAGCAGTTTCCCACCTCGCGTTATCTCACGACCACGAGGTAATCCGCAAAAGTGATAAACCGCGGCTGCCGCGTCCATAGAGATTACGCACCTCGACTGCAGCACACCGATGCCTTTGGCTGCTTTCGATAGGACTGGGAGATCCCCCGGTGAACAACAAAGTCGCCGCTTGATCACCCGAGTGCGACAGAGTCAATATGACAATCCGAGCTATACCGTCGACGCAGGCGTGCCGACGGGCTTGCTGTGATGATGAATCGGCGTAGTGGCGTGTGGTCTGGTCGTTTTTGTGGTTTGTACGGCGCTGTAGGAGGCTGGTGTTGCTTGTTTGCTGGTGTCGAGTGCAGAGGTGTGCTCGGCCGCAAACCGTGGTAGCAAAAGAGAGAATGTATGCGCGTGCACTGCATTTGAGCGTCTAGCGACATGCGCGCTGTGTATGACGGGGCCGTAGTTCCGCCGCATCCAACAAGTTGTGTTGGCCGTTTCGCCGTTGCTGATGTTGCTGTTCGGTTTGAAGTTTCAAATTTCAAATTTTTATATACAACATTTTGACGTTTTTCAGTTTATACATAAGACTAGACTAAATATTTATTTCAGGAATACCATATCTTAAATATACTATCGATCCTACTCGCAGCTGACGTTTGTCAATTTTTTCAAAACGCTGACACGATGCAGGGGTGTCACCGACCTATATCTTTCACGAGGATCAAATATATAACACGCGCGAACGACCTTCCGTACATTTTGTGCCACTATTACTACTGCAAATTAACGAAACAGGGATGTACCACGCAGCTTGCAAAGTTGAGTTGAAACCATTCAATAAATCGTACTCACAGATTAGGTTTGTCAATTTTTGTTTAATGGAGGGTACCACTCAGATGGGGAAATGTTGAGTATCATCCATCCAATCCGTAGTGCTCACAGCCGGCGTTTTTCAATTTCTAGAAAGACATCGCCGGTACACAGCTGACGTTTTCTCATTTTGTTTTCCAATACCATCGCCGGTATCGTCGCCATATACCTACTCACTGCTGTAGTTCACCTCCTGCTGCTGTGTGTGTTCTTTACATTCAACCTTCCTTTCGACCGATCAACATCCAGTACATACACTTCGTAACCACGCTGAGTCTTCACCTTACACATATACACCTTCTCTCGCCACTACGCACAGCACGAGCAGATGCACATTCCTGCAAGCTGCTGGAGTTGGATACAGCTTCTGTAGTATGGTGCTGCTTGACACGAAGAAATGATTGGTGTCAAATAACTGAGTGGATACCGAAGAAATAATCGACCAACCACTAGACTACAACTGCAACAATAGGAACCACGGAGTCAGCTCTCATCATCATGCAGCCCAGGAAAAATGCGAGCAGGCTCTGTTGAATACGGTTCGGCGTACCGATCAAGTGCGATATGTACTGTACTTGGATCCACAATAGCTGCACCACGCATCTACCATAGGGGTTCGGCACCCATCACGGTGATGTCACGTGATCAACTGCAGAACGTGACGGGCATGATGCATTCGCCCCCTAGAGCATCCCATGGCACATTGACGTGAGGGGACCGTTCTGGCCATGTAGCACCCCATGATATTCCCCATGTAATGTTCCACCTGGTACACTCGGTAACACCATGGGCCATGCCATCGGGTGAACCATGGCACATGCTGTTCCTGGCATGTGCCACGGTTAACCAGCACGACGGCGATTCGGGCACTACACGGGATACGCTGTATCAGAGCCACTATAATGGCTCATGGTCCCATGGCATGTACCGTGATTTGTGACATCCGATTGTCTATGCCATGTGATCCACCATGGCACGTCAAATACAGAACGCATCACGGCATTTGATGACTTCGTGCATGCCACGGCCGTCGCTGTAGGGTATGCCTTGAAACATGGCAAGGTGAACCATGCGGTTGCCCATGGGCTTCATGTGGCATACCTCGGGATGAGGTATGTGGTAAGCCGTGGAGTTGTTCATGGGGTATCCATACACCACCCAGATAGCACGTGAGGCGGCGGGAATACATGGATGGCCCCATCGATAGCGATGGGTGGTGTCATGCCAAGTACCATGGGTCATCTAGCTGTCGTAGATCGATCGTGGCATCACGGCCGCCGGACACTAAGGGAGCTCGTACTCCAGCACACATTACACGGAGCATCGTGGCGGTCTCTCTGTAGTGCTGGCTGAATAGCCACTATGTCCGGTGCACGACGGGTAAAATCGCTTGGCATATCTGGAACCTTCTGTGGTAAAAATGATAGCGTCGATATTGCACCAACTACTGCCGGTGTCAAGCACACGTCAGGTGTTCTCTTACATGTGGACCTAATGAATCCACCCGTATGCCCGCTTCCACGTCATTCTTGAACAAGCAGCGCTAAATCAGTTTCGAGTAAAAGCAAGAAGCCTGTTAAGGTTCTGCCGTCGGTCTGACAGGTAAACAGTGCGATGCGACCACGCCATCGGCACAGGAGAGACTGCCAGGTCCACGACGATCAAAGGCGGTAGATGTGGCATGCTGAGGACGGTTTCAGCCATCACATTACGCCCAATCATGTCTAGTGTAGTGCACCATGTGTTGTCGGTGGGAGGTATCTCGGGTCACTCCCGCGAATGTGCCTACGCACGGGACGCACGTTTACGGCCTCTGATGTCCTCGCCTCCGAGCGTCTACCCTACCACGCAAGCGTTTCACGGTTGTTTTATTCGCGATATGCACCGCTCGAAATTGTTACTGACAGCTTGCACTATTTAGCTAAATGCACAGCCGTTCGCTATATTTGCATAAACCCAGCAACGAAAGTTGTGATACGCCGTGTACCATAGCCAGCATCTCTCCCGGTGCTACGTGGGTGGGTGTGGATGATTCGGACCCTGCCCACACCGCAGCATGTCAACAAAAACAAATTCCTGCAACATCTTGAGCCGTCAGAGTGTACCCATTGCTCTCAGAAGGTCGCTCAACTAAGACCTCAAATGTGTGCTCGCAACCGCCACCCATTAACATTAAAATGCAGGTATACCTACGAGGGTCTCTTCGACGTAAAATGGATTTTTGAAACGAACCTTAAGATTGACCCGTTCAAAGCGTTTGGCCAAAGCTGGGTCGAAACCTACGATAAGAGCATCACATGAATAAAACACAGTAATACAAGAGCTTTGAAGCGTTTGCTTCGCAAAGGAATCCACATAGGAACATACAGCAGTAAAGAAACAGG
This sequence comes from Undaria pinnatifida, assembly GCA_012845835.1. NCBI lineage: Eukaryota > Phaeophyceae > Laminariales > Alariaceae > Undaria > Undaria pinnatifida. The sequence continues at coordinate 11,969,712 of JABAKD010000001.1, forward strand.
AGTGGGCGAATGTTGGTTAATAGACCTATGCAGTTTGAAATTTGGTTTGATTCATTTCATTTATATGTTGATTAGTCGATCGGTCTGTCGGTCCTCAAGTGAGTAACCTCAAAACTCTTCTGTATAGCCGCTAACACACGTCTCTGTGAATGGACACGATCTCCTTACACGCCTGGAAGCGGTTCTAGCTAAATCTTTTGAGCACGTTGCTTGCACGCTTTCCTCACGGTAGTAGTTTCGAATATCGCGAGGGCCAAGGGAATCACAGGAAAACACATCAACTATTACCAAGTAGATATTTCTGAGCGCACATGTTTGTCTGAATCATTACCCGACGTGTACCATGACTACGTCAACCACGAGATTTTTCAAATATTGCATAGTCTGCACGCACCGCATATATCGTGCACGTCTGCATGCTTCACATCTTTTCACACATCAAATCGTGAATATCCCTCTTGTCCGCGAAGAGAAGTCGGACTGTATGCTGTTGTTGCCACGGTGCTGATGGTGATCACACACCGAGCAATTGGTTCAAAATGCTGTTTGTGCATCGTATTGGTATAGGGTGGTAGACATGTTTTGGTAGTGGTCTCAGTACTTGGATTGTGGTGCCGACACCGTATCCGCATGTAGTAGATAACCAGAGTAAAAAAACTACCCAAGGAGAGAAACTGGCCGCGCGTAGTGCCGTTCATCAGGTGCAATGGTTTTTACAACCAACCCCATTCCGGTCCATGGCAATCGCCTTGTCGCCCGAAGCAAGTTTCGCGTCACGGTGCACGATGAGGTGCACGTTCGAAGTGTTGATGATATGCGAAAGTGCACGACGGTGTCGTTGCAGAAGTTGAAGGACTGGACGGAAAGGGCAGATCTATGGGTATGGAGAGGAACAAGCAGGTCACCTCACACACGGAAAAGTAAACATTTCGTCGACATTTCTTGACTACAGATAGATACAAAAAATATCGTAACAGAGGTAAGGCTGCAGGGATTATGACCAACAGACGGGGAAGTACACCCGGCCGGCGTCAGCCGACCATTTCTCGGAATCAAAGGTAAATCAGAGAGATACTTGTGATCATTAAACCCAAGCTGTCTGTTCTGTCTATCGACACTTACCCGTACACTTTCCTTGGCTGATTCATCTTGTCTCGAGAAATACAGTGATGTACACGAGCGTTTGTGGTAGCCCTGCCGTCACAAACTACGAGACACACACCCCACTCACCTACATGACTCAAAACACGGTGACCGTGAAAGTTAGCAGGTGTTACATTTGTCTTGTTTTTGACACAGGATAGGGACCCCCTGTTCTCGGTCTTGGGTGTTTTTTAGGCTGTCCCTTACTATTAGGCATACTCGTGCACAAGGAATTCACGGCCAACGGCGACCGACGCAGCAACTCAGATTTCGTGTCTAAGGTATACGGGTAGCACTGCACCAGGTTAATGCTATGTTATTACAATACCAGATATACAATTGAACGGGCGCGAAGCGAAGCCATCGCAGGGCAGTGTCGATCACCTGAACCAAAAGCACGACCAGGACATTATTGGCTTGAGCACTAGCGTTACAACAAAATCGTTGGGGGAATGGTAGTATATCTTGGTACAAGTTGTGTTACTTTGAGAGTCATCTCTGTAGGCTCGATTGAGCAAAGGGTTGAACCTGTATACGGTATGTTGAACCGTATTCACCGACAACGGCGCTTCGGAGACAACGGCAAGTGGACATAATGTGTCCGAAACAATAAAGGCACTGGCACCAGAGAGCAAGGCCGATGTGCTACCCCCTTGTGTAGACCACTTCCTGTCATATGCCCTCTTCCCCATTGCCATGCGCGAGCGAGCGGGGCCGAGGCACATATGGCGGTTGGTCAAAGTAGCAGTCGCCTGAAACGGTCACGATACCCATCTACTTTATCTGAAATTGACAGTTAATACATGCCACAATAGGTTTTCTTTGGGAGTGGTGGAAAAGACAGGTGGTGAAATAGTAGCTGTGAGGTTTCATCCTCCTTCCGATTGGCACTCTAAGCCCGCACCGACTCGAACTGTCCATACTGATTCATAACTTGTATTGTTTAGCAGCTTTTCTCACGTCCCCGCCGGTCGGTTAGAACCGCTTATTGAACGCTAGGTACGCATATTTGTTTTTGCACGCCAGACAGCGCCCGAACGTTTTCTATGGAGAACACCACTCCCGCCCTCACCTCTCGTCACCAAGGATCCGAAAATCCACAGCTTCGCCTATCAACATCTACATTTTCACGGGCAAACGTCTAGCGCCCCCAACAAAGTTTCCCATTAGGCTTTCTAACACCCGTGTTGTCGGAGGTGAGATATTCCGATTTCCAACGGCTGAACAGGAATATCCGCGCCAACACTCCACGCAAATAAGGAGGCGTTCGTGCGGCGGGGGGGGCAAGCGGACACGAGTCATTGCATACCCAGAGAACGACCTAAGCTAAGTGTGGCTGAAATCCTCCCTCCTGGCCCCTGGCGTAGACAACCAAACAAGACACGGGCCTCTGGGTGAAATGCCACAAGCGAAACCCAACGTATACTTAGTACGATACTGGTCAAGTCCATAGGCTGGCCGTTCTGGTTGGAACTCCGACCTGGTTGGGATGGTTTTGCGTGGGACCAGGATACGTTTGTGGGTCTGCCAGTGGCGATTGTTCCACCCAGTGTCAGTTAGGTCAAGCTGGGATCAGGCGCAGGCGGGTTGCGGGTACCAAGCGCAAGGGCAGCGTCTGCAAAAGCGTCGACGTATGACATTATCTGACAGATTAGTGTCTACTAATAGTTCCTGTTACAAATAGACGTGTGATTCTCGAGATACCGGCAGGTTGGGACGTGTGATTCTGGTTGCCGACGACAGGCGTTGTTTTTTTAATACTACTGGTCAGTTTGTTTTTCATCGTTTCCCGTGTGTGTCACATTCCCTGCCGCCGTTGAGCTCTGGTCATCTGGCAGTAGCGAGGGCAGTTTGATCGATACTGCCCTACATTACAGAAGAGAATTACCGTTGCGTTTCATAAGCACCAAGTACAGTACGTCGAACTTCTCGCAATGATCTCTACCCAAATGTTGGTGTTCTATTTGTCTCATCCTCCGAAGAAGTCTGTTCGGCAATACATTCACGCTACCGTGCTAGGTCTGACTACGAGGTGACAGCGTGGGTCATAGATGGCTTACTGGGTGCCCTCGTTAGGGGCTGATTTCGTTCTGGGTTTTTAGTCCCAATCAGATTTTATCTCATTTGCACTACTTCTCTATTTTCCTGTCTTTTCGACCCTACGGTTCGTGGGCACGCACTAGAAACCACAGCTCCGGGGGCTACACAGAAGCCATTGGAACCGGAAAGGCAGATAAACTACGGCGGCGGGACTATCCAAACGTCCATGAACAGGACCATCCCATTGCCCCACGCCAGCGGTGGCAGCCTCTACACCTCCCAGCGGGGGACAGGCTGTATTCGTGTTGTGTTTTCATAGCGGCAGTCTTCACATTATTGACCTTCTGATCCGGATACAACGCATCGGATTTTTATAGACCAGCCGGGCGTTGTGTGCACCAGAGACGAACCGCCGAGAGGTGTTCGGTTGGTGACATGATGAGTACGCTGAATCCTACCAGGTTTGTGGTATAGTTGGGAACCATGTGCGTGCTTTTGCGCCCTCCGAATGACTGTTGAAACTAGTGCTTTTTTTGTTGGCGGTGTGGATACTTCAAGGGCCAAACGCGGAAATACTCTATGCAACCGCGACATGCGTGCCTTGTAGTATAAAGACTTCGTCATATGATCCTATCCGCGCGGAGTTAAGGTTCCCCCCGTCGCACAATATGATCTAACTTGACCACCATGTCGGGTGCCCCTAAAACGCGAACATAGAAACGAAACACTGATTGCCAAGCTCACGCAATGAGAGGCGTGTTTCCCAGCGGTGTTGCCGATCGATATTATCCTCATCCGTGATAGGGGAGAATGTCAGCCGCACGGGGTAAGCAAGGCGGACTGACAGGAATTGGGCGCTCGTCAAGGGTGACCACTGCAAGGAGAAGATGTAAAGGGACTCCGAAGGAACCCTCGTCCGACTGCCGGGGAAGAGGAGTGGGGCGCGGGGTTTTGCGGCGGCGGTGGGAGACATGAAAGAGTGAAGATGTCGAGAAGGGCTGCAACAGCGGAATAGTGTGTCATTTTTGTGGGGAAGTGCTACAATATGTTCGTTTTCATGTTGAACTACAAACAAACGACCTGTAAGTGTGTCGTCGCGATCTTTAGTCAAGTATTAACCAGTACATGCTCTGGCACGTTCAACCCATTCCTAGGCATGTACTAAATGTGTGTACCAGGTATCCAGATATACCAGTGTACTGAGTGTTGTTGAGGCTGATGCATCATTCCTGAGTCTGGCATCCGCGGTATTGCAGTACCGACCACAGTACCATCATCTCCTGAGAGAAAAAAAATGATGGAACGAGAGATAAATACCCAAACCTTGAACGGACTTCTTAGTGCGCGAGGAGGTCCAACCGAGACCACGTGTGTTGATGTCGCGATTACTACGTATAGTTTAGTCCAACACCGTACACCGCTAGGTTACGTTGGACAACACATTTGGCGCAGCTTTGAGCTTCCACGTGACGTAACGAGTGAGTGCAGCCTAACACCAACACCCAACGGTAGCCACTCTTGCCGCCACCAAGGTGTTGATACTGGGCGACCAAAACCCCAGTTTCTCTGACCTTGACGACGACGTTGAAGTTGGCGTTGACGCACCATCCAACTCAAAGACTAGATATTTATATATTCCGTGTTACATCGACGTGCAATACTGCACTATTTGCTTCCATACTGCTGTCGACGTCCCGCACTGCGCTATTTTCACGCATACTGCCATCGGCGCCATACTGCCGCTGGCGTGCTGTACAACACGACAATAAATATCCTACTGTCTTCAATGCGTACTGTCTGGCACTATGTTTCATCCGTACTGCCATCGATTTACTGTAGCCACCAAATTTGTGGTACAGCCAAATGCGCATTTTAACGAAGATATACTGTAACAGGTGTGTGTTTGGTTTGAAAGACACTATACAAGCCGGTCGTGTACAAGCACGCCTCACGCACGATCAAACACAACGCACATGCCGACGAACGTCTACCAAGGACGTGTGTTGTCCAACACGCTATACAATGTAAAAATATAAATACTGTACTGTAATAGGTACCATCTGGTCGACGAGAGATACAGCAGAATCGTACACGTCGCTCGCGCCATAGAATGTACCGAGCGTCGTATGTATCCTGTGTATGAAACCCTATCTCCGGTGGTGCAATCAACTTTCGCCCGCAGACGTTGGTATTAACACACCGAAAGAAGCCCACATAAAAACCGTCCCCGACAGGTATTACCGCGGACAGTGGTACTGTATCATTACAGTGTACTGCCTAGCTAAACAGAATTCACTACAGCACTCATTATATAAAATATTGAACACGTTTAGGAACGTGTGTGAGTGGTCGAATTTGCTGCAATTTGCCGAATGAGAAAAATAACCATGCAATATCATACACACGCAGCCTCGCCTCTATGCCCGAGGGAATAGCATCACTTACAGTAACGTTAACGGGTGGCCTAGAGTTGCTTCGCAAACGTTGGTCCTGCCGGCGATCGCCCGCCGACGTCATCAGTGAGGCAACGACAACTAAACCTCGCGGTTTAGACCGTTTATAGCGTGGCGGAGCTGGTGGCCTACCGTGGACTTACATGCCGCGCGAAACCCCCGCATGCTTCAACATTTAACGAAGAACAGGTAATTTGTATGGCTACAGCAATTTTGTGTGACCATACTGTCTATCCCGTAGAGCTATTGCCTTTGCGCAACCTGATAACGTCCCATACAACGATATTCTCCCGATCGGAGGGGGACGTCAAAGATCGTATCGTACAATGTAGTAGAGAAAACGCATCAGCCATAAGAGCGTATAGAACGCCCTGACGTGAAAACTAGAGCTAAGGAGTCCAGCACGCAGCCCTTCTGCGGAAGCATAACCATAGTAATCCATTAGGACAAACGGCGATATCGGTGATTCTACAGAAGTACCAATACTATCCCCACTGCTGTAAACCTAGATGGTTGATGATACACAGCCAAGCACCAACTGGAGTGAGATATGGGATGTGCCAGTTGATCTACTTCTCACTCACGCCAGCGTAGACGAATGTGTAGGCAGGACATTAGACGGAAAAAAAAGGTTTCCCGACGTCCTGTGCGTCGAAATATCCATGGCGCTGATCAAGTTGAAGCAATTAAAGAGAGCGGTTGCTCTTCAGTCGCCTTCTCAAGCTCCACTACCATTCATCGTGGTGGTTCAGCTGCCGTTGAGTACCACTCACACCGGGCGTGACCATAAAGACCGTTGTGGTCTTGGCTTATCCATACAACACGGTCCTTTAATTTCCACCAGTTGAACGTTGTACAGGCCAATTCCGTGTGCCGATCTCGATCACAGGAACCCGCTCATCCGGCCGGTGTATGGCTTCCAAGAAATAGACGGTAAAATATGCGGAACGGTGATGGGAGCAACAGAGTCATTACCTCTTGACGGTGTTTCCTGTTTTCATAGTTTTATGAATTTGCGGAGAGAGATAGACAATGTTTCGCTAATGTGAGAGCTTGTCATGGTGCACCATTGTTTATACCCTAAAACAAGTCGCCCTGCCCCCCGCGTTGTGTGAACTACGTTATATGCACTCTGGACAGATACATTGAACCGCTGCCCTCTAGACTGTTTTCGGTCTGCTTGGCACTGCCGCTACCAAGGAGGTCGGCCGTGAATGTTGTGCTTGAGGTTCTGGATGCGAACCATGTGCCTTTGACCTATCGTTATAGCTCTTATTGCGAGGTGGCGTATCTTCCGGTTTGGTGGCCTTCACAGCAATACAAAACATAGTATCGTGTCCTGGTTCCGTGAGAAACGCTGCTAAGTACTCGCTGAAGATGGTGGGGAAGCCCGCTGCACCATCCCCGTTTCCAACTAATGTACAACAAAATCTTTGGGTAATCTATTATGTGGTAGACTTATTAGAAGTAGGACCCGCATTATTCCTTACCGGAACTATTTGAGTTCCAGCCCTTCACACCGCTGGCGCGGTAGCCGCTGTTGTGGCCGTGGTCCGGTTCACCAGAGCGGCCGTGGCGGTGTAGCCGTATAGGCCGATGTGGGCAAGGCCATCGTCGATGTCTCCTTTGGGCATGGCCAAAGCCATGAGAGCTGCCTCGCTGAAGCCGTCGGCGAGATCTGTGGACCAAGGCTCCCACATCGCTCCTAGGTTCCCCGGGAAAAAGACCTGAAAATATGTATGCAAAGTTTGTCAGCAGGAGCGGAAGCTCGAAGGAGGTTTGTCTTGGGAGGGAAGGCACTGGTATCTTGAATGTCGACATCACAGTTTCACTATTTCTCTATGCAAGAGAAACATCCCCTCAAAAATGGTGGTGCACTGCTGTTCTTAAGTACGGTCTGAGCGTTCCGATGCGTATGTTGTACTGCAAGAGGTCAGGCAGAGATCCATGCACTCCAAACCGTTTTGAAGTGTCTTTTGGTACCTAACAGCTTCGAGCGTAGCCCCGTACGGAGAACGGTCGCGTGATTATGTTTGCTGTTGTCGTTGTTAGTCACATGGGTGACGTGGGTAGCTGTTGCTGTTGTAGCTGGTGCTAAACATTGGTGTTGCTGGTGGGTAAGGTTGTTGCTGTTGTTGTACGGAAACGACAGGGGGCATGACGGAATACAGTCTCACCGTCAAGCTGATCACAATATCCGCCACACCGTTGACGACGGCTCTTGATGCTGCTTTGACGGTCTGGTCGGCGAAGGTCAGTATGGTGTTCAAGGACTCCACCTGTTTTTAGAATGCGCAAGGTGGCCCGGTGACGTAAGCGATAACGTGACATGATTGAACGATACACGGCACAACCGAATGCTAGTTTTGGATGGCTTCAAAGACGTTATTGCTGTAGTTACGTTATGCTCACACAACTGCGATACACGTATCATATGTTGCCATATGAGCAACCTGGATCCGCTCAACGAGACTCACGGAGACGAACACCAGGCTGGTGGCATTTCATTGACGGCGTTGGCTCCGGGAGATCCGATGACACGCGGCCGAGACCGACCATTTACAAGTTTCGTGTGTGTAGTCAAAGTGCATAATCATACGCCCATTATAAATCTCCTGCACTATGGAGAGTGCCATACACGTTTGAATGTTGTTTTAAAACCGGCGGTATCCGCTTTGCCACTGCGCCGATTGCTGTCTGATCGGTCGCCAAATCCAGTAATAATGTAAAGATTTACCATACTAGGCATCTTTTGGACGTGTTGTGTCCAGAGAATCGCGCTCTTGCGGGCATCATGCGATGATCCCCCATCCAAAGTCGTCTCTTTTTGGTCTTGGTTTCTCCGAGTATACTAGACCCTGTAGCCCCCTGTGCAATGCGTGAGGGGGAGCAGGTACCCCGAAGAATGGTGGATGCCATGAACCCGATTTCGAACGATTTTGCACTCTGACGTACCTGTGATACCAGGTACATACAGTCATACAGAATGCAGTCAACATTATAGCTGATACGCACACGAATGCACTCACCAATATGGCATGTTCTGCGCAAAATATTTTTTTGCTCACCGCGTGCATAGCGGCGAAGTTTGCCACGTTTGCGATATATCCGAACATAGTCCTCGCCGTCGTGGTAAGAGTAGGCGCGAGCCGTCAGCAAATTTGATATGCAAATCCTGGTGCTCCGCAGATGCTTTCACCTGGTAGGATACCAGGCTGTCAAAAACGGCGTTGATGAGGAACACCGGTGATGGCGAGCAAAGTGGCAATCGTTTGAGTCAGAAACGAACGATATTGTTCAGGTTACGCTCTCGGCGGGCTCTACCACCAACGCCAGCGGAGCTTGGCCGGCCATTCTCACAGCGCCACAAGTCTACTCTCATCCATATTGTCAACGGCGTGGTGTACCAGAAGGTTGTTCGCGGTGGCAGACGTAGTGGGTTAACCAATGTCGCAGGGACCTGGTTTGGCATTCGATCCCAACAGACAGCACGCTAGTACAAGGAAACACCTGGAATGTCCTGGTGGAGGTGGATATCATGTTCGTGGATGGCACAGCAGTTTCCCACCTCGCGTTATCTCACGACCACGAGGTAGTCCGCAAAAGTGATAAACCGTGGCGGCCTCGTCCATGAGAGATTACGCACCTCGACTGGAGCACACCGAGGCCTTTGGCTGCTTTCGACAGGACTGGGAGATCTCCCGGTGGACAACGGTCGCCGCTTGATCGCCCGAGTGCGTCAATATTACAATCCGAGCTATACCGTCGACGCAGGCGTGCCGACGGGCTTGCTGTGATGGTGAAACGGCGTAGTGGCGTGTGGCCTGGTCGTTTTTGTGGTTTGTACGGCGCTGTAGGAGGCTGGTGTTGCTGGTTGCTGGTGTTAAGTGCAGAGGTGTGCTCGGCCGCAAACCGTGGTAGCAAAAGAGAGAATGTGTGCGCGTGCACTGCATTCGAGCGTCTAGCGACATGCGCGCTGTGTATGACGGGACGATAGTTCCGCCGCATCCAACAAGTTGTGTTGGCCGTTTCGCCGTTGCTGATGTTGCTGTTCGGTTTGAAGTTTCAAATTTCAAATTTTTATTTACAACATTTTGACGTTTTTCAGTTTTTACATAAATATTTAATTCAGGAATACTATATCATAAACATAATGTCGATCGTACGCGCAGCTGACGTTTGTCAATTTTTTTAAAACGCTGACACCATGCAGGGGTGTCACCGACCTGTATCTTCCATGAGGACCAAATAAATATCACGCGCGAACGACCTTCCGCACATTTTGTTCAACTACTGCAAATTAACGAAACATGGATGTACCAGGCAGCTTGCAAAGTTGAGTTGAAATCATTCAATCGGCCGTACTCACAGCTCAGGTTTGACAATTTTTGTTAAATGAAGGGTACCACTCAGATAGGAAAATGTTGAGTATTATCCATTCAATCCGTAGTGCTCACAGCCGGCGTTTTTCAATTTCTATAAAAACAACGCCGGTACACAGCTGACGTTTTTCATTTTGTTTTCTAATACCATCGCCGGTATCGTCGCCATATACCTAGTCTACTCACCGCTGTAGTCCACCTCCTGCAGCAATGCTGCTGTGTGTGTTCTTTACATTCAACCTTCCTTTCGTCCGATATACACCCAGTACATACACTTGGTGACCACGCTGAGTCTTCACCTTACACATATGCACCTTCTCTCGCCACTACGCACAGCACGAGCAGATGCACATTCCTGCAAGCTGCTGGAGTTGGATACAGCTTCTGCAGTATGGTGCTGCTTGACACGAAGAAATGATTGGTGTCAAATAACTGAGTGGATACCGAAGAAATAATCGACCAACCACTAGACTACAACTGCAACAATAGGAACCACGGAGTCAGCTCTCATCATCATGCAGCCCAGGAAAAATGCGAGCAGGCTCTGTTGAATACGGTTCGGCGTACCGATCAAGTGCGATATGTACTGTACTTGGATCCACAATAGCTGCACCACGCATCTACCATAGGGGTTCGGCACCCATCACGGTGATGTCACGTGATCAACTGCAGACCGTGACGGGCATGATGCATTCGCCCCCTAGAGCATCCCATGGCATATTGACGTGAGGGGACCGTTCTGACCATGTAGCACCCCATGATATTCCCCAAGTAATGTCCCATCTGGTACACTCCGTAGCACCATGGGCCATGCCATCGGGTGAACCATGCTGTTCCTGGCATTGTGCCACGGTTAACCAGCACGACGGCGATTCGGGCGCTACATGGGATACGCTGTATCAGAGCCACTATAATGGCTCATGGTCCCATGGCATGTACCGTGATTTGTGACATCCGATTGTCTATGCCATGTGATCCACCATGGCACGTCAAATAGTGCACGCATCACGGCATTTGATGACATCGTGCATGCCACGGCCGTCGCTGTAGGGTATGTCTTGAAACATGGGAGGGTGAACCATGCGGTTGCCTATGGGCTTCATGTGGCATACCTCGGGATGAGGTGTGTGGTAAACCGTGGAGTTGTTCATGGGGTATCCATACACCACCCAGATAGCACGTGAGATGGCGGGGATACATGGATGGCCCCATCGATAGCGATGGGTGGTGTCATGCCAAGTATCATGGGTCATCTAGCTATCGTAGATCGATCGTGGCATCACGGCCGCCGGACACTACGGGAGCTCGTACTCCAGCACAAGTTACACGGAGCATCGTGGCGGTCTCTCTGTAGTGCTGGTTAAAAAGCCACTATGGCCGGTGCACTACGGTTGAAATCGCTTGGCATACCTGGAACCTTCTGTGATAATATTGATAGCGTCGATATTGCACCAACTACTGCCGGTGCCCAGCACACGTCAGGTATTCTCTTACATGTGGACCTAATGAATCCACCCGTATGCCCGCTTCCACATCATACTGGAACAAGCAGCGCTAAATCAGTTTCGAGTAAAAGCAAGAAGCCTGTTAAGGTTCTGCCGTCGGTCTGACAGGTAAACAGTGCGATGCGACCATCCATCGGCACCGGAGAAGCTGCCAGGTCCACGACGATCAAAGGCGGTAAATGTTGCATGCTGAGGACGGTTTCAGCCATCGTATTACGCCCAAACATGTCTGGTGTGTGGTGCAACATGTGATGTCGGTGGGAGGTATCTTGGGTCACTCCCGCGAATGTGCCTACGCACGGGACGCACGTTTACGGCCTCTGATGTCCTCGCCTCCGAGCGTCTACCCTACCACGCTAGCGTTTCACGGTTGTTTTGTTCGCGATATGCATCGCTCGAAATTGTTACTGACAGCTTGCACTTTTTTCGCTAAATGCACAGCCGTTCGCTATATTGGCATAAACCCAGCAGCTTAAGTTGTGATACGCCGTGTACCATAGCCAGCATCTCTCCCACTGTAAGTGGGTGGGTGTGGATGATCTGGACCCTGTCCACACCGCAACATGTCAACGGAAACATATTCCTGCAACATCTTGAGCCGTCAGAGTGTACCCAGTGCTCTCAGAAGGTCGCTCAACTAAGACCTCAACACGTGTGCTCACAACCGCTGCCCAATATGATTCCGATGCATGTATACCTACGAGTGTCTCCTCGACGTAAAATGGATTCTTAAATCGAACCTCAAGATTGAACCGTCCAAAGCGTTTGGCCAAAGCTTGGTCGAAACCGACAATTAGAGCATCACATGAATAAAACACAGTAACACAAGAGCTTTGAAGCGTTTGCTTCGCGTAGGAATCTACATACAAACATACAGCAGTAACGAAACAGGAGTGGGCGAATGTTGGTAAATAGACGTATGCAGTTTGAAATTTGGTGTGATTGATTTCATTGATGTGTTGATTGATCGATCGGTCGGTCGGTCCTCAAGTTAGTAACCTCAAAATTCCTCTGTATGGTCGCTAACACACACGTCTCTGTGAATGGACACGGTCTCCTTACACGCCTGGAAGCGGTTCTAGCTAAATCGTTTGAGCACGTTGCCTGCACGCTTTCCTCACGGTAGTAGTTTCGAATATCGCGAGGGCCAAGTTAATCACAGGAAAACACGTCAACTATTAGCGAGTAGATGTTTCTGAGCGCACACGTTTGCCTGAATCATAAACCGAAGTGTATCATAACTACGGCAACCACGAGATTTTTCAAATATTGCATAGTCTGCACGCACCGCATATATCGTGCACGTCTGCATGCTTCAAACCTTTCCACATATCAAATCGGGAGTATCCCTATTGTCCACGAAGAGAAGTCGGACTGTATGCTGTTGTTGCCGCTGAGATGCGCCAAACCACCCGGTGCTGATGGTGACCGCACCAACACCGAGCAATTGGTTCGAAATGCTGATCGTGCATCGTATTGGTATACCCTTGTGAGGGGTGGTAGACATGTTTTGGTAGTGTGTCTCAGTACTTTGATTGTGGTGCCGACACCGTATCCGCATGAAGTAGATAACCAGAGTAAAAAAACTACCCAAGGAAAGAAAGTGGCCGCGCGTAGTGCCGTCCATCAGGTGCAATGCTCTTTAGCATCAACCCCATTCCGGTCCATGGCGATCGCCTTGGCGCCCGAAGCAGGTTTCGCGTCACGGTGCACGATGACGTGCACGTTGGAAGTGTTGATGATATGCGGGATTGCACGACGATGTCGTTGTGGAAGTTGAAAAACTGCAAGGAAAGGGCAGATCTATGGTTGTGGAGAGAAACAAGCAGGTCACCTCGCATACGGAAACGTAAACATTTCGTCGATATTTCTTGACTTCAGATAGATACAAATGAATATCCTAACAGAGATAAGGCTGCAGGGATTGCGACAAGCCGACAGAGCAGTGCACCCGGCCGGCATCAGGCGACCATCTTGTCTCGAGAAATACAGTGATGTACACGAGCGTTTGTGGTAGCCCTGCCGTCACAAACTACGAGACACACACCCCACTCACCTAGACGACTCAACACACGGTGACCATATAAGTTAGCAGGTGTTACATGTGTCTCGTTTTTCACACAGGATAGGGACCCCGTTTTCTCGGTCTTGGGTGCTTTTTGGGTTGTCCCTAACTATTAGGCATACTCGTGCACAAGGAATTCACGGCCAACGGCGACCGACGCAGCAACTCAGATTTCGTGTCTAAGGTATACGGGTAGCACTGCACCAGGTTTATGCTTTGTTATTACAATACCAGTATATACAATTAAACGGGCGCGAAGCGAAGCCATGGCAGGGCTGTGTCGATCACCTGAACCAAAAGCACGACCAGGACATTTTTGGCTTGAGCACTAGCGTTACAACAAAATCGTTGGGGGAATGGTAGTGTATCTTGGTACAAGTTGTGTGACGGGAGTAGCTTTGAGAGTCATCTCTGTAGGCTCGATCGGGCAAAGGTTTGAACCTGTATACGGTATGTTGAACAATTTGCACGGGCAACGGCGCTTGGGGGACAACGGCAAGTGGACATGATGTGTCCGAAACAATAAAGGCACTGGCACCAGAGAGCAAGGCCGATGTGCTACCCCCTTGTGTAGACCACTTCCTGTCATATGCCTTCTTCCCCATTGCCATGCGCGAGCGAGCGTGGCCGAGGCACATATGGCGGTTGGTCAAAGTAGCAGCCGCCTAAAACGGTAACGATACCCATCTACGTTATCTGAAATTGACAGCTAATACATGCCACAATAGGTTTTCCTTTGGAGTGGTGGAAAAGACAGGTGGTGAAATAGTAGCTGTGAGGTTTCATCCTCATTTCGATTGGCACTCTAAGCCCGCCCCGACTCGAACTGTCCATACCGATCCAGAACTTGCATTTTTTAGCAGCTTTTCTCACGTCCCCGCCGGTCAATTAGAACCGCTCATTGAACGCTGGGTACGCATACTAGGTTTTGCACGCCAGACAGCGCCCGAACGTTTTCTATGGAGAACACTATTCCCGCCCTCACCTCCCGTCGCCAAGAAGCCGAAACTCCACAGCTTCGCCTATCAACATGAACGTTTTCACGGGCAAACGTCTAGCGCTCCGAACGAAGTTTTCCATTAGACTTTCTAACACCCGTGTTTTCAGAGGTGAGATATTCCGCCTTCCAACGGCTGAAGAGGAATATCCGCGCCAACACTCCACGTAAATACAGAGCCGTTCTTGCGGCGGGGGGGGCAAGCGGACACGAGTCATTGCATACCCAGAGAACGACCTAAGCTAAGTGTGGCTGAAATCCTCCCTCCTGGCCCCTGGCGTAGACAACCAAACAAGACACGGGCCTCTGGGTGAAATGCCACAAGCGAAACCCAACGTATACTAAGTACGATACTTGGTCAAAGCCATAGGCTGGCCGTTCTGGTTGGAACTCCGACCTGGTTGGGATGGTTTTGCGTGGGACCAGGATACGTTTGTGGGTCTGCCAGTGGCGATTGATCCACCCAGAGTCAGCTAGGTCAAGCTGGGATCAGGCGCAGGGGGGTTGCGGGTACCAAGCGCAAGGGCAGCGTCTGCAAAAGCGTCGACTTATGACATTATCTGACAGATTAGTGTTTACTAATAGTTCCTGTTAAAAATGGACGTGTGATTCTCGAGATACCGGCAGGTTGCGACGTGTGATTCTGGTTGCCGACGACAGGCGTTGTTTTCTTAATACTACTGGTCAATTTGTTGTTCGGCGTATCCCGTGTGTGTCACATTTCCTGCCGCCGTTGAGCTCTGGTCATCTCGTACTAGCGAGGGCAGTTTGATCGATACCGCCCTACATTACAGAAGAGAATTACCGTTTTGTTTCGCCAAGCTCGATGTACAGTACGGTCGAACTTCTCGCGATGATCCCTTCCCAAATGTTGGTGTTCTATTTGTCTTATCCTCCGAACAAGTCTGTTCGGCAATGCATTCACGATACCGTTCTAGGTCTGACTAGGAGGTGACAGCGTGGGTCATAGATTGCTTGCTGGGTGCCCTCGCTGGGTGCTGATTTCGTTCTGGGTTTTTAGTCCCAATCAGATTTATCCCATTTGCACTACTTCTTCATCTCCCTGTCTTTTCGCGCCTACGGTCCGTGGACACACACTAGAACCCACAGCTCCGGGGGTTACACAAAAGCCATTGGAACCGGAAAGGCAGATAAACTACGGCGGCGGGACTATCCAAACGTCCCTGAACAGGACCATCCCATTGCCCCACGCGAGCGGTGGCAGCCTTTACACCTCCCAGCGAATGACAGGCTGTATTCGTGTTGTGTTTTCATAGCCGCAGTCTTCAGATTATTGACCATCAGACCCGGATACAACACATCGAATTTTCATAGACCAGCCGGGTGTTGTGTTCACCAAAGACGAACCGCCGTGAGGCGTTCGGTTGGTGACATGATGAGTACGCTGAATCCTACCACCTATCTATTGGTTTGTGGTATAGTTGGGAACCATTTGCGTACTTTTTCGCGCACCGAATGACTCTTGAAACTAGTGCTTTTTTGTTGGCGGTGTGGATACTTCAACAGTCAACCGCGGAAATACTCTATGCAACCGCGTCATGCGTGCCTTGTAGTATAAAGACTTCGTGATATGATCCTATCCGCGGGGAGTTAAGGTTCCCCCCTCGCACAATATGATCTAACTTGACCACCATGTCGGGTGCCCCTAAAACGCGAACATAGAAACAAAACACTGATTGCCAAGCTCACGCAATGAGAGGCGTTTTTTCACCGGTGTTGCTGATCGATACTATCCTCATCCGTGATAGGGGAGAATGTCCGGCGCACGGGGTAAGCAAAGCCGATTGACAGGAATTGGGCGCTCGTCAAGGGTGACCACTGCAAGGAGAAGATGTAAAGGGACTCCGAAGGAACCCTCGTCCGACTGCCGGGGAAGAGGAGTGGGGCGCGGGGTTTTGCGGCGGCGGAGGGAGACATGAAAGAGTGAAGATGTCGAGAAGGGCTGCAACAGCGGAATAGTGTGTCATTTTTGTGGGGAAGTGCTACAATATGTTCGTTTTCATGTTGAACTACAAACAAACGACCTGTAAGTGTGTCGTCGCGATCTTTAGTCAAGTATTAACCAGTACATGCTCTGGCACGTTCAACCCATTCCTAGGCATGTACTAAATGTGTGTACCAGGTATCCAGATATACTGGTTCAGGCCGGTGTACTGACTGTTGTTGAAGCTGATGAATCATTCCTGAGTCTGGCATCCTCGGTACTGCAGTACCGACCACAGTACCATCATTCTCTGAGAGAAAAAAAAATGGCGAAACGAGAGAAAAATACCCAAAAAGGTAACGGACTTCTTAGTGCGCGAGGAGGTCCAACCGAGACCACGTGTGTTGATGTCGCCATTACTACGTATAGTTTAGTCCAACACCGTACACCGCTAGGTTACGTTGGACAACACATTTGGCGCACCTTTGAGCTTCCACGTGACGTAACGAGTGAGTGCAGCCTAACACCAACACCCAACGGTAGCCACCCTTGCCGCCACCAAGGTGTTGATACTGGGCGACCAAAACCCCAGTTTCTCTGACCTTGACGACGACGTTGAAGTTGGCGTTGACGCACCATCCAACTCAAAGACTAGATATTTATATATTCCGTGTTACGTCGACGTGCAATACTGCACTATTTGCTTCCATACTGCTGTCGATGTCCCGCACTGCGCTATTTTCACGCATACTGCCATCGGCGACATACTGCCGCTGTCGTGCTGTACAACACGACAATAAATATCCTACTGCCTTCAATGCGTACTGTCTGGCACTATGTTTCATCCGTACTGCCATCGATTTACTGTAGCCACCAAATTTGTGGTACAGCCAAATGCGCATTTTAACGGAGATATACTGTAACAGGTGTGTGTTTGGTTTGAAAGACACTATACAAGCCGGTCGTGTACAAGCACGCCTCACGCACGATCAAACACAACGCACATGCCGACGAACGTCTACCAAGGACGTGTGTTGTCCAACACGCTATACAATGTAAAAATATAAATACTGTACTGTAATAGGTACCATCTGGTCGACGAGAGATACAGCAGAATCGTACACGTCGCTCGCGCCATAGAATGTACCGAGCGTCGTATGTATCCTGTGTATGAAACCCTATCTCCGGTGGTGCAATCAACTTTCGCCCGCAGACGTTGGTATTAACACACCGAAAGAAGCCCACATAAAAACCGTCCCCGACAGGTGTTACCGCGGACAGTGGTACTGCAGCATTACAGTGTACTCCCTAGCTAAACGGAATTCACTACAGCACTCATTATATAAAATATTGAACACGTTTGGGAACGTGTGTTAGTGGTCGAATTTGCTGCAATTTGCCGAATGAGAAAAATAACCATGCAATATCATACACACGCAGCCTCGCCTCTACGCCCGAATGAATAGCATCACATGCAGTAACGTTAACGGGTGGCCTAGAGTTGCTTCGCAAACGTTGGTCCTGCCGGCGATCGCCCGTCGACGTCATCAGTGAGGCAACGATAGTTAAACCTCGCGGTTTAGACCGTCTATAGCGTGGCGGAGCTGGTGGCCTACCGTGGACTTACATGCCGCGCGAAACCCGCATGCTTCAACATTTAACGAAGAACAGGTAATTTGTATGGCCACAGCAATTTTGTGTGACCATCCTGTCTATCCCGTATAGCTATTGCCTTTGCGCAACCTGATAATGTCCCATACAACGATATTCTTCCGATCGGAGGGGAACGTCAAAGATCGTGTCGTACAATGTAGTAGAGAAAACGCATCAGCCATGAGAGCGTATAGAACGCCCTGATGTGAAACCAAGACCTAACGAGTCCAGCACGCAGCCCTTCTGTGGAAGCATAACCTAAGTAATCCATTGGGCCAAACGACGATATCGGTGATTCTACAGAAGTACCAATACCATATCAACCTCTGTAAACCTTAATGGTTGATGATAAACAGCCAAGCACCAACTGGAGTGAGATAGGGGATGTGCCAGTTGATCTACTTCTCACTCACGCCAGCGTAGACGAATGTGTAGGCAGGACATCAGACGGAAAAAAAAGGTTTCCCGACGTCCTGTGCGTCGAGTTCTCCATGGCGCTGATCAAATTGAAGCGATTCAAGAGAGCGGTTGCTCTTCAGTCGCCTTCTCAAGCTCCACTACCATTCGTCGTGGTGGTTCAGCTGCCGTTGAGTACCACTCACTCCGGGCGTAACCATAAAGACCGTTGTGGTCTTGGCTTATCCATACAACACGGTCCTTTAATTTCCACCAGTTGAACGTTGTACAGGCCAATTCCGTGTGCCGATCTCGATCACAGGAACCCGCGCATCCGGCCGGTGTATGGCTTCCAAGAAATAGACGGTAAAATATGCGGAACGGTGATGGGAGCAACAGAGTCATTACCTCTTGACGGTGTTTCCTGTTTTCATAGTTTCAATAAATTGCAGAGATAGATAACGTTTCGCTAATGTGAGAGCTTGTCATGGTGCACCATTGTTTATGCCCTGAAACAAGTCGCCCTGCCCCCCCGCGTTGTGTGAACTACGTTATATGCACTCTGGACAGATACATTGAACCGCTGCCCTCTAGACTGTTTCCGGCCTGCTTGGCAATGCCGCCCCCAAGGAGGTCCGCCGTGAATGTTGTGCTTGAGGGTCTGGATGCGGAACATGTGCCTTTGACCTATAGGTATAGCTCTTATTGCGAGGTGACGTATTATCCGGTTTGGTGGCCTTCACAGCAACACAAAACATTATATCGTGTCCTGGTTCCGTGAGAGACGCTGCTAAGTACTCGCTGAAGATGGAGGGGAAGCCCGCTGCACCATCCCCGTTTCCAACTAATGTACAACAAAATCTTTGGGTAATCTATTATGTGGTAGACTTATTAGAAGTAGGACCCGCATTATTCCTTACCGGAACTATTTGAGGTTCTAGCCCTTCACACCGCTGGCGCAGTTGCCGCTATTGTGGCCGTGGCCCGGTTCACCAGAGCGGCCGTGGCGGTGTAGCCGTATAGGCCGATGTGGGCAAGGCCATCATCGACATCTCCTTTGGGCATGGCCAAAGCCATGAGAGCTGCCTCGCTGAAGCCGTCGGCGAGATCTGTGGACCAAGGCTCCCACATCGCTCCTAGGTTCCCCGGGAAAAAGACCTGAAAATATGTATGCAAAGTTCGTCAGCAGGAGCGGAAGCTCGAAGGAGGTTTGTCTTGGGAGGGAAGGCACTGGTATCTTGAATGGCGACATCACAGTTTCACTATTTCTCTATGCAAGAGAAACATCCCCTCAAAAATGGTGGTGCACTGCTGTTCTTAAGTACGGTCTGAGCGTTCCGATGCGTATGTTGTACTGCAAGAGGTCAGGCAGAGAACCATGCACTCCAAACCGTTTTGAGGTGTCTTTTGGTACCTAACGGCTTCGAGCGTAGCCACGTACGGAGAACGGTCGCGTGATTATGTTTGTTGTGGTCGTTGTTAGTCACATGGGTGACGTGGGTAGCTGTTGCTGTTGTAGCTGGTGCTATACATTGATGTTGCTGGTGGGTAAGGTTGTTGCTGTTGTTGTACGGGAACGACAGGGGGCATAACGGAATACAGTCTCACCGTCAAGCTGATCACAATATCCGCCACACCGTTGACGACGGCTTTTGATGCTGCTTTGACGGTGTGGTCGGCGAAGGTCAGCATAGTGTTCAAGGACTCCACCTGTTTTTAGAATGCGCGAGGTGGCCCGATGACGTAGGCGATAACGTTACATGATTGAACGATACACGGCACAACCGAATGCTAGTTTTGGATGGCTTCAAAGACGTTATTGCTATAGTTACGTTATGCTCACACAACTGCGATACACGTATCATATGTTGCCATATGAGCAACCTGGATCCGCTCAACGAGGCCCAAGGAGACGAACACCACGCTGGTGGCATTTCGTTGATGGCGTTGGCTCCGGGAGATCCGATGACACGCGGCCGAGACCGACCATTTACCAGTTTTGGGAGTGTTGTCAAACGTGAATCAATTGCATAATCATACGCCCATTATCTCCAGCACTATCGAGAGTGCCATACACGTTTGAATGTTGTTTTAAAACCGGCGGTATCCGCTTTGCCACTGCGCCGATTGCTGTCTGATCGGTCGCCAAATCCAGTAATAATGTAAAGATTTACCACACTAGGCATCGTTTGGACGTGTTGTGTCCAGAGAATCGCGCTCTTGCGGGCATCATGCGATGATCCCCCATCCAAAGTCGTCTCTTTTTGGTCTTGGTTTCTCGGAGTATACTAGACCCTGTAGCCCCCTGTGCAATGCGTGAGGGGGACCAGGTACCCCGAAGAATGGTGGATGCCATGAACCCGATTTCGAACGATTTTGCACTCTGACGTACCTGTGATACCAGATACATACAGTCATACAGAATGCAGTCAACATTATAGCTGATACGCACACGAATGCACTCACCAATATGGCATGTTCTGCGCAAAATATTTGTGCTCACCGCGTGCATAGCGGCGAAGTTTGCCACGTTCGCAATATATCCGAACATAGTCCTCGCCGTCGTGGTAAGAGTAGGCGCGAGCCGTCAGCAAATTTGATTTGCGAATCCTGGTGCTCCGCAGATGCTTTCACCTGGTAGGATACCAGGCTGTCAAAAACGGCGTTGATGAGGAACACCGGTGATGGCGAGCAAAGTGGCAATCGTTTGAGTCAGAAACGAACGATATTGTTCAGGTTACGCTCTCGGCGGGCTCTACCACCAACGCCAGCGGAGCTTGGCCGGCCATTCTCACAGCGCCACAAGTCTACTCTCATCCATATTGTCAACAGCGTGGTGTACCAGAAGGTTGTTCGCGGTGGCAGACGTAGTGGGTAAACCAATGTCGCAGGAACCTGGTTTGGCGTTCGATCCCAACAGACAGCACGCTAGTACAAGGAAACACCTGGAATGTCCTGGTGGAGGTGGATATCACGTTCGTGGATGGCACAGCAGTTTCCCACCTCGCGTTATATCACGACCACAAGGTAGTCCGCAAAAGTGAAAAACCGCGGCTGCCTCGTCCATGAGAGATTACGCACCTCGACTGGAGCACACCGAGGCCTTTGGCTGCTTTCGACAGGACTGGGAGATCTCCCGGTGGACAACGGTCGCCGCTTGATCACCCGAGTGCGTCAATATTACAATCCGAGCTATACCGTCGACGCAGGCGTGCCGACGGGCTTGCTGTGATGGTGAAACGGCGTAGTGGCGTGTGGTCTGGTCGTTTTTGTGGTTTGTACGGCGCTGTAGGAGGCTGGTGTTGCTGGTTTGCTGGTGTTAAGTGCAGAGGTGTGCTCGGCCGCAAACCGTGGTAGCAAAAGAGAGAATGTGTGCGCGTGCACTGCATTCGAGCGTCTAGCGACATGCGCGCTGTGTATGACGGGACCGTAGTTCCGCCGCATCCAACAAGTTGTGTTAGCCGTTTCGCCGTTGCTGATGTTGCTGTTTGGTTTAAAGTTTCAAATTTCAAATTTTTATTTACAACATTTTGACGTTTTTCAGTTTTTACATAAATATTTAATTCAGGAATACTATATCATAAACATAATGTCGATCGTACGCGCAGCTGACGTTTGTCAATTTTTTTAAAACGCTGACACCATGCAGGGGTGTCACCGACCTGTATCTTCCATGAGGACCAAATAAATATCACGCGCGAACGACCTTCCGCACATTTTGTTCAACTACTGCAAATTAACGAAACATGGATGTACCAGGCAGCTTGCAAAGTTGAGTTGAAATTATTCAATCGGCCGTACTCACAGCTCAGGTTTGACAATTTTTGTTAAATGAAGGGTACCACTCAGATAGGAAAATGTTGAGTATCATCCATTCAATCCGTAGTGCTCACAGCCGGCGTTTTTCAATTTCTATAAAGACATCGCCGGTACACAGCTGACGTTTTCTCGTTTTGTTTTCTAATACCATCGCCGGTATCGTCGCCATATACCTAGTCTACTCACGGCTGTAGTCCACCTCCTGCTGCTGTGTGTGTTCTTTACATTCAACCTTCCTTTTGACCGATCAACATCCAGTACGTACACTTGGTGACCACGCTGGGTCTTCACCTTACACGTATGCACCTTCTCTCGCCACTACGCACAGCACGAGCAGATGCACATTCCTGCAAGCTGCTGGAGTTGGATACAGCTTCTGTAGTATGGTGCTGCTTGACACGAAGAAATGATTGGTGTCAAATAACTGAGTGGATACCGAAGAAATAATCGACCAACCACTAGACTACAACTGCAACAATAGGAACCACGGAGTCAGCTCTCATCATCATGCAGCCCAGGAAAAATGCGAGCAGGCTCTGTTGAATACGGTTCGGCGTACCGATCAAGTGCGATATGTACTGTACTTGGATCCACAATAGCTGCACCACGCATCTACCATAGGGGTTCGGCACCCATCACGGTGATGTCACGCGATCAACTGCAGACCGTGACGGGCATGATGCATTCGCCCCCTAGAGCATCCCATGGCATATTGACGTGAGGGGACCGTTCTGGCCATGTAGCACCCCATGATATTCCCCATGTAATGTCCCATCTGGTACACTCCGTAGCACCATGGGCCATGCCATCTGGTGAACCATGGCACATGCTGTTCCTGGCATTGTGCCACGGTTAACCAGCACGACGGCGATTCGGGCACTACATGGGATACGCTATATCGGAGCCACTATAATAGCTCATGGTCCCATGGCATGTACCGTGATTTGTGACATCCGATTGTCTATGCCATGTGATCCACCATGGCACGTCAAATAGTGCACGCATCACGGCATTTGATGGCATCGTGCATGCCACGGCCGTCGCTGTAGGGTATGTCTTGAAACATGGGAGGGTGAACCATGCGGTTGCCCATGGGCTTCATGTGGCATACCTCAGGATGAGGTATGTGGTAAACAGTGGAGTTGTTCATGGGGTATCCATACACCACCCAGATAGCACGTGAGACGGCGGGAATACATGGATGGCCCCATCGATAGCAATGGGTGGTGTCATGCCAAGTACCATGGGTCCTCTAGCTATCGTAGATCGATCGTGGCATCACGGCCGCCGGACACTACGGGAGCTCGTACCCCAGCACACATTACACGGAGCATCGTGGCGGTCTCTCTGTAGTGCTGGTTAAATAGCCACTATGGCCGGTGCACGACGGTTGAAATCGCTTGGCATACCTGGAACCTTTTGGGATAATAATGATAGCGTCGATATTGCACCAACTACTGCCGGTGCCCAGCACACGTCAGGTATTCTCTTACATGTGGACCTAACGAGTCCATCCGTAAGCCCGCTTCCACATCATTCTGGAACAAGCAGCGCTAAATCAGTTTCGAGTAAAAGCAAGAAGCCTGTTAAGGTTCTGCCGTCGGTCTGACAGGTAAACAGTGCGATGCGACCATCCATCGGCATCGGATAGACTGCCAGGTCCACGACGATCAAAGGCGGTAGATGTTGCATGCTGAGGACGGTTTCAGCCATCGTATTACGCCCAAACATGTCTGGTGTGGTGCACCATGTGTTGTCGGTGGGAGGTATCTTGGGTCACTCCCGCGAATGTGCCCACGCACGGGACGCACGTTTACGGCCTCTGATGTCCTCGCCTCCGAGCGTCTACCCTACCACGAAGGCGTTTCACGGATATTTTGTTCGTGATATGCACCGCTCGAAATTGTTACTGACAGCTTGCACTATTTAGCTAAATGCACAGCCGTTCGCTCTATTGGCATAAACCCAGCAGCGAAAGTTGTGATACGCCGTGTACCAAAGCCAGCATCTCTCCCGGTGTACGTGGGTGGGTGTGGATGATCTGGACCCTGTCCACACCGCAACATGGCAACGGAAACATATTCCTGCAACACCTTGAGCCGTCAGAGTGTACCCAGTGCTCTCAGAAGGTCGCTCAACCAAGGCCTCAAAACGTGTGCTCACAACCGCCGCCCAATAAGATTCCGATGCATGTATACCTGCGAGGGTCTCCTCGAAGAAGAAAGGGTTTTTAAATCGAACCTTGAGATTGACCCGTCCAAAGCGTTTGGTTAAAGGCTCGGTCGAAACGGGACGATTAGAGCATCACATGAATAAAACACAGTAACACAAGAGCTTTGAAGCGTTTGCCTCGCATAGGAATCTACATAGGAACATACAGCAGTAACAAAATAGGAGTGGGCGAATGTTGGTCAATAATAGACCTATGCAGTTTGAAATTTTATTTGATTGATTTCATTGTTGTGTTGATTGATCGATCGGTCGGTCGGTCCTCAAGTGAGTAACCTCAAAATTCCTCTGTTTCCTGCACGCTTTCCTCACCGTAGTAGTTTCGAATATCGCGAGGGCCAAGTGAATCACAGGAAAACACGTCAACTATTAGCGAGTAGATATTTCTGAGCGCACATGTTTGTCTGAATCATAAACCGACGTGTATCATGACTACGGCAACCACGAGATTTTACAAATATTGCAGAGTCTGCACGCACCGCATATATCGTGCACGTCTGCATGCTTCACATCTGTTCACAAATCAAATCGTGAATACCCCTATTGTCCACGAAGAGAAGTCGGACTGTATGCTGTTGTTGCCGCTGAGATACGCTAACCCACCAGGTGCTGATGGTGATCGCACAAACACCGAGCAATTGGGTCAAAATGCTGTTCGTGCATCGTATTGGTATAGGGTGGTAGACAGGTTTTGGTAGTGGTCTCAGTACTTTAATTGTGGTGCCGACACCGTATCCGCATGTAGTAGATAACCAGAGTACAAAAACTACCCAAGGAGAGAAAGTGGCCGCGCGTAGTGCCGTTCATCAGGTGCAATGCTTTTTAGAACCAACCCCATTCCGGTCCATGGCAATCGCCTTGTCGCCCGAAGCAAGTTTCGCGTCACGGTGCACGATGAGGTGCATGCTCGAAGTGTTGATGATGTGCGGGAGTGCACGACGGTGTCGTTGTAGAAGTTGAAAGACTGCAGGGAAAGGGCAGATCTATGGGTGTGGAGAGGAACAAGCAGGTCACCTCGCATACGGAAACGTAAACATTTCGTCGATATTTCTTGACTTCAGATAGATACAAATGAATATCCTAACAGAGGTAAGGCTGCAGGGATTGCGACAAGCCGACAAAGCAGTGCACCCGGCCGGCATCAGGCGACCATTTCTCGGAACTACGGTGATGTACACGAGCGTTTGTGGTAGCCCTGCCGTCACAAATCACAAGACATACACCCCACTCACCTAAACGACTCAAACCACGGTGACCATATAGACTAAGTTAGCAGGTGTTACATGTGTCTCGTTTTTGACACAGGATAGGGACCCCGTTTTCTCGGTCTTGGGTGTTTTTTGGGTTGTCCCTAACTGTTAGGCATACTCGTGCACAAGGAATTCACGGCCAACGGCGACCGACGAAGCAACTCAGATTTCTTGTCTACGGTGTACGGGTAGCACTGCAACAGGTTTATGCTTTGCTATTACAATACCATATATACAGTTGAATGGGCGCGAAGCGAAGCCATCGCAGGGCAATATCGAACATCTGAACCAGAGTACGACTAAGATATTATTGGCTTGCGCACTACGGTAACGACAAGATCGTTGGGGGAATGGTAGTGTATCCTGGTACAAGTTGTGTGACAGGAGTAGCTTTGAGAGTCATCTCTGTAGAGTCGACCGGGCAAAGGCTTGAACCCGTATACGGTATGTCGAACAGTATTCACCGACAACGGCGTTTTGGGGAAAATGGCAAGTAGACATAATGTGTGCGAAGCAATAAAGGCACCAACACCAGGGAGCAAGGCCGATGTGCTACCCCCTAGGGTATACCACTTGCTGTCGTATGCCTTTTTCCCCGTTGCCATGCGCGAGCGAGGGTGGCCGAGGCACACATGGCGATTGGTCAAGGTAGCAGTCGCCTAAAACGGTACTGATACTGAACTACATTATCTGCAATTGACAGTTAATACATGCGACAATAAGGTTTCCTTGGGAGTGATGGGAAAGACAGGTGGTGAAATATTAGCTGTGAGGTTTCATCCTCCTTCCGATTGGCACTCTGAACCCATTCCAACTCGAGCCGTCCATACCGATCCAGAATTTGCGTTTATGAGCAGTTCTTCTCACGCCCCGCGGTCGGTCAGGACCACTCATTGAACGCTGGGTACGCATATTCGTTTTTGCAATCTAGACAGCGCCCGAACGTTTGCTATAGAGCACACTACTCCCGCCCTCACCTCCCCTCACCGAAGCGCCGAAAATCCATAGCTTCGCCTTTCATCATGAACGTTTTCACGGGCAAACGTCTAGCGCCCCCAACGAAGTTTTTCCCCAGGTGTTTTAACACCGGTGTTGTCGGAGGTGAGATATTCCGCCTTCCAACGGCTTAGAGGGAGTATGCGCGCAAATACTCCACGAAAATACGGAAGCGTTCGTATGTGGGAGCAAGCGGACACGAGTCACTGCGTACCCAGAGAACGACCTAAGCTAAATGTGGCTGACAATCCTCCCTCCGGGCCCCTGGCGTAGACAAAGAAAAAACATGACACGGCGCTCTGGATGAAAGGCCACAAGCGAAACCCAACGTATACTAAGTGCGATACTGGTCAAGGCTATAGGCTGGCCGTTCCGGTTTGAACTCCGACCTGGTTGGGATTGTTTTGCGTGGGACCAGGATAAGTTTGTTGGTCTGCCAGCGGCGATTGATCCATCCAGAGTTAGCCAGGTCAGGCTGGGATCAGGCGGAGGCGGGTTGCGGATACCAATTGTAAGGGCAGTGTCTGCCAAACCGTCGACCTATGACATCATATGACAGGTTAGTGTCCACGAATAGATCCTGATAAGAATGACGCGCGTGAGTCTCGAGATACCGGCAGGTTGCGACGTGTGATTTTGGTTGCCGACGACAGGCGTTGTTCTACTCATACCACACTGGTCAATTTGTTGTCCGGCGTTTCCCGTGTGGGTCACATTCCCTGCCGCCCTTGAGCTCTCGTCATCTCGTAGTAGCGAAGGCAGATTGATGGATACCGTTCTACCTTACAGAAGAGCACAACCGTTGCGTTTCGCTAAGCACCAAGTATGGTCGAACTCCTCGCAATAATCCCTACCAAAATGTTGGTGTTCTATTTGTACAATTCTCCGAAGAAGCCTGTTTGGCTATGCATTTTCGCTACCGTTCTAAATCTGACCATGAGGTGACAGCGTGGGTCATGGGCTGCTTGCTGGGCGCCCTCGCTGGGTGCTGATTTCGTTCTGTGTTTTCATTGCCAATCAAATTATGTCATTTGCACTATATTTTTATCTTCCTCTCTTTTCTAAGCTACGGTCCGTGGTCACATACTAGAAGCCACAGCTCCCGGGGCCACAGAAAAGCCATTGGAACCAAAAATGCAGATAAACTACGGCGGCCGGACTATCCAAACATCCCTGAACAAGACCGTTCTACTGCCCCGGCGAGCGGTGGCAACCTCTACACCTCCCAGCGAGGGAGGGGCTGTACTCGTGTGTTCATTGCCGTAGCGTTCAGACCATTGACCATCACATTCCTGCAATGATTGGATACAACACATCGGTTTTTCATAGACCAGGCGGGCGTCGTGTGCACCAAAGACTAACCGCCGTGAGGTCCTCGGTTGGGTACATGATCAGTACGCTGGATCGTACCACCTATTGATTGTCAGGCGGACTTGGGAACCATGTGCGTACTGTGTTGTGCACCGGATAACTTTCTGAAATTTGTTCGATTGTTTTATTGTGTGGACGCTTATAGAACCGGCAGTGGGTATAATCTATGTACCTGCGTCATGCGTGCCTTATCATATTTGCACACTTCGTAATATCATCCCCTTCGCACGGAGTTAAGGTTCTGCCTCTCGCACAATAAAATCTAACCCAACCACCATGTCGGGTACCCCAAACACGCAATACTACACAGATTCCCTGTTTACCTAGCTCACGCGGGGAGGTGCGTGATTTCCAGCGATATTGGTGACCGACACTACCCTCATGCTGGAGACGGGGGAAGGTCAGGCGCAAGGCGTAGGCAAGGCCAGCCGAAAGGATTAGGGAGGTCGTCAAGAGGAACCACTGCGAGGGGAAGGGGCAAATCGACTAGGTGCCCCGCGTCCAAAGGCCAGAGGAGGGGAGGGGCGCGGGGGGGTGGGGGGGGGGTGTTAGGTGGTGGTGGGAGAAATGAAAGATAGAACATTACGAGAGGGGCTGCCAAAGCGGAAGGGTGTGCCAATTCCGTTTAAAAAATGCTCATTACATTACGTGTTTACGTGGAACTACAGTAGAATGACCTGTAAGTGTGTCGTCGCGGTCTGTAGGCAAGTATTAACCAAACCAGCCGTTGCACCTACAACCCGTCTCTAAACATGTACAAAAGGAGTATATACCAGGCATCCAGATACACTGGTTCAGGCAAGTGTACTGACTGTTGTTGAGGGTGATGCATCATTCCTGAGTCTGACATCCGCGGTACTGTAGTACCGACCACAGTAACAGCATCTCCTGAGAGTAAATCTTGACGCAATAGTTTTTGGTTCCACAGAAAGACTGCTGCTGGACTCCTTGGCATTTGGTTATGCAAAAGGGCGTACTATACCCTCATATGACTGGTGCTTTTGCTCCACTACATAATACGATACAATCTTGGAAGTCCCCCGCCGATCAGAAACAATTCATTGTATTAGACATAAGGTGGTTCCGCACAGGCAATTATTTTAAGATACGGCCACGAAAGGCCTGTAGGTATCCGAATTTAATATCATTTGGATGGGTTTCGTATGATAAGGTTGGCGGTTATGTTCGGGGAAGTTAGGAATTAGATCGGAGGCACGCGCCTCCGATCTCAGAAGCTATCTCGGGCTCTGGTGGAAACGAATAAAGCTACATCTCTACGAAGGAACGAAAGTGAGTACTCTCCGAGGACCTGCTCAATTGGCAGACCTGCAGGGGGCACTCTGTGTCTCCCACCTTTAATTTCACATGTGGCGTCGACGGCAGGACAGAAAAAGAAATGGCTCGCCATAGTACCTTTTTGTGGTTGGTTTACCGTAGAGCCTTTCCTGCCCCCCCCCGCCACACCGGCGGCATGCGGCATGTTCTAGAGCCTTTTCTGCCCCCCCGCCACACCGGCGGCATACGGCAGGTTTTTGATGGGTGACTATTGCCTTGCTGTAGGGTCTGCTTTTCTTTCTACTGCTTTTCTTCGCGTGTTCCTGGCTCCATAGCCAGACGGTTAGAGGTGTGGGAGTGGGGTTTGAGGAGCCGCATCTTCGACTCATGGTCTAGTTCGTAAAACCGGAGTTTCCCCGAATCTCCCATATTTCTGCATATGCGACTCATCAGGGTGGGCTAGTGTTAAGATACGGCCTCGAAAGGCCTGTAGGTATCCGAATTTGAGATCTTTTGGATGGGTTTCGTATGATAAGGTTGGCGGTTTATGTTCGGGAAAGTTAGGAATTAGATCGGAGGCACGCGCCTCCAATCTCAGAAGCTATCCCGGGCTCTGGTGGAAACGAATAAAGCTACATCTCTACGAAGGAACGAAAGTGAGTACTCTCCGAGGACCTGCTCAATTGGCAGACCTGCAGGGGGCACTCTGTGTCTCCCACCTTTAATTTCACAATTACTCCAAGCGATAGGCAGTACGGTCACACAAAACTGATGCGGCCAAAAATAATTGGCTGTATTTCGCTAAAGTTGGACACATGATGCGGGTTTCGCGCGGCACATAGACCTACCGTATGCCACCAGTTCCGCCACGCTATTGATTGTCTAAACCGCGATAATTTATTATTCTGGCCTCTCTAATGACGTCTGCGGCCGATCGCACGCAGAACCAACGTTTGCGAGGCTATTCAAGGCCACCCGTTATCGCTTGCAAGAAGTTAGTGTATGTATTAGACGCGATTCACTCGGGCGTAGAGGCGAGGCTGTGTGTGCGAAATTTCTTTCATTATTTCTTCCCCCGTGCGGCAATGTGCTGCAACTTCAATAACTCACACTCATTCCCAAACGTGTGCATTATAATTACAATAATTAGTTTCCCAAAATTCCGTTTTACTAGTCAGTATACGGTATTGCTACAGTACCACTGTCCGCGGTAACACCTGTCGGGGATGATTTTCTTGTGGGCTTCTTTTCGGTGTGTGAAGACGAACGCCTACGGGCGACCGTTGATTGTATCATCGGAGATAGGGATACATACGCAGGGTACATATGACGCCCGGTACATTATATGGTGCGCGCGACGTGTACGATTCTGCTGTATCTCTCGTCGACCACATGGTACCTAGCACAGTACCGTATTTATATTTACATGTTGTATTGTGTGTTGTACAGCGCACACTCTTGGCAGACGTTAGAAGGGATATGCGTTGTGTTTCATCGTGCGTGAGGCGTGCTTGTATTCGACCCGCTTGTATAGTGTATTTGACAACCAAATGCATGCCTGTTACAGTATATGTCCTTTAGTGTGCGCATTGAGTTGTACCATAATTTGGTGGCTGCAGGAAGTCGATGGTAGAACGGATTCAAGTAGTGCAGCACCGTACGCATTTAGACATTCAGGATATTCATTGTTGTGTGGTACAGTACGCCGGCGGCAGTATAGCGCCGTTGTTCTGTATGCCTGAAATAAGCGCGGTGTGGGACGTCAACGGCAGTATGGAAGCGAATACCGGAGTATTGCAAGTCGATTTAACACGGAATGCATAGGTTAAGCGCTGGACATTGCGTCAACGTCAACTTCGACGTCGACGTCAAGGTCAGAGAAACTAGAGTTTTGGTCACCCAGTAGCAGCACCTTGGTGGCGGCAAGCGGGGCTACCGTTGGGTGTAATGTTTTGTCTGCACTCGCTCACTTCACCGCGTGGAAGATTAAAACCGTTCTCAATGTTTTGCCCAACGTAACCCAACGGTGCATTGTGTCGGACTTAACTATACGTAGCAATCGCGACATCAACACACGAGGTCTCGGTTGGACCATACTCACACATCCTCCCTAGGCTTGCCACGACTAGCTTACGTAACACTCTTATCGAATGTTTACGATATTGTGGGGATATCCCTTGTTCGCGTTGGACCTTCACCACCCTTCGCTCCGAATCACTCGATCCGATATGAGTCCTAGAGCTGCGAGGCTGCTATGCGCAACGAGAGCAGGGTGAGCTTGTCGTGATTACCACTTGACTTCGCCACTAACTCCATCATTTCTCGGTAAGCTCCACCGTTTCCCACCGCTCCTACAGACTTGCTACAACGTACGAGGAGAGGGGGGAGTGGCCAGGGAGACCAGAGAAGCATGGCACCAACTCCACCATGTGCGCAACGGTACCACCGTCGGCCCTAACGGACGACCACGAACCCCAGCCTAGTCCCGTGTCCGCACGCGTACGCTTACAACCTCTATCTGGCCACCATTGTGTCCCTTGGAACAGGCGTCTATCATATTGGCCCATTGCCATGGCATGCATTCCACCAGTGTACTGTTGGTGTACACTAAACACGGCCCCACTCCGTATCATGTCATGCACGGTGTGCGCCATTCCCGGGTAGGCGGCAAACGTTTCGTCCGACGTTGCCATCATACCATAGCTCAGAAATATACCAAGCCACCACACCTTCACTTCCATATTCCATAGGGGGGTACTCGTTTGTTGCTTGCCTTCGTTAGTTGACCATTGACCACGCATCCCGTTCGAGGCGGAGCACCGTTCCTAACCCTAACAGAGACACCTTCAACATTTCGGCGCTCATTACGCTTCTTCCATATATTACACAGAAACTGTTCGCTTATCCTATCCCTGTCCTGTTTTTCCGTTTGCGACCACCATCTATATCCCTCCATATCCCATGGGGGGTGAGACCCCACCCCCCCCCCCCATTAAAATAATCCAGAACAACACCGGCAGATGTTTGCGTGGGGTAGTTCTCACCGTCACGTGTTACGCGGGGCCGTAGACACGCAATCCGACACGTTCACACAACCCCCTCCCCCCCCCCCCCCGGAACAAATGTTACCTGAGGAGTGCCCCATTTTATACTATTTTCCCCCGAACCTCCTCCCATGAGCAGCTCTACAACTGACCCTAGCCAAAACCACAAAATATCAAATAATGAAAGTGCAGCCCGATGAAAAATGCCACGACCTAGGCGTGCCGCTGATTGTGCTTCAACTGAATATGATGATGATGTCATTCCAAACGCTACTGGGTTAAGGAGCGCCATCATATAAACAAAATAGCCCAAAAGGAAAAAATATCTATCATACCTCCATGGTGGCACCGATCCCACCCCCCCCCCGACACACATACACGGACACGCTCACACACATGTTGAGAGCGCACCGGACCAACGGGACCGTGACAGGTAGCCCCACTCCTACATTCCGTCGGATATACTGCAGGGCCGTGAATTTCTGGAATGCATACAAATATATTGTCGCCAGGTTACCTGGTGGTGAGCGACACATAACGGCAAACTTCGTCAATGCCCAGGTTTTGCGACTGTCTGAATTGCAAAATTTAAACACGTCCGGTAGTTCACCAACCTGCGAGATGTACTCCACGACTCGCGGCCAAACTCATACACGCGCCTAGTCGACCTCGCCTCTGCAATTGTCGGCTTCTTTCCATCTTTACCGGCCGCAGTTCGAACAGCACCTCTAACTCGTAGGTCGGGTGGTTTTACAGTATTCCTGAACCGGCATCTGCCTATTCCCTGCCCTGCATTTCAGTCATCAGGTTGACCCGCCGTCCCCCCTTTTTGTAAGGCGATTGGAGGAGCTCCTCGGCTAGTAGCGAAACCACCACCGTTGCCACGTGCGGTTGCCGTATCCCTTCTCCCTTTAATTATCGCACTGCTCCCACCACCGGTCGTCGTCTTCGTGCTCGTCCAGGCCGTGCTATCCCACCATTTCTTATTGCCGATAGCGTCTCATCGCACGAATGGACGCGGGAGTTCGAGTGAATCAGACGACGGAAGGGGGAGCGAGGGGTGAATACCACGTTCCAAGGGGAAAGGAGTAAGGGGGGGAGGGGGGGGGTCCCCCCGCCCCCCCGTAACGTTTATGGTGGCGTGTTCTCCACACGAGCGACCAATGCGAAAACATAGAAGAACCCGACAAAAATAAGACCGGGTAAAGCGACGTAGCAGTGTCTCGTCTTCACTCGTACAACAAAATATTGTGATTGTGATGGTTACCTTCAGTCAGGTGCTGTCCTGTCCCAAATGTGCTTATAAGACGGTCCGAATATATCCCACGATACTGTGTGTCCCATAGCAGGGGGAATCCCCCCTCGTACAACACTGATTCGGGAAACAGGGGCAGCAGGAGGGTATTTTCATCACAAGGTACTGTGTACGATGTGCTCGGCTTCGTTATATTCCGTATCAATACGCTTCTTCGCTTGTTTAGCTTGCTCGATTGGGATCCATTCTTGTCGTCCACTCAAATATGTTCCCTCAGCAGTCGTCGTTAAAACGGGAGGCTCCTCTGTGCTGGTTCGGTGAAGGTGCCGAACTGTTTGTGTTACAAATCAACAGTGTGTAACCAAGGCCCACTAACCGAAAAAAGGCTCGTAGATTATTTAGTACTACGATGTACGCTGTGGTCTTTTTCACAAGATGATGTGACGACTTCGCTCATCTTTACCCACGGAACATTCAGGGGTCGACATTGGGTCCACCCGAATGACAGCGTGTCCAGTGGACCAAAAATACATGAATACGTGCATTGGTTACCGTTGAAGCCGGGCATACCGCCTAGGCATGGGTGCTGTGGACTTGGCACGGTCATCGGTGCTGATTGATGTCGGTGCCGACCAATAATGAAATCAACAGAACCTCCCAGGTTCAGCATTCAAAACGAGCCTCGTAACCGGATGAAATACAGTATATCGGTGGGGGTCTCTGTATCGTCTGGAGGCTACCCCTACTATCGTGCACATCCACATAACGCCCGGAGAGAAAACGGCTGTTGTCAGCGGCGCAAGAGTATTTTCGCTGCTGGGTTTACGCCGCTATCGCGAACGGCTCTACATTCGCTAACGAATGCGAGCATGACAAATTATTTAGGGCGGTGAATATCGCTGACAAAAATAAACGTGAGGAACACTTCCGCCGTTTATTTATATAGGGCAGACGCCCGGAGGCGACGGCATCAGAGGCCTCAAACGCGCGCTCCCTGCCGTAGGCATGGTCGGGAGTGACCCAGGATACCCCCCACCGACAACACATGTGGCACCACCAGGCATGTTTAGGCGTAGTACGATGGGTAAAACCGTCCTCAGTATGCAACGTCTACCGCCTTTGAGCGTCGTGGACTTGGTAGTCTCCCCAGTTCCGATGCATGACCGCATCGCACTGTTTCCCTGTCAGACCGACGGCAGAACCTTAACAGGCTTCTTGCTTTTACTCGAAAACGAGTTAATGCTGCTTGTTCCAGTATTGTTTAGAAACGGGCACACGGATGGATATATATATATATATATATATATTGCACTACATGTTACATAACACCTGCAGAGTACCGGACATCACCCCGCTAGTTGGTATAGTATCGATGCTGGTACTACAGAGGGTTCTAGATGTGCAAAGCGATTTGAACCGTAGTGCACCGGCAAAAGCGATTATTCGACCAGCAATAGGGAGCCCCGCTATCTATGTCGTGGACAACGAGTCCTCATAGTTTCCTGCGGTCGTGATACCACGAACGATCTACAGCAGTGCGATAGTTGGAGCATCCATGGTACGTGGCATGGCACTACCCATCGCTATCGATGGGACCAGCTGTGGATTCCCGCCGTTTCACGTGCTATTGGGATGGTGTATGGCTACAACATGAACAACTCCACGGTTTACCACGGATCTCATCGTGAGGCACGCCACAGGGAACCCATGGGCATCCGCATGGTTTACCCTGTTATCTTCCAAGGCGTACCCTACGGCGCCAGCCGTGGTGTGCATGATGTCATCATACTGGACGACGGCAGACGCAATGGCCATAATGACTGGACGGCCTGCTGAGGAAGAAAACAAAGGGGAAAACAAAGGGGAGTTTCGCGTGTGCACATGCCGAGTGGTTTCCCGGAAGAAGTAGAACCGTCCCCACAGACCGTAGCAGTTTTAGAACGTTCTCAACACAAGCGGCGTGGTACGAGGCCATGAGGAGTGAGTTAAACGGCCAAACAACGATCGGCACGTACGATGCCGCGACACTGCCGCGAGGGCGGAAACCTGGTGCAAAGTGGGTGTTGTCCTATAAGACTGACAACGATGGCCTGCTAGTGAAACCAAAAGCTAGACTTGTGGCTAAAGGTTTTAGCCAGGTTCAAGATGTAGATTACTCCCGAACGTTTGCGCCAAATCTACCGTCAGCATCAACTACAATTCTGGCGGTTGTTGCAACTGAACATGGTCTGAAGATTTGTCATTTAGACGTCGGGCAAGCTTTCGTTTGCGCGAAATTCGGCCCCGAGATGTACATGAAACTACCCGATGGGTGTGGTGACATTTCAGAAAAGATTGTTCGCCTCAACAGATCACTCTATGGTCTGAAGCAGAGTGGGCGGCGGTGGGCCGGATTACTTGTAGAGACCGTCGTAAAGTACGGTATGGAGCGGCGTAGGACTGATCCTTGTGTTTTTCGCATGGCTGTGAAAGGCAAGGTAAAAATGATGATGGCCGTTCATGTAGATGAAATTGTGATTATAGGACCGGGCGAACCATGCAGAGACTTTCATGCTGGGTAAAATACTAATTTCCTATGAATAACCTCGGAGAACTGAATTGGCACACTGGTCGTGATTTCAAACGCAACTGAGAATTGGGCACGTTAGAGATCACGCAGAAATCTTTCGTTGAAAGCAGGCTGAACTGTTTCGGGGCGAACTTGTCCTCTGACTTCCTCGCGACCCCTGACATTGAACTACGTCCAAGAGAAGCCGCACAGGGAGGCTGTGGGCAGTCTAGTGCGGCTGTCGAACATGACGTGGCCAGACATCTCGAACGCGGTACGTGCTGTGGCGCGCTATTCTCACAACCCCACCAAAAAGCACTATATTGCAGTTCTGAAGATCGTGGCTCACCTCCACGGGACAAGAGGTGTAGGATTGGCTTTGGTAAGGGGTTTGGGATTGGATTTGACGGTGTATAGCGATGACGACTACGCCGATAAATCTAGTGGCAGGCGTTCGGTGTCGGGGACGGTCATTGCCTTTCGGGGTGCTGCCGCCAGTCCATTCCCGGTAAACAACCGTCACCGCCAGCCAAACAAAAACAAACAGCGAGGGTAAGCAGCACGCAGAGGTGTGTTACGTTGTCTACAGCAGAAGCAGAGTATGTAGCCCTGGGTGGAGGGGTGAAGGAGTCTTTGTTTCCGGGGGCAGTGTTATCGTAATGACGAGAGATTGGCGGATCGTGTGTCCGGGTTTTTTGATGATAATCAGGGGGGCATGGCGTTGGCTGAGAATCCTCTTCGTTCTTCTCGGAGCAAACACGTTGACGTGCGTTTCCATTTCTTTGGGGAGCCACTTCGTGCGAAGAAAATTGGCATTCAGTTTGTGGCGTTGGAAGAGCAGCACGCGATATTTTTACGAAATCCCATGCTGTGACCCCTGTCAAATCTCACCGTACGTTTTTGTTGAACCTACCGTTGGAGCATGAGCAAGGGGTGTGAGCATTATTCGAGGAATACCATGTTTGAGTCATGCGAGGAATTATTTTTCAGGCCGCCACGCCATTCTACTTGAGGGGCATAGGTGAGTAGGGCGCTATTTGGCATTTTTGTTTCTGGCCGTGGTCATCGTTTTTGAATGCGGCCATTGTTACAATTGGAATGGTTTGAATTATGTGAGTTATACCGAGGGTTTTGATCCGGTAGCCGGTTTCCTCATGAGGGACTGCCATTAGCTGTTCTTTGGTCCTGGCGTGTTGTTTTGGATGCCCGGTCGGTCTCGTCACTGCTGTGAAGAGCCAGGGAGGGTGTTACTTTGGATCGTCACAGCAGCGACGGGTGCAAGAGTTGTAGAAGGCTGCGTATATGTTCGCAGGCGTTTTTTATGCCATTTTGTCATGCTCACGGGAGAAGAACTCGAGCACTCCGCTCTCCGCTCTCTGCTCCATCCCTCCTTCTGTCCTCTAATACAACGACTTTGAAAAACTCGTCAGACCGCGTGGCGGTCAGGACATCCAGGCTCAAACTCTACGAACAAAGAACAAGCGTTGCCGTGAGAGAGCCACCAAGTACAAGTTTTTAGGTTTTTGTTGTTCCGTTGTAATGCTGTTGTTCTTTGAGTCACTTTGTTACTAAAGCCACCAACAACAAATGGGGAATTTTTCCAGGCACCGCTGACGCTCAGTCCTGTGACGGGTCCTGTCTAGACGTAATGTTATTCTCTTAGTCAGAAACGTATTGAAGTGTGACTAACGTGACCAAACACAGCCGTCACTCGGCGAGTTGGCCTAGCTATCCGGTCCCGCGGATTTTTGGGGCGGTAGGCTGTTTGCGTTTGCGAGATAGGAAGCACTTCCTGGCGGGATCAACGTATGGGCGTAGACCTAACCCAATTCCTAACCATAGCCCTAATCTTAACCCCTAACCCTGACGCCATCCCCGACCCAAAACGGGCCAGAAACGGGCCAGAAACGCGGCCCCACCGCTTTTCGGTCTTTCCTTTTTAATTCCGATCTGCAGACCACCGAATGATCCTTGGCTAATGAGAGGGAGTAGAACTACCCTCAACGATCCGCGCCGCCAAATTGTCAGGTTCACTTCTCTCTGCAGCCACTTCAACAGCGTGTTCTGCGCTGCTGCTGCTTGTGTGTGTGGTCTGTTAAACCACTTGTTCCACCCATCGACATACAACTCATCTGGTATCCTTGCCAATTCGTCACATCCTAGAGAGAGATCAAACAATGTCTGTAGTCACAAACTTTGAGACAGAAACATACCTAGTACAACGCAAGTACTACAACAGGATACCGGGCACATGCTGTCTAGTCTATACATGTATATTCATGTGCCGTACGGGTTGTTTTCCTAAAACACGGCGGCGGGGCTCTTGGTACTTTCGAGGCGCCAGTTTGTGCCCACAATCCATCATGGACATGTGTTTGCGACACGCATTTTGGTTATTGTTTCTTCCTGAGCGAATCGTCAGGTATACACATAAACGAGCAAGCACAACACACAACTTCCAGGGCATAAATACACAAACATAAAAGAAAGAAGAAAAAATTAAGGAAAAAAGAACCAAGAAAAGAGGGCTGAAGACGAACGGAAAGATGAACGAAAGAAAAAATAAAGAAAAGGAACGCAAGGAGGTAGGGAATTGGTACCCAGGAAGCGAAACTGAATTGAAAATAAAACAGAAAATCGCAATGTCGGCCGTCGCATACCCCTCCAGCGAGAGGGATGAGACAGGCAACACAACCACCAAAAAAAACGAAATAACCAAAAAAAAGAACGACAGACACGCACCTCTGACAGGGAACGAGCTCCCAACGAACACAAAAAAAAGTCGGATTCGAGCCAGTCGCAACAGGTTGCAGTTGCGTATGCCGGTCCTACCCGCTAGTCGGCCTGGGGACATGCTACCGTGTCTTCCGCCTCCTTCCTGCTCTCTTTCTTCGACCGTTGTCTCCCCCGCGCACGCCGTGTGCCTTGAGCACGATGCGGCCCCGAAACGTGGCGTCCCGAGCTCTTCTTGTCCACCTGCTCGAGCCACCTGGACATGAACCGTTCGGCTGCTTCCACGAGCCCCCGGTACCACTTGCCCGCGGTCGTTGCTTAAGCACGTTCTCCGTCTTCTTTTCTGAAACGGTAAGGCCTGTTGCTTCGAAGACGGTAACAACAACTTTATCATCCTAGTATGCCCCTGCGGTGACTTCGAGACAATACCTGCGTCGACGGCGTATAGTCTGCGCCACACGGCTCTTCGCGTGCGTGCAAACGGTTTATCGTCTCCGCTCGTCCCCGTCTCATCGAAGTAAACCAGGTTTCTTTATCTTTGTCGTCGCCGAAGCAAACGAGGACGACGCACATCGCAGCGGCGAAGAACGTGCTGAACAGCAAAGGTGATAGGACGCGCCACTGCCGCAGCCCCCGCGTGGTATCTAACCGTATCGAGTGCTCGCCGCCGTCAGTACACACGCGAACCAGCAGCCGTCGTAAAACTGGCGGGCGATTTGATAGTACAGTTCCTGGTAAACCAAAGCGTGCGAGCAACTCCCAAAGTAGCTCTCGGTCGACAGAAGCATAGGCTTTCTGTAGGTCGATGAAGCACACATACAAGGGGAAAACCCTCCTTCGTCCAAGCCCTTACAACAGTTGGCGCGCGACGAACAGCATGTCGACTGTTGGTTGTGCCGAACCCATGTCGCACTGTTCTTCAGGGGGGACTGATGCTTTTCAATTGGGCACACCCCGATTACCCCCTACATATCGTCGATAATGGGTTGATCTTGAAGCGATAGTGCGACAGGTTGTTCGGCAGAAAACCGATGACGGTGGGATCAAGCGTCAGCGGTGTTGTGTGCAGGGGTGATAATAGAACACCGCCCATCGCTCACGAAAGCGCACCATATCCCGCAACAGCGTGCCATCTCAGTCCCCGACCAACCCCTCACTCCTTGCTGTTGAATCTCCGAAACCCACCGTGCCTTTCAAGAGCGTATGTATGTAAAACCCGTTGTTCGTTGTCGGCTTGTTTTCTCCACAGTCCAGCAATATACTCCGAGTATTCTTTAGCTATTTCAATGTTCCCCGTGGTATATCGCCTGCCTCAAGATTGTTCAAGTCGTCCCTACGCGAGTTAAGCGAGGGTGCGCGTGCGAAAGAGCTGTCGCCCATTCCCACGCGGGGCTCTTGTTAGTTTTTAGGTGGCCACGGCTTCAGCCTACTCGCACCAGCCCAGCTCGAGGTGACAGCGTGGCGCAGCTGGCACCTCTACTACTACTGCATCGAGGATGACCGTGGTTGAAACGTCAGTCACAATATCCGATGTGCTGTTGGGCTGGGTAGGTTAATCGAGAGTGGAAACGACTCTCGCAACTACTCGCTGAAAACATTCCCGAACGCTCTAAAAAAGGCATAGACTAAAGGCCGAACTGTCAGCCTTGCGGGGAACTTACTCCCTTGTCCGCTGGGTACAAAGTAAACGCTGATGCGAGCCATAGCGCACACAATGTTGTGTTCTTGGTCCGCTTTGGCGGTAGACGGGAGCTGTGATTGGACATTAACACCATATACTCTACATCGACGGGCTTGGCCAGTTGGGATGCTGTCGATACGCTTACCGTCGTTAGGGCTGGTACCGTTGTGCGTATGCGATACTTGACCCTCAAATGCGGTGCAAAAACGTGTTCGTGAGCTCGAGCTTGCAATTAGTAGCAAAGAACAGAAGTTCTTCACCATTATTGGTTGCGTCGTCAGCTCCCATGTGGTCCAAGCACGCTCCCGTCATCACCGCTGCACCCTCCCACTTTCCCCTCAATCAGCGCTCTAGAGTCCGTCAGTGCAAACAAGCGCTGCTTTGTCGGGACGTGCTCAACGAAATCCCTTATTTTTATGTACTCGAATAGCTGATAGCACGAAAACGTGCTGTATTCTCTATATGTGATTGGATTCACAATTTTTCCGCACTTATGAACGTTTCACAGCAATTCCTGTACTCGTACGTAGTTCTTTTGCGTATGCAGTGTTGCGAGGGGGGGTATTACTCAGTACATTTCCGTGCCTTTGTACCTGCCGCATTAGCATAATACCCCTCTGGTACAGTACAAAACCTGGTATGAGGTACGGAGCCAACTCACGTAGAAGCCAAAGCATGTGCGCAATGTCTACATCGCGATGCGGTACATTCATTACCCGTACATGTAAGATCCCGAAACACAGAAGTCCACGTGAATGGTGGTCCGTCCCAAACAAAATTGCACGAATCACGTGCGTACGGTCGATGAGCCACTCTAAACCTGGTAGCTACGGTATGCGCCAGTACCCGCCGCGTCGTTTTTTTTTGTGCCATTTCCGCCCGTCACAGCCCTAGATTTCCGTCGTTCTTAGGCGTATTTGCTCGAAACCTGTTCCACACCCAGTGGTCGGCATCGGAGAAAAACTCCCTGCAAATCTCGGCACGGACGACCAGTATGGACGCATGCTACGGCAGGGCTTCTCACTTAAAAACGTTTAGACCTCGCCCAAAAGCTGATTGAAAATAAATGGAATTGCGACGCGTTTAACAATCCCATGGCCAAGGTACAGCTCATAATATCACGTAGCAATCACAACGATATCGTGCGTTCGCCTGTGACCCCCTACCACCCGCTAGATCCGCCTGAAAATGGCCTAGGGCGTCCCGGAATTCCGCTTGCGTAGCCTCTCGTCTCGTGTTACCGGCTGCGCAGCTAACGTCTGCCGGACAACGAATAACTGCCAGTGCCGCTCCCTTCCTAAGGGCTCCCACGGCACATCGCATCCGGACAACGTGGGGCCTTCTCCCGCATCCACAAAGCATCGCCCGATGCCGGCGCTGGAACGCTAGACGGCATACCCTTCACACCACGCCCACCCGAGGAAGGCGCCCGGGCGTGTCTCGCTCCCAGACCCCCGCCCGAGCCCCCTGGAAGATCCTCCGGCTGGTTAGACATCCTGTGGTAGGGTAGACCCGCTGCCGTTTCCTTGTGGCCTCAGATCGTCTCTGACTCTCAGTTCTTTCTTCTGTCCCCCGTTCAGTCGGTTCGCATTCTGTCGGGTTCTGCGTCTCCGCCACCACCGCCGCAAACTGCTAAAGGTAACGTCAACACCCCCCCGCCGCCGCATTCCAACCTCCGTTCTAACACGGGGAGTCTGGTCCACCCCTGTGGCCAGGAATAACGGGGGGAACGAAGAAAGTGGGATGCTCCTCACTTCGCTCAACATGAGCTCCAAGGCGTTGTGAACGACGGTCGTCGCATAACTAGTCGGCTCCGACCCAGGGATTCCCCTATGTAGGAAGTCGGAAATCGGCGAACCAACGAGCGCCCCATACCGCCGCCGATTATTACGGTGTTGGAGACTACGAAGGCTATATGTCCACAGACCTACTGGCGAAAGGCAAACCAAGCGCGAACTAAGCCTTACTACGAGCGAAGCGAGTTTCTAATTTACCGCGGCGCCGAAAAGATATGGGGGTCATGTCCATCCTTGCGTGCCCGTCCGATGATCGGAATCCACCCAAAAGCACTAAACGAGGATGGTCGGGTGCTTTTATTCGAACAAATCATCCTCGGGAATAACAGCGGCAGCAATTACTTGCAGTAGCAGATGGTGTCATGGAAACGCTTACCGCCAACGAAAACAATTCACGACAGTGATAAATACCCACCAGCGCGAGTTCTTAGCGAAAGCTACAGTATGTTAACACCATACACCCCCCACGGCTGGATCAAGCAGCCCTCTCGCAAGCTCCACCGGGTGGGGAGGTCGGTTGCACACCGGCCACTGCGAGTTGCGCGTAATATAGGGCATTGGCGGATGGCATGCCCGCTCATGAGGCATTAGGGCCAGCTCCACCATGCATCGGGGGCTTGCACAGACCCTAGTCCTTGGGCGCACGAAAAGGAGAACCCGTATGTACGGAGTTGTCCTCCAACTCTCCGTCAGAGCCAGCAAGAGCCCGATCGCAGAAGGTGCACTGCGAAGGGAAGCAGGGAAAGAGAGCCCCGCTTCATACGCAGTGACCCCTCAAACTGTTTTGTCGTGCGATTTTCGACGACGACATTGATTCAGTATAGGTTCACCAATACTGCAGATTTTTGCAGATTTTAGTAAGATTGCCAGGCTTGCTTATGGGAGGGCGGCGCTGAAACAGTTCTAGGGGTCTTCGCGGGTAGAGCCACCTCTTGCGGGTTAACTCGGGACCGCCAGTGAGGTTTCTAGGCCATGTGCTCCCGGCCCGGCCCGGCCGGTGAGATTTTCAAATTAGCAAACTCGGCCATGCCCGGCATGTGGGGTTTTGATAACCCCGTGAGACGCGACTTTTTCACCGACCGGGTTTGGCCGGCCCGCGGGAATACCCGTGGGTTGACCAACAACAAGAATTTCACGGGTCAAGTATTACGAAGGGTTTTAATCGGGTACACAAGGCGTTCCAACGTAGCATTCTGGGGCTGTTTTGAAAATTGCCGAGTCCAATCCAATTCAACAGGACAGCCCATTCGGGATGCAGCATTCAAATTTGGGCTGTGTCGACACTTGAGACGGAGGCACAATCTAGCGAAAAAACATACCAGTATACCTCAACAGAATTCGACCGAACCAGCTACAGCGCGAACGCCAAACGCGCCTGGCACAGCCTAGTAGGCCCTCAGCAGCGTCTAAGAAACTACAAGGGCCACCGCAAGCACAGCCATTCCTCCCGCTGCCCCGCCGACGCCACACGATGATCGACGCATCCATCACATGCACGAGTTCGTGCATTTTTTTCCGCAGCACTATCACCGCCGTTGTCCCGTGCGTGGGGTAGATTTCAGGGGTACTTCCGCCGACCCGGGAAACATCAAGATATCGAGAGTGATCCTCGTAAGTGCCGCCTGAACAATCAGGCGTTGGCTTCGGTGCGCTCAACGCGACGCTTGTGTGTCGTTGCTCGCCCCGTCGGTTTCCAGCAGGATGTTTTGACGACTTTGCGGTGTGGTTTATTTTCTTGAGCATTTCACACGTCCGTGTTCCGCAGGACCCAAGCTATTTATTTCGAACTCTAATCCAGCATGCCATTGCCGCACACACGCTCGGAATACAGAATATCGGCACAAGGAAGGCAGGAAGACGGTATCCTGCGTTGTTGGCGGGCTTCTCACGTGACGACGAAATGCGTGGGTCTTTTCGTGGGTCATATCAGCCCGGCCCGTGAACAAACCATTTCTCTTGAGTTTCCACCCGGCCTGGCCCGCGAGATTATCATATCACGGTCTTCGGGCTAGCTCTGCCAGTTATATTTTCAGATCACAGCCG
Organism: Undaria pinnatifida; assembly: GCA_012845835.1. Taxonomy (NCBI): domain Eukaryota; class Phaeophyceae; order Laminariales; family Alariaceae; genus Undaria; species Undaria pinnatifida. The sequence continues at coordinate 12,014,331 of JABAKD010000001.1, forward strand.
CTCCGCCCGGACAGGCCCGGGCCGGCCCGGCCCGTGATTTTTGATTGGCAGACCTGGGCCGGCCAGTGAGATTTTTAGATTTTCAAACCCGGTCCGGCCTGGTTCGCGAAGTTATCAATTTTCAAACCCGGTTGGGTCATGCCGACGCTCAGACTCGACCCGACCCCGCCCGTGATCCTTTTTCCACCCTCGGCCCGGAACGCGGGCCGTGGGCCGGCCCGCGAAGATCCCTGGTTGAAGGTCGCAAGCGGCTAGACTTACAACACCAAAATATCACAAACTAGTCGCGGCAAGCAACTGACACCGTACAGGATACAAAAAAGACGACAAAACTAAGCTAGGTAGAGAGATAGCAACTAAAAAACGATATGCAATCACCTATGCGGCTGAAATGATGCAGGATGCAAAGACGCAACACAATGTATCGGGTGCAAAAAGAACACGTGGCAAAGAGGAACTGCTGCACGACAGGAGAAACGCCCAAGCCAGTGAAAACACATCGGAGAACAGACGGAGAATGAGAAGAACAAGAAAGGAAAAAAGAACGAGAGAGAGAGAGAGAGAGAGAGAGAGAGATCGCCAGCAAAGCATTATTTCTCGTACTCAAGGCGGCCAAAAAGTAGCATACGTTGCAGTCCATGCTATGCGTACTCGAGCTCGGAAGTTCGCCCCACGACCTGTCACATCCTTCCTAAGTTCCCGAGCATCGGTGTCGTGCCACTATGCTGTTGTTTTCACATGCCCTCGTTTTTCCGAAAGCTAGCCCGTGGTCACAGGCATGAATATGACGCAACCCATTTTACGATGGTAACAACAGGACATCACCGTAACAAAATACCACCTGGCATGCATAGACTATGTGGCTTGTGCAACCCCATTATCTTCGTAAATATTATAATAAACGATTACCTATCAATATGGAAACCAAAACGGTTCTTACATTTTCGGACGCATATTGGTACCAGTACCTGTTTGTTGTACTGATTGTATGTACATGCAACTTTCATAAGAAGCCCTGATCCCGACAAAAGTAACTCATTGCAGGCCCTATGGTGCTCACCCACTTGTAATATTTTTAATAATCTCCTCGTATTACTCCTTGTGTCACAGAAGCAGTGGGCGCTAAGTGCGCTACAAATCCGTAGAAGCAATTGCACCATCCCCTTTTTCCTTTACGTGCACGCCTTTTAAGAATATTTGACGACCTTTAGTTCCCATATTCATACCTTGCACCCTGGAGCTTCAGCCTTTCTAATGTCCCAGGATAACACCATAACACTAGCCCACCCTGATGAGCCGTATATGAATGCATATGGAAGATTCGGGGAAGCATCGGTTCCAAGGCCTGGAACATGACTCCAAGACGCGGCTTTTCAAAACCCACCTCCGCACTTTTACCTAGGAAAAATGCAAAAAGCAGAAAAAAAAAAAAATGAGAACGGAAGACGGGAAATTGATAATAAGATCGTCCAATGGTAATGGCGGAATCGGCAGACGCGAAAGCTATCGCCTTCCGCAGATTAACGCGGGCAATGGGAACAAGGGAAACAGAAAAAGAAAACGGGAACCCAGCGGCGATGAAGCGATACCTGCATCCGAGATACGCGAGTGAGCAACGAAGACATGCGGAAAACGCCGGGGTCGATTACGAGAGAGTTGAAAATTTCGACACGAAACCCTGAGCTATCGAAAAAGCGTATCAGAACACGATGTACGAAAATCTGCTCACGCGCAAAATGGAGAATGGACCTCGTTCTCAAACCTGCGGGGGCGGCGGCGAAACAGGACGGAGAAAATATCGGGGCACCCTCCTCACGAACGCCAAGCCAAGCCCAGGAAAACGAATGTCCCCCGAAGAACCACAGCAATAGTCCAGAAAAGCAGGATTAAAATGCTCGAGTGCGGTTGTGTGGAGTGCACGTCAACTAGCAACGTCCGCGCCTTGAGGTTCATCTATGTTGCGTTGAATCCCGCGCGCAGCTGATCTACGGCGACAGATAGTAAAGTACCAAGAACCTAGCACCCCTCCTGTCCAAGTCGTGTAGCGAGCCGGAGCGAGTGGAAGCTTGATCGGTCCCAGATCGGTATTGGCCTGAGCGCTGATTTCCCCAACCTCCACAAACCATTGGCGGGTTTATACCAAACCTGGGCCCCGTTCGGAAGCACCGTAGTGTTGTAGTGGCGTGGCCGGTCAGCGCGCGGCACGCAGCCGTCGGCGGGTGCCGAAAATCGCTCGCTGTTCGCGCGGGAAAGTCCCCGTTGTGCAGCACCAATGCGCATCTGGCGGTATAGGCGGTTGGTTTGGCGGTGTTGGTTCGGAGTGCCAGCCTAACAGACCATTTTTCGTTGTCGTGACGGCTGGGTGTTCATCTCCCATTTCCATGATGGGCAAGAGGTGCGTCTCGTACGTTACCCCGATGACCCCGCCCTGGCCACCGACCGATTGATGGCCGGTCATCTATTCCGCCTCGAGCTCCTCGACGGGCGCAAACATGTCGTCCTGAGAGACACGATAGCGTGGATTTTTTATTGGTTAAAATTGACCAGCACGCATCGCGTCAGCCCGTCCGGGAGACACGTAAGCTTCCCGCCGCCGTCGTGGGGGTTGCCACAGGGGCTGCATCACTCGAGGGAGACGTGGCGGTGCGCATCTGTGCCGAGTTTGTCCGTGGAAATAACCAAATAGACAAGTCTATCCCCGAGGGGGGATACGTCCGGGTGTGTCGCTATAGGAGCAGGAGCCGACCGCAAGCATCTTGTAGGGGCCCATTCAACTGAGCGCAAACGGTTGTCCTTGAGCACGCTCGCATCCGTGCCGGCCTTCACCCCTTGGCGAATAGTGCAGGCCGTATTATACAGCCAAGCCCAACATCGACAACACAACGAATCCGGAAGCCTGTCGCAAAACGACCGAAAGGCCTGAGTTTCCCTTTCCATGCGAGAAGCCGTTAAATAATGCTTTTCGCGAACAGTATCGTTGGCGTGTTGTTGGAATTCAACGCCAGGTCGCAATATGCAGGGTGATCGCGGGCTAGACTCTGTTGGCCTGCGACCGCGGAGGGGTCGAACATAGTGAGAGGGAGGCGCGGAAGCCTGGCCAAGTGATCCTCGTTGGGGGCCGGGCCGGGCCGGTGGCGACACTTACCGAATTATTGCAGCCGAACTGCACCTGAAGTAGTCACGCATCTCAATCATGTTGGCGCTTTTTTACGACTATAGCCACGCATCGGTGCCACTGCGTGGTTGACACGCTCCACACCGCCGCTACAGCTCGGATAATAGGAGCTGGCGGCGATTTTACTAGCACCAAGAAGCTTGTAGACGATGCGCGAAAGCTTAGATCAGAGCTGTAGGCCGTTGGCCGAAAGGATATTACGTGGGCATCCCCGAAGAGAAATGTACCAGGTGACAAGGACGTTGTCTGTGCCCGCGGCTGTAAACTCGGCGGCAGTGGAACATGTCCGCGTGGTGGCTAATACGGTCGGTGAAAAGCGGGTTGAAGGTGTCACCCCGGGGCGTGATCGGCAGCGGCCCGAAATAGTCCACGAAGACCGCGATTCCCGGTCCCGGAGGGTGGGGGATCGAGATCACGGGCCAACGAACCGTCAAGTACGGTATCTTCCGCGCTTGGCAGTTCAGGGAGTGCCGCAGCCGCAGTGGGGGGACTCATTCCTATCCACGAATAGAAACGTTCGAGCATGCGGAGAGTACAGACCGTGCCAAGATGGCAGGAAGCAGTCGAATGGCAGGCTTGCATAGTCCAAGGGCGCATGTTAGGAAATAGGGGGTATTGGTACTAAGAACCAATTGCCTACCCAAGGTAAGCCTTACAGCACACTACGTGGGATGCCAGGGAGAGCACTTTTAACGTTCGACAGGAGGAAAGTGGTAAGAGTTTATTATTGGTAAACGGTGATCGCCGGCCATCAGATCTGCCGTCGACGCCATTAGTTAAGGTATTCGAGGGTATTAACCTGTCTGACCACTGATTAAAGGTTAACCGATCGTCTACCCGACCTAAGCAATCTGCCGTCGACGCCATTAGTTAAGGTATTCGAGGGTATTAATCTGTCTGACCACTGATTAAAGGTTAACCGATCGTCTACCCGACCTAAGCATTTCATGGCACTATCAGTGATACCAGATAGATGTCTCTGATGGAGTGGTACGTTGATGTTGCCGCTAACAGCGTCAAGAACGTCGGTTAAAGTCTCGGCGAGTGCATACCCGTGCCCGTTAAGACTTCTTCTTGCGCAAAAGTTGATGAGCAGAAGTGCGAGAGCGTGGCTTAACAAAGTTCGATGAAAATCGAGGAGCATAAAAAACTGAAAAGTGGGCATACTGAATACTTTGCGCGATAAAAATGAAAGCACGTTATGGAGGGGAGAAGGAAAGGCATGAGTGACCACGGCATGTCCAAAGGGTCGACAGCACCTCTTGCTAGCCGCGCTGGACAGCGCAAGCGACGACGAAAAGAAAACAGGAATAAAACCGATGCTATTGTGATAAACCAACGACCAGGAAGAGCCCTCTAAGAAACGTTCCGAGGACTTAGTTGCCAAGTTGCTGTAGTGTAAAACTGTTCAGTTGCTTGGTGGGACGCAAAGAGTCCTTGCAGGTCTGACGATGAATCATGTCCTCGGTGTTACCAACTTTTCTTCAGCTCGAAAGTAGGAGAGAAGCAGCTTGATATTGTTCCCTACGTGTTGATGACCTCTGAACAGAGCGGGCTCTCGCCCGTCCCATCTCATGATTATCTCGAATACAAAACGTCATCATAACAGTGCCAAAACGGACTATTTGCCTAATTTGAGGTAATTGCCGGCTTCCAAAACCTTGCCACAACACTAGCGCACCCTAATAAGCCGCATATGCAAAATATGGGAAATTAGCAGGGCTTTTCACGGGTCATGACCCGACCCGCGGGTCGGGTCAAGGGGGTTTCAAAATCTCGCGGGTCGGGTCGGGTCGGGTCGGGTCATTACGTTTTAAAATCTCACGGGTCGGGTCGGGTCAAGAGGTATTCAAAATCTCGCGGGTCGGGTCGGGTCGGGTCAAGAGGCTTCAAATCTCGCGGGTCGGGTCGGGTCAAGAGGTTTCAAAATCTCGCGCGTCGGGTCGGGTCTGGTCGGGTCAAGAGGTTTTCAAAATCCCGCGGGTCGGGTCGGATCATGATCCACGAGATACGGGTCACTTCGCGGGTCAAGCCATAATGACCCGTGAGTTGTTTTGGGCCGACCCGTGGGTCAAACCCGCGGATCTGGCCGGCGGATCTGCCTTTTTCAAACTTACAGCTGAGAGCCACATTGATGCCGTGCAGGCGCCACACGGGTCGGGCCCGCGGGTCCGCCAATAAAATACAAACGTTTCCGCTTCCTGCCTCCCTCGTGCCGATGCTCCGATCATATGTCATCACAGCGCGCAGAACAATCGACAGACAGTACCCCTAGCTACTCGTACTAAGGCATACAGCAGTGTCACGCGAATCCTGTATCTACTGAAGCCGTAACAACAGTAGTAGTATTACGGTCATACCAGTGCGAAATGTGACCAAACGTAAAGAGGCAAGGAAGGGCACTCGTCGTCGAAGCAGTAGCAGCAGCAGCAGCAGCAGCAGCAGCAGCACTGGCAGCAACAAGCACCAGCAGCAGACCCCGGATTCTCGCGGATCGCAGCCCCTGCTGACAGACCCACCGCCCCAGTTGTGGGCTTGCTGCCGGAGGCGGCTTAGCTAGGCTGCTTGCCGGGGCTGGAGACTGCACAGATAGAAGATAGATACAGCAGCAGTAGTATCTAGCTCGAGAATTATCATACCAGTACGAAATGTGACCAAACGTAAAAAAGCAAGAAGAGCAGCCGTTGTCGAAGCAGCAGCAGCAGCAAGCAGCAGCAGCAGCAGCAGCAAGCAGCAGCAGCAGCAGCAGCACAGCAGCAGCAGCAGCACCCTGGCAGCAGCAAGCACCAGCAGCAGCAGTCAACGCATCCTCGTGGATCGCAGTCCCTGCTGACAGATCCACCGCCCCAGTTGTGGGCTTTCTGCCGGAGGCGGCTCAGCTAGGCTGCTTGCCGGGGCCGGAGATTGCACTTATAACTTATAACTAGCTCGCTCGTCGGGTCGCTCGTCGGGTCGACCCGGTGGTCTAGCGTTACGGGCATGTCCATGCATGTGGGTTGCGGTTTCTTTCCTATTTCTCGCGCGCACACCACATGACATAATCATCAGCTGCAAAAAATGCCGGTAAAAAACGCAGAGAACACGACATACTGAGAAAAGTACAAGGGACCAAGGACCAACCAACCAACCGAGGTATACATGCTTTGACCCGTGACTTTTTGACTTTGACCCGTGATAAATGTCACGGGTCAAGTTAACGTGACCCGCCAGACGACCCGAATTTCGCGGGTCACCCGGATTGTCGCGGGTCGGGTCAGGTCGGGTCAGGACGATTTCAAAATCTCGCGGGTCGGGTCGGGTCAAGTCGTCTCGAAAATCTCGCGGGTCGGGTCATGTCGGGTCAAGACGTCTCGAAAATCTCGCGGGTCGGGTCGGGTCGGGTCGGGTCAAGACGTCTTGAAAATCTCGCGGGTCGGGTCGGGTCAGCTGACCCGACCCGACCCGACCCGACCCGACCCGACCCGACCCGACCCGACCCGACCCGACCCGACCCGACCCGCGAGATTTGACCCGACCCGTGAAAAGCCCTGGAAATTAGGAGAAACCCCGGTTCCACGAACTATAACATGAATAGAAGGTGCGGCTCCTCAAAACCCACTCAAAATCCACTCCCAAACCTCTGAATGGGTAGAATCTGCAGCCAGGGACAACGCGAAGAGCTGCAATTGAAAGAAAAACTTAGGAGCTATGACAAAAAAAAAACAAGCCAAAAACCTCCCACCGACCGCCAGTATGGCGGGGGTGGAAAATGAAAACGCTACAAAATACACGAAACGGGAAGGTGGCACTACCTGTACCTACGAACCCGCGAGGAGAAGAACTGTCTAGCTGAAAATGTAGAACAAGGACAACAAAACAAAAGAACAAACAGTCCTGCGCCACGTTATGAGTAGACAGATTACCCTTGCCACCCCCCGGCTCGGGGCTGAGGAGGGCATCGGCAGGGCGAAATTGAACGAACCCAAGAGACCGACAGTCCTGCGCCTCGAGCAACGACGTGATTACCCAGATCCTGGCTGGGCACTGACCGGGGGGGTCGGCAGGAGTAGAAAAAACAAAAATGCAGGAAGCACCACAAAAACCCCAAGGAGAAACACCCTAGTCTCATAACCCAGAAAAAAGGAAAACTGTCGAGTTGCGCGACGGCGTTCCAGTCAACTAACCACAGCCTCGCCTCGAGATTCATCAACGTTACGTTGGATCCCACGACGGAAGGCGCCGGCGACGTGGAGCTGAAGACACCGGGAACCTCGTACCGCCCCCGTCGAAGTCGTATAGCGCGCCGGAGGGAGAGGAAGTTTAATCGGGTCCGGGTCGTCCTTGAATCGGACCAGATATACCCCGTCCGCAGTCGTATTCGCGCTGATTTTCCCCAAGACACCACCCATCGTCGCCCTTTTGCCAAGCGTGGGCTCGCTTGGGGAGTACTGTGTCGCGGAAGCAACGAATTCACTCCGTGGGCGTGACGCAAGCGTAAATGGATGCCAAAAAACGTTCGCCTTTGTTCCGAGAAAACCCACGCTGTGCCGGGCCAATGCGCATCGGGCGGTAAAGGCGGTTGGTTAGGCGGTGTTTGTCCGGGGTTCCGTTCGAATAAAGCAAAATGTGCGTGCGAGAGTGTTGGAGGTTCATTTCCCGCTCCCAGGATGGTCCAGGGAGTCCCACGCAATGCCCCTTGTGTAGCACCGCAATGAATGACGCCACCTCGCCCGCAGACCGACTGGTGACCGGTGGTCTTCTCCACTTCAAGTCACTCGAGGGGCGTCGTCTTGAATGACGGGGCATGGAGGAGATTTCTTGGAAAAGTTGTTAATCGCGTGCTGCTTCAGCCCCGCCGGTAGGTATTTGGACATGTCACCGCTGTCGTGTAGGTTGACACAGGGCTTGCAGCGTTCGATCGGCCCTCTTCGGCGAGCATCCCAACCAGGTAGGTCGGAAGGGAGATCCAAAACACAGGAGGTTATCGCCGAGCGGCTAGGGTGTCGGCAGAGGAGCAGGGACCAAAGTGGTAGGACTTTGTAAGGACCCGTCCAGTTAAGCGCGAGTTTGGCCTTGAGTACCTGAGTGTCCGTGTTGGCCTTCACGCTTTTTTTGCGGATGGTGGAAGTTGAGTGGTACACCCACGCTCGACCACTCACGACAAACATGAGAAAAAGGCGCAGCGCGTCGGCGAGGGCGTTTTTACCGCAGTTTACGAGGGAAACGGTGAAGGATTGGTGTTTGGGAACAATGTCGTCCGCGCGCTGCTGTCAGCCTGTAGCCAGATCGCAGTAGGCCAGATGATCGCGGGCCAAACCTCTGGTGTCCAGCGACTCCAGGGCGTTCGAAAACTGTCAGAGGGAGGCGTGGAAGTCTACCCATGTAGGCCTCGTTGGGGACCAAAACCGTCGTCGCGCTGACCGAATTGTTGCGTGCGAATTCGACGTGAGGGAGCTGCAAATCTCGGTCGATTTGGCGATTGTTGACGACCATAGCCATCATTGGGTCATCGTGTGGTTCATCCGCTCAACGCCTGGGTTGCCGTTTGGACAGTAGCAGCTTGCGGTAGGCTATGGGCCCTCAAAAAGCTCACAAACAGCTTGTGAAAGCTTGGCGCAGAACTGGAGGCTGTTGTCCGAGACGATGATGCTTGGGCATCCCCAGAGGGGAATGTATGTATTGGCCAGGATGTGGCCGTGCCCTCAGAGGTGAACTCCGCGGCGATGATGGCAAACATATCCGTCCGACGACTGAAACGGTCGGTGAAGAGCAAGACGCAGCTGTCGCCTCGCGGCGTGGCCGGAAGAGGACCGAAATAGTCGACGCTGATGGCGATGCCGGGACCTTCCGGCAGAGGCATGGAGGTGACCGGCCATCGGATAGTCAGCCGTGGGGTTTTCCGCGCTTGGCAATTCAAATAGTGGCGAAGCCACCACCGGGTGCATAAGTCATACCGATCCACCAGCGAAACCGCCCCAGCATGCGCAGTGTGCGCGTGGTGCCAAGGTGGCAAGAGGCCGTCAAATGACAGCTTACGTTATCCAAGGGCATGGCACGTAAATTCGAACAGGTTCGTCGTTCAACAAACTACCCACCTGTCTCACCGAGCTAGGCGCGTCAAGCGTTGGCGGCGGCGTCGGATGACGCACGAGTAGAACGATATCGTCGTCGGTTGTGTGTAAACGACCTTTATTTGTCAGCTGCTGGATGCTCGAAAGGAAGGGACGATTGTGCGATGGGTATCACGAAAAAAACCCGGGTGGCAGGGCCGACGGCCGGCCGATCGTGATGTACCGCATTGTGGCATGGCACATCAGGTCACCCTGCTGTTCTCACTCCCCGTCGGCATGCGATAATCGCGGGACGGAATCGGAGAACTGCAGTTCATAACTGTCGACAAGGGTGTCTAACCTTGTAGGTACAGTTGGCGTGTCGCCAGGAGTGGACGGAAGTCGCAATAGAAGAGTCCCAACAGGCTCTGCGCGGTCGCGGTCGAACGGAATCGGTACTGTGGGAACAGGGGAGGCGGTAGGAGCAAGGGTTGCGGCGGTGGACGGGGTCGGCCGCGGCCGCGGGATGCGCGACGGGGTGCTAGCACGCCGGACAGAGGGTCGAGGGCCCCTGCCAAGGCCGAAGCCGTAATTTACAGCGGGGGTGCGTTGCCGGTTGCTGTCGCTGTTCGTAGACGTGCCCGAGCGGTTGAGGGGATGGATGGGAAACCAAGCGTGATTTTACGCGCAGGTTCGAGCCCTGCCGACGACGCCATTTTTAAGTTGCTTGGTGGGAGACGAAATATCCCTGTAGGTCTGCCAATTAAGCATGTCCTCGATGGTACCGCTTTGAAGTAAGAGAAGCAGCTTGATATTATTCCCTTAATCTTGATGGCATCTGCACAGATAGCGGGCTCTCGCCCGTCCGATCTCATGATTATCCCGAATACACAACGCCATCCTAACAATACGAAAACGGACAAATTCCTTATTTTGAGGCTTTTGCTAGGGCCTGACCCATTACGTGGGCATAGTTACTGACATAATTGGCTCTAGGGGCCATAGGCAAAACCAAAAGGAGTGAAATTTTGGGCCAAGGGGTGGCAAAACAGACGAAATTTGGGGCAATAAGGTGGCAAAACAAGCGAAGGGTAGCACAGGGTGCCTATGCCACCCCTAGTTTAGGCGTTGGGTAGGTTCACAGCTGGGGTAAGATTCCCAATCGGCGTTGGGAGTCGCGAGTCGCGCCTTAACACGTAAACACACCAAAATCGGTTGACTTCAGCGGTGGAAATTTGGCGTAACCTGCTGCATGTTTCGCTACTATTGTCTGCATTCATAACGGTAACAAGCAAAAAATGGGGCCTGGTTGCCAAACCTTTGGCGTAATGGGGAAAAGTGGCCATAGTTTGGTTCCAAAGTTTGCTTATTGGGGCACTGGCCACCCCGAAAAAAGGGCCACAGAAAAAAGAAAAGAAACGCATGATGGGTCAGGCCCTAGTTTTTGCCGCCGGCTTTGCAAAGTCGTACCCTAACAAAACACACCCTTTCCCAACATAAGAAATATTTGATAGCCTACTGCACAGCAGTTTAAAAAATAGTAGCCGGTGCCAGAGGGCCGCTGCGTATAGCGGTACCATTAATAGTGCCACCATTACCCTTCATTTGCAAGACAACGGGGAGAAAACGCAAAACAATAAAAAGCAGAGATCGATGCACTTGATCACTACCAGGTACTATATGCTATAATCGCCCCGGTGGCGTATCAAGTTATCCTCGAGCCTGGTATAGGTCAATTTCGTGAGTTCGAATCCCCCCGAGAGTATACTCGTATGAATTCGTGGGGACTTTCTCTTGGGCACAAATTGACTTGCGAAAAGCGCGAGAGCGTGAGTTAGCAACAATCGATGAAAAATCGACGAGCAGTGGGATTGTTGAACCGGGCCGAGGGCCTGACCCATTATGCGTTTGTTTGTTTTTTCTGTTGCCGTTTTTTCGGGGTGGCCAGCGCCCCAACAAGCAAACTTTGGCACCAAACTATGGCCACTTTTTCCATATATGCCACAGGTTTGGCAACCTGGCGCCATTTTTTGCTTATTTTTGTTTTTTTAATATTTCAAAGACGTCAGCCGTGAGTTTTTTTGTCCGCCACGAATGCGGACAATAGCGAAATATGCAGCAGGTTGCGCCAAATTTCAACCGCTAGTCAACCGATTTTGGTGTGTCTACGTATTATTAGGCGCGGCTTGCGACTCCCAACGTCGATTGGGAATCTTACCCCCGCTGTGAACCTACCCAACGCCTAAATTAGGGGTGGCATAGGCCCTCTATGCTACACTTCGCTTGTTTCGCCACCTTATTGCCCCATATTTCGCCTGCTTTGCCACGCCTAGGCCCAAAATTAACTTATGGCTTTGCCTATGGCCCCTAGAGCCAATTATGTCAATAACTATGCCCACATAATGGGTCAGGCCCTACTAAACCCTATGCGCGATAAAAATTGAAGGTAAGAACCAGGGGGAAGAATGTTATAAGGCTTAGTTTGGGTAAGCTATTTGTTAACCTTTCGCAAGCGGTCAAACATACCAATACCCCACTAATTCCTTTACAAATGGCGTCGTCGGCAGGACACGACCCTGGTTGGGACGTGTTATTTGGCTCCATAGCCAGACGGTTAGAGGTGTGGGAGTGGGTTTTGAGGAGCCGCATCTTCGACTCGTGGTCTAGTTCGTAGAAAAGGAGTTTCCTCGAATCTCCCATATTTCTGCATATATATGCGACTCATCAGGGTGGGCTAGTGTTTAGATACGGCCTCGAAAGGCCTGTAATTATCCGAGTTTGAGGGGTTAAGATCATTTGGATGAGTTTTGTATGATAAGGTTGGCGTTTTATATTCGGGAAAGTTAGGAAATAGAATGCAGGCACATGCCTCCGATCTCAGAAGAAGCTATTCGAGGGCTCTCGTGGAATCGAATAAAAAAGCAACGTCTCTACGAACGAAAAGAAGGTGAGTACTCTCCGAGGACCTGCTCAATTGGCAGACCTACCTGCAGGGGGCACTCTGTGTCCCACCTATAACTTTACAAGAAGGGACGACACCTGTGACCACGGCTTGTCCAGAAGCTGGAAGGTAGATGTGTGTGAAAGAAAAAAAAAGCACCTAATATTTGATGGAAAGATCTCGACGAAGAAATATTTTTCTACACCATCTAAGGTTATATATAATAATGACTATTATCAATACCATTAATACTACGCCACTATTAACCACTTCTACTACTCTACGTACTCTACTACAACTACTACACTACTCTATTACTACTACTACCACTACTACGACTACTACTACTACTACTACTACTACTACTACTATTACTACTACTACTACTACTATTATTTCTACTGATACTACTACTACTACTACTACTACTACTACTACTACTACTACTACTATTATTTCTACTACTACTACTACTACAACTACTACTACTACTACTATTGTAGGGGCCATAGTAATCAGAACCCATGATGCTTTTGTTTTCGCTACGTATTTATTTATATAGATCTAACCATATTTTTCTTTTTCACACTTGACTTCTACTTTCCAGCTTCTGGACAACAAGCCGTGGTCACAGGTGTCGTCCCTTCTTCCCCCCGGTCTTTGCCTTTAATTTTTTTCTTGCACAGGGTTCAGCTGTCCCGCTTGTCGTCGATTTTTCATCGAGTGTTGCTAACTCACGATCTTGCGTTTTCCGCAAGTCAATTTGTGCCCAAGAAAAAGTCCCCACGAATTTATACGCGAGTACTCGTATGCACTCGGGGTGATTCGAACTCACGAAACCGACCTATCTATGCCAGGCTCGAGGATAACCTGATACGCCACCGGGGCGACCGGGTCTGTGTTCCTCTCTGGCACCCTAAAAAATACCAGAATGTTTCAGATTTCCAATAATGAATGGGGTCGTTTTGGTTGTTTGTGCGCAGCTCAAGTATAGGCCCCGGAAAATATTCCCTACGGAATGTGCTTTTTTTTTCCATTATTTCGTAATTAGTTTGTTACCGTGCAGCAGGGTAGGACGTACGGTAGTCTATGAGTGAGTGTGGACCTTACGCTGCGATAGACATCCTGTTTTCGCTGCTTCTGGCTGGTGACCTCGCAGCTCGGTGATCTGGTCGCTTGTGTTCTCTTTGTCAAGCTCGAGTGCGTACGATATGAAACATTTTCCGGTAGTTTTCTTTGTCGTTTTTTAAATTTAGTTTTAAACTCGCATTCGGGGTGTTCCTCTATTGTTTTTCAATTTCCACAAATTTGCCGAATTTCACCACCGAATTTCACCAAAATAACATCAAATCGAAATCATGGAAAGGTATTCCGTTTTTGATAGGCATCAATGAATCCCGCTTTCAACCACCATCCCACGCACTGCCTGAGCTGCACTGCCTCGAAGGTATTACGCAGAACGGGATTACCACCTCGGAAGTGCAGCACCCCTCTAGCCGGACACATCTGCAGCCCGGAAAGCTTGGTGGAAGGCTTGGCGTAACGCTGTCCGTGTCTGCTAGCTGAAGCGCCCAGAGTCTTGTGATTGTGAGCTCTTTCGTGTGCCAATCACTCCCACCTCCGCTATTAGGAACACACGAAACGCGTTTTTTTCTTGTTCCTGGTGTGAGCCTACAGCAACGAAGAGCGCTTGGAGTACTGGAATTCAGGCAAGTGCTGATGACTAAACCCTCGCGACACAGCAGCAGTTAGTGCGCTTTGTCGAGGCGGGTACGGTCGCGTGCTTGTGCTCTCGAGCCCTGCGCCTTCTTTATCGCGCGCTGCGTGCGTATCATATATCCTGCTCGGTCAAACCCTCGGTATATTTTGCTCTGTATGTTACCTTTTTGAACATGAATATAAGCACCATATAATAGACGTAATAATACACAAATGTTTATTAATTTTCTGTATTTTGGGGGCCTGATGTTTTTGTGCGAATGTTCGGAAGTATAAGGCATGTATTGTATGAATTTTAAAATGTAAAAGGTCATTATATTTCCGGACACATTATTAGGAAATTGTAAGCCTTGGCGCAGTCAGTCGTACCATATCGATATGGCAGTTCGAACGATTTTCGTATTTCGAACCTATTTTCGATCCGTTGAGGCACGTCGGCAACTTTTTTTCGAAGTGTACGTTGCAACCCGAAGTGTTGGCCTGCCGGCTTCGACTCGCGTATCCCACATCCCTTCCCGTGCGACGACCCCCCAGCCCCAGCCTTCCTCATGGGCTAGCCGAGGAGGTTGTGGTGGGACGTGGAAGACGCGCGAAAGTCTTCCATCCTCCTGTCTCAAGTCATCCTTCAAATATATAAAGATGCTACGTAATAGTCTCGCTTGTGACGAGAAATGTGATCAACCAACCTATTTCGGCGGCCAGGCCGAATATCGTGCTCTAGGTAGCCAGCCAACTGGCCAACGCAGGCCCAGAGTGAAAGCACCTGAGAATGCTCGTACGTCTACTCGTATAACAGCTCCGGTATTTTTTAGCCGCAGCTACCGGCGCTGCTGGTGCTGGTGCTGCCATTTGCTGGTATTTGCTGGTGCTGCTGCTGCAGTAGATATCTTGGCCAGCTCGCCTGCGCCTCTCCTTTTCATTGCTTTTGTGACACGATCACGACCAGAATTGTGCCACTGCTGCTGCTGTCCTTTCTCTATCTCCATGAAATGATTATTTGTCAGCCTGGACGTCATCCTATGTCCTACCATTTCAGACGGAAATATAATATCCGATTTAATATAAATATGAATACAAATGGTACTTACATATTTGTCCAAGCTGTCACATACCAGGTACATGATCATGCGCAGCAAGGCAGCCGCGCAGCAACGAAGAAGCAGCAGCAGTAGCAGCACCAGCACCTGCAAAGCGGCAGCAGCGGAGTAAGTGTAATCCCAGAGGGGCACAACGGACCAGCGCACCAGCACCTATTACTTGCTTTGGTGTTCATGTTGACATGCTGAACGAGGAGCTGTCTGTGCACTTTCTACTAGTAGTGCTCTTGTGCCTTAAGTCAGTCACATACTTGTACATGTCTTTTTTTCCCCATCCGCCGGAGGATTAAAAAAAAAAAAAAGTACTTGCGGTACTCGTTCGTAGCGTTTGACCACGCAAATTGTACTGCGCACGGGTACCAGTACCAAGGTTACTCCGCGATGATTCGTAGTTCTGCCTTCTATGATCCCGTGCGACCAGGCCCAGGTGATACACCTGAGGCTATCGACACTATTTTTAGATATCTCGACAGATAACAACAGCCGCCAACGCAGCAGCAGCCCGCGTATTTATTCCCTTAGCGCAGCGTATTGGTTAATCCCTTGGAACTCACGAAATGGAGTATGAGCGGCTGTCGTCCCGACTGCTGTACAGCTGCAGGAATTCGCGTATAGTGATACGTGTACGCTGCTTTCGTAAACTTCGTGTGAGCTCGCAAATATGCCGGGAGCAGCAGACGACAGTTTAGCTATGCCATATGGTGGTCTACACTAATTAGTCTATATATTTTAGTGGGGAAGTCAGTAAGTACGCGACTTACGACGCTCAAATTTCCACTGAGGTATTTATGGGTTGTTGCAGGACCAGTAACAGGTAGTAATGGTCGGCCGACACCCTAAGCTAAGTCGAAAGGAGTCTCTTTGTTGGCGCCGTCAAAATCAGAAGCTCACATTCGCTCTTAATAGATATTAGCGAACATCACGGAACAAGCAAGCGCGGATTAGGTTGTCATCTCACGCATCTCAACAAAACCACCACAGCTACCTGGTACCTATTTTATTAGCACCTGGTGTTATGTATATTTTAACGTAACTGCTGGTTTTGAAATGCCTGCGATAACCGCGAACACGAGGTCAACAACAACAACAGCCAGCAGCAGCAATAGCAACAACAATAATAGCTGTAAAGAGCCACAAAATAGTTGCGTGTCTGCTCCATTGTGTTCCGTTGTCCTCTGCTCCTGTTTTGTCTTTTTTGTTGTCTATAGCTGGCGGCATATCGACATTCTGGCCGCCATGGATTATCCTGTTACCCCGCTTGCTTCCCCTGCTTCCTTCATATTCCTTTCTTACATGTTGATGTTCTCACATTAACTCGCGTAATCAAGTCCGTGGTCACAGGACAGGCTTCAGTCACTCTGGAGCTGAGGAATACCCCAGGGACAAAACACAACCCAACCAAAGGTGGTACACGCATATATCACAGCTGACGCAATTCATGCCTCTACCAGAAACATATGAAAGTGGAGTCAGCCTACGATGTGCCAGGTCCATACTCGTGCATACGTCTCACTACTCGCACCTGGAAAAACCGACCATACCGCTTGCCACCCAAAAAAGACTACCACGTATATAACGCTCGTAGTACTCATCACTACGCATATTCACGCAGACGTAAGTCAATTGGGAAAAAGAAACAAAGAAAAGAAAAGAAGAGAAGATAAATGAAAGGAAAGAAAAGGCAATACGCTTTCCTGTGCGGGTCGTTGGTCCCCAGCCCTCGTCCCCCTGGTTATGCGATCAAAGCTAAAAAAGCGTTTGCTTCTTGACATGCAGCATTCAGACTTTTAATTTTTATTTTTTCACGGTTCCACACGGCGTCGGGTTCTTTTTCTTTCCTCATGGGTCAGTTCGATTCGACTCGGTTCGAATCAATTCGGTTCCGTTCCGTTCCGTTCCGTTCCGTTCGGTTGGGTTTGTTCGACACAGTTTGACTCGATTCGGTTCCGTGCCGTCCCATTTCGTTCGGTTCAGACCATTCAATTTACACAGGAATCGCTTCCGTTCGGTGCGGGTAGGTAATGCCAGGCGCTCGGTTCAGTTCGGTTCGGCTCGGTTTGGTTCGGTCCGGTTCGGCCCGGTTTGGTTAGGTTCGGCTCGGTTTGGTTGTGGTCAGTTTGGTTTTGATCTGCGCTCCTAGTATTTGTACGGATCTGTTCGATTCAGAACTTCGAAACGCAGTCTGGGTTTCAACATTTCGCAAGGATGGGTTATGTTCCCGACCTGCAGAATGCGAAACTTCCGTGGGTCGGTTCTGTGAGGTACTGAGAACCGTACCGTACAGGGGAAAAACAAAAAATGCGAAAACGTAACCAACCGCGGTTCCCGCGCAGTTGGCTGTCCGAGCGGATCGGTGGTCGCCCTACCCGAACGCCCAATTTTCCAGATTTCCGAGTTTGTTTGTCTTTGTTGCTGTTTTTGATGTATACCTGGTACGTGTCATGTCGTGCGGAAGTAAGTTACGAAGCACAACCTGCTCTGTTGTGATGGTCGGCGTCGGTCCCCGTTGGAGGTCATGAGTGTAGGTGGTGAACCTCGTCCCTGCGAAAGTGAAAGGTGGTGGGCTCAAAGTCTCGAGCAGTTCAGACTGGTGCTCGTCGGGACTTGCCTTGCGTAGAAAATGACGAGGGGAAAGCGCGAGAGCGTGAGTTGGCAATAATGACCGAGCATGAAAGCTGAAAAGTGGGAAGCTGAACCGTATTCACGACAAAAATGAAGACACACGTCGTACCGGGGGGGAGAAGGGAAGACACCTGTGACCACGGCATGGCTTGTCAAGAGGGTCGCTGGGGGTAAAAGCTCTTGTGAGTTGAGCTGGAGGAGAGTAAAAGTGACGACGAAAAAAAACAGGAAAAACACACAAGGGGGTACGATATTAAGAAGACTACTGAGGGTATGCGCCCCCGGCACCACTAGGAATGTAAAATTGCACACTTGTCCAGAGGTACGCTCGCGTTCGTCCTCATCAGATACTGTGTACGGCAGATATTGCTTTTTCGGACACGCTTATGAGGCAAAGCCTAAGCCTGAATTAGGCACTTCGCCACGGGATTAGCGTGAGTAACATCTTATCTTTGACCGGAAAATCGTTGAACCGTAGTTGTTTTTCTGTGGTGTATTTCGGCTCAAGTGATAAGGAACTGAGGTTGTTACTGCGTACGGTTTAGCTATCGGCATTATCAGTACAGTTCCGTAGGTGGCGAACCGTGGAAGAGCCGCACTTGATGGATCTGAGCCGCTTGTCTACCATCCATGCGGTTTGATTCTGTGGTTCGGTTCGGTTCGGTTCGCGACATTCGACAATCCTACGTTTCGGTCGAGTCCTATCATCCGACAGAAAATTCGGTCATGTTCCGAACGAACCCTAATCGGACCGAACCGAGCCGTAAGAAGACGCCGTGAACTGCCGTGATTATCTTACGTATGTTTTCGATTTGTTTGTTAGGAGCTGATGAGCTGATGCTCGAAATGGAGCAGAAGTCGTCGAAAAGTACGAGTACACTGTTGAAGGTGCGTGGTCATAGGTTTGATCTGGGTACCTCGGGGGCGGTAGGCTAAATTCCGAGAAGCACCCGGCTGATTTTCTTGTTTTCCGCGTCTAGTATGAGACAATTGCATTTATCTGAGCATACCAAATCGTGGAGGCCGACTGAAAAACAACAAAGGTTCAGCAGCAGGCTCAAGCCAACCGTCTCCGCTCTCAGGTCTCACTCTCAGCGGGTCTTGAGACGGCTGCATTATCTCACTATGTACCCTGCTTACGGTCAGATGGATCAACTTCGACTGCCTTCAACTGCGTGCGCTGGTTGGAACGCGCAGCAGACGTCACTGACGTCTCCGACGTGTGTAAGTCTGCGTGATGTACCCCAAATATCCCGATTGCGGCCCATAACGCCATGCACGGTTGAGCTGGCTGCACCCCCTTTGCGCCCCCTTCATTCGGTCGGCGGGCGATGAGCGGTCACCCTTGGCCGTCCTGTGCGACGGAGCACCGCCTACCGTTATTCTACTTTACGACTGGTCTCTTCCATCCTCCACTATTTCACAGCTTGGGTCACTGCGTGAGTGTCCGCAAGGCATCGGGTGAAAGTGTTGTGTTTCGCCCGACTGAGCCAAACAAACACCGGCCAGGCGGGTGCGCGCCTCTTGTTTCCCGAACTATGCGGCTCCCCTACATACAGCGGTATACATATTGTGTAGACCCACGGAGAACAAGTGTACCAATAATCACGTCAGGCTAATTTTTTGGGGGGATCTCACGTGTAACAGTTTTTGATAGTACGCTGAGTCCTATGTAGTAGCCTGGCTCAGGGTTGATCAAAGCTACCTGGGGTCACAATACGCTAAGAGTTGAACAAATGTGTGTCGTTGTCTGACCCGTAGTGCTAGTGATGCTAATGCTACTGTTACCAGGTACTGCTGTACCAGGTAATTGGCAAGCGTCTCGCTCTTTGTTATTTCCGATCCCCTGCATGTAGACCAAATATATATGTATGTATAACTGAACCATACCTCTGTCTGTGTATCCCTCCGCTCTATGTCTGTGATGCAGTCGATCAAACGAGTCATTGCATAACTGCGTACATCACTGCTGATCAAAAAGGGCTAATGACGGTCCGTTAGCGAAAGGCAAGCACCGGTCGCGGCGCATACGGTCGACGTAACTCCCACTAGAACTTCAAACCTGCCTCGGGGTTAATTTCCAAAACTGCAGTCCGTCACATCCGTAGGATGCTCTCGGTTGACGTTTATGCTGCCCACTGTTGTTGATGATGGTGATCTCACACTAATTATACTTGGTAGTTGTGTTTGCCCATTGTCTAGCCTGCGGTCTAGCTGCACGAAAATAGGCGAGGATTTTGTGTATCGTTTGATACAGCTCCGCACAACTTGCCTCTCCTATCTAGTTTTGATCGTGATGTCCTGGCGCCGAGTATCTGAACCCCTTTTGAACGCGGACACAAGACAAAACTCACCAGTTTTAATATTGTAGTCCTCTGCGATGTCAGCGCCCCGGACGAGTAGCAGCATGCAGCGCGCCTATTGTTCAACTCATTGCAGTTCGAGACAGCACCTATTTGCATTATCGGCGTAAAAAAAAATGAAGACACGGAGCCGCGTGACCGCCCCTGCCGACCACGAGCCGGAGGGGTTGCGTTTATTAATAGAACTCATGTTGCCAAGCCGTGGGTACGATCTATCAAGCTGCGAGTGCATTATTATCAAGCAACGAGTGCGATATTATCAAGCAACGAGTGCGATATTATATAGTGACGAGTGCGGTGTTATCAAGCGACGAGTTCGATGTTATCAAGCGACAAGTATGATGTTGTCAGGCGACGAGTTCGGTCTTACCAAACGATAAGTACGATGTTATCAAGCCACAAATGCGATGTTATCGAGCGACGAGTTTGACTTTATCAAGCGACGAGTGCGACGTTATCAAACGACGAGTGCGATGTTATTAGGCTACGAGTTCGATCTTATCAATCGACGAGTGCGATCTTGTCAATCGTTGAGTGTGGTGTTTTCAAGGGACGAGTGCAATGTTATCAAGCGACGAGTGCTATGTTATCAAGCGACGAGTGCAATGCTTTCAAGCGACGAGTGCGATATTATCAAGCGACGAGTGCGATTTTATCATGCGAGGAGTGCGATATTATCAAGCGACGAGTGCGACGTTATCAAGCGACGAGTTCGATATTGTCAAGCGATCAGTCCGATGCTATCAAGCGATCAGTCCGATGCTATCAAGCGATGAGTGCGATATTATGAAGCTGCGAATGCGATGTTATCAATCGTTGAGTGTGGTGGTTTTAAGGGACGAGTGCGATGTTTTCAAGCGACGGGTGCGATGTTATCAAGCGACGAGTGCGATGTTATCAGGCGACGAATGCGATGTTATCAAGCGATAAGTGCGATGTTATCAAGCGACGGGTGCGATGTTATCAAGCGACGAGTGCGATGTCATCAGGCGACGAATGCGATGTTATCAAGCGATAAGTGCAATGTTATCAAGCGACGAGTGCGATATTATCAAGCGACGAGTGCGATGTTCCCAAGCGACGAGCGCGATTTAATCATGCGACGAGTGCGATATTGTCAAAAGCGTTCAAGAAGGGAGTGCGCTACAGCAGCACTGCAGTTAATGGCCGAAGATAAGATAATTACTCGGTAGTTGTTTAAAAAAATATCTCAGAAGGTCAAACAGTTGTGGCCAAATCAAATCCTCTTTGCTGTATTTGAAATGGGTGTTCTGTCTCGTAACGTGTGAGCAAAGAACTCGTTTCTCTACGAGGCATCGGCATGGACACTGGTTCAAGCCGTTGTGCTGGATTTAGATGGGTGTATTTACCAGTTTGATGTCAGGAACACTCACTCACTCACTCACTCGCTGCTACTATTAATACTACTGCCGTAGTGGCGATGTGCATCTCTTGTCTCGCACAAGTTCATTCCTTGTGACCACTCTCCGGGATAAACTCGGTACGGACACTAGGCATGCTGGATGCCGATGATCGGAATACACGGTTTGGTTTGAAGCACACACACGGCTGTTGGTACCTGGTAACAAGCGTTGACAAGAACTCGGGGTTCTCTATTGACGATACCCTCTGGTCTCATATGTTATCTGTTCTGTTAATAGCCGTAGAGTCCAGCCAAGTGACAGCCCTACGTTCTCTTGTGGGCTTGAAGTTCTAGGAGTTGTTTTTGGGTAATTTCCGGGCAATTTAGTTGCGTGTGTAACACCTGTTCAAAGTTTTGCTGGTCAACGCACACGGTTGTCCGTCCATCTCCTCTCAACAGCTATCCCTTATTCGTGCTCACAGCAACAAGCAACAGCGGCAGTAGTGACGTGGTATCATACCACAATCTCGTCAGAGGAAATTATATCCTGATTTCTGTTGACTGACTGATGTTGATCTCTCGGGTATTTACTACAGCTGTTAATCGGTCGATGGGCCAGGGGCCAGGGCGTCAGGGCCCAACAGCCACCATTATTTCCTTTTTAATCCCCGCAAGAAGTCGTTACACCTGGTATGTATTATCTCATGTCCGTGACACCATAATTTCTTGGTTAATTTTTTTTACTGTTGTTGTTGTTGTTGTTGTTGTTGTTGTTGTTGTTGTT
Organism: Undaria pinnatifida; assembly: GCA_012845835.1. NCBI lineage: Eukaryota > Phaeophyceae > Laminariales > Alariaceae > Undaria > Undaria pinnatifida. The sequence continues at coordinate 12,036,424 of JABAKD010000001.1, forward strand.
GTTGTTCTTGTTGTTGTTCTTGTTGTTCTTGTTGTTGTTGTTGTTGTTGTCGTTGTTGTTGCTGTTGCTGTTGTTGTTGTTGTTGTTGTTGTTCTTGTTCTCACATTATCTCGCATAAATCAAGTCCGAGGTCACAGGACAGGCTCCAGTCACTCTGGAGCTGAAGAATACCCCAGGGAAAAAACACAAACAAACCAAAGGTTACTACTCGTACAGTAACTGTCCCTAGACTCTTCAATTTGCGACAGACAGAACGTTCCGACGAGTACAACATTTTTAATATTAATGACGATATAGCGCATACACTACCGGTCTTGTCATTACAGTATTACAGTATTACAGTATTACAGGCAGTGGGTACCCCGAATTAACGCCGTTACGATGCAAACCCTTTTGGACGACAGTTTTACTTGAAGTTAGTAAGAACATGGAGGGATGTTGGGTTTTATGGCTCTGAACGAGGTAAGAACACCATGTGACAAACCGAAACAGGTGCTCTCATCTGTGGTGAGCAATAATGGCTTTGTATGGTACAGCAGGACTTGCCGATCAGACCTCGCCTTGACAATTGGAATAAGGGATAGCTGTTGAGATGACAAAATTACTTGGATTTAGAATAGGGATAGGTTTTGGGGCGGGGTCAAGTCCCGAATGCTCTTTATTGGGGGCCCATTTCATTTTAGCACCGTAGTCCCAACATGGGGACAAAACACTTGGAGTTATAATAGGATAATTTTACGGGTTGGAAAAGGGTTGGGGTACCCACTATCTGTGAAGCCCCACAAGCCTGATGCTTTCCCACTATCTGTGAAGCCCCACAAGCCTGATGCCTGCGGAGAAACAAGATGGTTGGAGCGGGATACAAGTTGTACCTGGTATACTCGTTGAAGCATTAGAGTGGAACGCTTTCTTATATACTAAGCCTAGCTTGCGCCAATATCCCGGTTTCGTACCGGGTACTCGTATATGTTGAAAGGATCATTATTTCTGTCCTTCTGGTGCACGTAATGTGTAAGCGACGTGTTTCGTTATGTTTTCTTTGTTTCCTTTACTATCGGTACTGGAAACGGTGTCATTTATCCTTTTTCTACTGTAAACCTGTCCCAACAGTCCTTCGTAACGTGGACGTATTTGAACACTATTAGTTGTTTTTCTCCCATTAACTCGCATAATCAAGTCCGTGGTCACAGGACAGGCGCCAGTCACTTCTGGAGCTGAGGAATACCCCAGGGAAAAAACACAAACAACGAAAGATGGTACACGCATATATCACAGCTGACGCAATTCATGCCTCCACCAGGAACATATATTATAAAAAATGAAAATACACTCCAGCTGTGAGATCGAAGATTTCGTCGAAACTCATCTTTGCAAGCTGTGTGTGATACTCCGATCGCGCGCATTACGAGTTGTGTGTCCTCATTAAGGATATATCAAAGTGAAATCGGGAGTCAGTCTACGATGTACCAGGTCCATACCGGTGCATACGTCTCATTACTCGCGCCTGGAAAAACCGACTTTGCCACCCAAGAAAGACTCCACGTATATATAACACGTAGCATCTATCACTACGCATACGCACAACAGACGCAAGTCAATTGGAAATGATACACGATGACGATTCGCGATGCTACCAGATACCAGGTACACATTATACTGCTGCATTCGTGAACGCGACCTAGATAATGCCAGGATAATGGCAATGAGCTAAATGTAAGATAGAAAACAACCGAAACGCTGCTCTTTCGCGGTGCAGACAAACAAATAAAGGGACGGTCGCCTAAACACCTCGTTACTAGTGTGGGTGTTGGTTTTGACGGCTTGCGAGACTTTTTCTTGATATCTTCTCGTCTGAGCGACCCACTTAATAGCTTGGGGTGGTGATCGGTTCCGTACTGCTCACGTGTTGAGATCACGCAATTCACCCTTTTGGGGTCTATATACGATGCAGCGACGACAATAGACGCCAGGGGTGGTCCTCTGGTGATGTCAGCACGTCGCCGCAGTAGGACCAGGTACCCTACTAGGTACGATGCAGCACGCGTAAGGTGCCACTCCAAAGTTAGGGTCCTCTATTTATGATACGCCTCGATAGCAAGAAATCGGTTGGTATGGCCGACGCTGCAGTCGTCGCTAGTCTTCACTACCAAAAGTTGTAGGGGTCCCCCAATAAGGCCCCGCCTGAGTACGGCGGTATCCCGATATAAGGCGTTCATAATCGCCTGGCGCGACTGGGGAAGTGCCCTCTTTGCCTGGAACGAATGAGGCGGCTTCGCCCAATAAGGCGGTCATGTTGCTCTATGATAGCACACCACATCCTTGCTGGGGCACCCCTACTTGACTCTGAAATCTGAGTCCTAATGTCAGGAGGCAGTCATTGAAGGGAAAACGTTGAGCGGTCAAGGGTGTAAAAAAGAGATCGTTTCAACTCTAAATCCTAGTAGTTTGGTGCCAGTCAAGATAAATTATTGGAAAATTGCCGTCGGTCAAGGGGTCAAAGTGCCGTCTCCTGATGTCGCTGGTCCTGAAGGGGTTAACCTCGGTCATCTGATTGGCCAATTCTCCCGCACGCGTAAAGCTCATGGCGCATTGCCCCGCTTCGCTGACGCTCACCATGGAAGTATGAGTACAGTAGTAGTACGAGTACGATCGCTTTTGCCTCTTGACTTCGTTCGGCGGTTTAGCACCTGCTGCTGCTGTATGGCCACCACACCCGTTTGCCTGTTATGGCCGCACGCGCATATTGCGATCGCCCCGGTGGCGTATCAGGTTTTCCTCGAGCCTGGTACGTATAGGTCAGTTTCGTGAGTTCGAGCCCGCCGAGTGCATACTCGTATAAATTCGTTGGGACTATTTCTTGTGCACAAGTTGACTTGCGGAAAGCGCGAGAGCGTGAGTTAGCAACACTCGATGAAAAATCGACGAGCAGCGGGACTGCTGAACCCTGTGCGCGATAAATACTGAAGGCAAGAACCGGGGGGGGAGAAGGGACGACACCTGTGACCACGGCTTGTCCAGAAGCTGGAAAGTAAAAGTGTGAGGAAAATAAATAAATAATAATTGCGATAACGCAAATGAGGATAAGGGCTTACACACGGTTTACCGACAATTGATGCTGTCGAATGAGGGTTTATTTCTTCATTTTGAAAATATTGAGGTTCGTTCCTGGCGAGCGCGAAAAAAAAAAACACGAACCCCGGACAAAATGTGACGATTCCTAACATTTTGAAATCCTATCAATTTCACGCTTTCTAAAAAGAAAACACGTTGTTTTTTGTCAGAAATCCTGGGGTCGTGTTTTTTTTCTTTGAAATCTCATACCGGTCCAAATCCGGATTCCTGACAAATGTCACGGTTCTTGAAAACGTCACGTCGTTTTATTTTTGTTACGATTCCTGACGTGTTTTGTGTGTGTCAGGAACGCGGCCGTGATACGATATGTGTCGTGGTAGTAGTGCATGGTGTAACACGCCTTGTAGCACTGGAGCCCTACATGAAAAGCATCGTATTCTAGCCTACCTAGGAGCCTGTGTCGATGTGTGTGGCCAATGCTGAAATCGTCGTTTTATGTTCTCTTTTTCTGCCTTTTCGCCTTGTGAGGGTTGCAGCTATTTAGAATAGTTATTGCGTTATTTCTGGTGCCGAGTGTGGGTATGTGATGTTGTATCATATGATCCCTGGACACTATTAATTGATGTGCCGCTTTTATGCTCACGTACAATCACTGTACGTAATTGTATAGTTATTTGTGGGTTGTAGGTTATAGGCGAGCCGTTGAAGGGAGTTTCATCAGGCGCTACTGCTATTAAACACCTGCATGCATAGTTAGTAGTACTGCGTGTAGAAAAAGAATGGAAATATACAAAGTAGAAGAAAAAAAACACGGTGGTACAGCATAGTCGGCGCGCGGCGCGGCTCCGCAACCCTTGTATTTATAGTAACCGAGAGGGAAACATCAGTGACAAAACCAGCGCCGACCACAAGCGGCAGCCGGGGCTTCGTAAGGTATCTTGCGGGTGTGGGTGGTATGGCAGCAATTTGATGGAAATACCCTTTTTTTTTCTCTTGTTTGCTCGTCATCTCGTCTATATTATCTTCGCAGTTTCCTTTATCTTTCTCCTCCCTAGACTTAATTCAGATTTAGGGTCACTAAGCGGGCTCTACTTCCCCCTCCCCACTACGGTACATGCGTATCTGGTTTTTATAGCGAGAAGACTTCAGCCCTTCCCTCGTCGACGAAAATTGCACCGTAAAAAGCTGAAAAGTGGGAAATGCTGGACACTATGCGCGATAGAAGCGAAGGCGCGTCCCAGAGGAGAGGGAAGACATCTACACCTGTGTCCACGGCTTGTCCAGAAGGTCACTGAGGGCAATCCTTTGACGAGTTGAGCTGAAGAGTGCAAGTAATGTATCGGCCTTAAGAAGCGGCTTCGGCCGCGGGTTAGAGGCTGATGCATACAACAGTTAGTGTCCGAGCTTGTGTGGTGGAAGAATGCAGCACGATCCGGTGCCCGTCCCTCTATAGTGCCGGTTGAATTGTGCGTCTTGCCGATATAATGTCGGTGAAATCGCTTGGCACGACTAGAACCCGCTATATTTTTTGTAATAGTACCGGTGTCGGTGCTATGCCCGATAGTGCCGGTGTCCGGTATACAGCATTACGTAGCACATACCAGCAATATAGGGCGACCACCTGTGCTGCTGCTGCGCGCTCACATTGGAAGGTTTCACACCTCGGTCAGAGACAGACCATGATCTCGAGCATACCTGGTACCGGTATAGATTATCTACAGAGTAGATGGATCCTGTATCTGCTGCTCTGATATGTTCGGCAGGATCTGTATATATATGGAGTGCAGATCCATTCTTGGAAAAGTTTGCTATAGATCATGCAGATCGTACGGCTCCCACCCGGTAACTTGAGCTAGACCATACAGATCATACAGATCATACAGATCTTCACTGAAATATCTATATCACCAAGTCGGGATAGAGCATCTGTCCGAGGTGTGTGACACTGTACCTATCTATGGTATTACACCACCATGTGTTTTTCCCCTATATATGTCGTCCGCCCTCCCCTCACCTGTTGTACGACTTACAGGATATACTTGATAAACTGACGCCTTTCCTTCGACAGCTGTCAGATTTTGCCCCCCTCATGAATGAGTTTTATAGTTCCCGCGCACAGACTGATTATCATCACCCTGTTGACCCTGGTACAAAACTACTAGATTTCAAGGGGGGGTCGCCGTTCTATATCCTGAGCCGGTCGCCCCTGTGGCGTGTCGCGTTATCCTCGCGCCTAGTATAGGTCAGTTTCGTGCGTTCGAATCCCCCCGAGTGCATAATTATTGGGGACTTCTTGTTGCGCACAAATTGACTTGCGGAAAACGCGAGAGCGTGAGTAAGCAACACTCGATGAAACATGGACGAGCAGTGGGATTGATTGCTGAACCCTTTGCGCGATAAAATTGAAGACAAGAACCGGGGGGGAGAAGGGACGACACCTGTGACCACGGGTTGTCCAGAAGCTGGAAAAAGAAGTGTGCGAAAAAAAACTTCAAGAGGACGCACACCCAGTAATACGCGCGATCGGAGTATCACACACAGCTTGCAAAGATGAGTGTCGACGATCTCACTGCTGGAGTGTTTTTTTATTATATTATATGCGTTTGCTAGAAGTAGACCACAGAGCTTGTTTCTCTCTAAGATGTGTGTGTGTGTTTTTTTTTTATGTGAGAACGCACGCACACACGCACGCACGCGGTTTTACGGTTGTTGGCGGTTACTTGGTGCCGTTGCACGGCCAACGGAGACGCTTTCAACTTCAAGTTTACAGGAGTTGAACCACCGGACTGCTGTTGGGGCTGACAAACATGTTCGGTTGATACTACCACCGGTGTTGTTTTTTTGTCTTTACATGACCAGTTGATGAGTGATGTTTCGTGCTCATGACGAGCGAATGTGAGTTTCTACCGGTAATACTCACACGGAAAAGAAGAGGTTTTTGCCTGTCGCGACTCGTTCCGCAAGTCGAGTCAGGAGGTTTCGAAAACCTCGCGCGGCCATTGGGGTCTAGTCAGGAGTTTTACGAAATATCACGGGTCGGGTCGGGTCCGATCGGGGCTGACCCGACCCGACCCGACCCGCGACAAGTGACTCGACCCGTTAAAGGCCTTGAAAAATGCCGGTTTCGAGCTGTTGGAAGCCGGGTTCTACGACCGAGGTTCAATCGCCCGCCGAAATTGATCTATTTGTTTTTATTTTATTTCTCCAAACCAACCAACGCAAGCAAATCAACCAAACGCGAACTTTCTTCGGGACATTTGGGAATTTCCCGCTGAGCAAGTTCCTAGCGACCTGTCGACACTTGAAACTGTCTTTACACATCAGTTTTTTTTTAGGGCATACATACAATCCAGATACACGGTCGTTGTTGATCATCGCGCATCGCGGGGTTTGCCTCCGTACGTGTTTTTTTTTTCAGGTTGCCACATGGCACGTTCTCAGCGTTAACTTCCAGCAACTGCATCCGTGTAGTGTTGGGATACAACATATAAGGACCAGTACGTTTTTCATATCGTCACAGCAGTCGGTTGTAGAGTACCCCTTCTCGCCCTTGTTCCTTAAACAACACCGTCAGGGTTCCACCCCACGTATGAAGTCCTCCCTAACCCTTGTCTTCTTCTCCTTCCGACCCCCCGACACCCCTCCTTTCCGCCTTCCTCTCCTTCGCAAACCCTTCAGGATTCCGCCGCAATATAAACGTCCTCTCTTGTAACACTTTTCTTGTTTGACTCTCCTTCTCCCGACCCCCCGCCCCCCCCCCCCCCCCCCCCCGCGCGCGCGCCTGGTTCTTCCACGTTTTTCGCCCGGTCCCCTCCCCTTCGGCTTTCCGTCCCCTCGCAAATCCTTCGGAAACCCGACCCAAACAGCTTGTCTACTTGGCACGACTCCACATAGGTCGACGGCCGGCGGTGTGCGCCGAGGGGAGCTCTAATATACCTTTACATCGGGAGGCAATTTCTTACCTTCTAGGGTACTAGACTAGTACCATACGAGCCATGGTTCTCCGGCGAGCAGGCGGTGTTGTTAACGGGAGTAGGGATCGGGGCGGAGCCGTGGGTGGAGGCCGGGGTGGGGTCGGAAGGCGTGTTAACATCGGGGGGGTGGCGGCGAAGGCCCTGGTGGTGTCGTTGGCTCTGGGAGCGGCGACCGCGGTGGTACCGACGCTTCCAGATGGGTACTCGGTGGTCCACGCGCACGTGGTGATGAGGCATGGCCAGCGGACACGGCTGATCAAAACCCCCGCGCAGGAGTTCGGGCAGAACGACGGAGTTGTGGTGAGTGCGTAAGGCGGGCGAAACAACTAGGAATGAGAGTGCGATGATTTTTTGCAAGGGTGAAAAGGTTACGGCGAGGGACGATACAGTAGGGGGAAGCCGGGCAGAGGGTCGAGCTGTTGACTGATGCAGGGTTTCAACGAAAGCAACGGCGTTTCTTTGAGGGCGTAGTGGAAAATGGGGGATGGATACGGGTGGGTGGCTCGGGGAGAGGGGGGGGGTCGAGTTTGGCGCTCACGCTGGAGTTTTGGGCGAAATTATGGTGGTACGACAAGGGCTCGTAGCGGAAAGCGGGAAGGCTTGCGGGTTATCCCCGCCTGGCAATTCGAGCAGGACAACTGCGTTGCGGTGAGGGTGTGTAGGGGGAGATGGGTGCGAGAGGGGGAAATCGATTTGTCTTTGGCGAACTGCTACCGCCGTCGGATCGTGCTCTGCCCCTGTGACACCTGATCCTCCCTTCATGTTCGCCCCGCTTACGGTCCGACCCGCCTATCTCCCCCTAGCCCTCTCCACCAATCATGCCGTACCTTTTTTTGGTTCCGAAGTTAGCCCTGAAACCCCTCCCTATACTACTGTAATTCCAAGTATTTTTTGTTTTCGAAAAACGGGTTTCCCGCTGTAAAGGTTTCGAAAGGTGCCTAAAAATGGCGCGATGTATAATGGTTCAATTGTCCGGGTAAGGGCTGAGAGGGTGTCGAGTTTCGTGTAGTCGCGCGCGTCCGCTGTTTCTCGCTCTGTCCACCTTCATGCTCGCCACGCGTCTCTCTCCCTCGATCTCCACCCCCCACCCTCACCCACACTCCTCCGCCTCTCCCCGGCTGCGTTTTGTGCACGGTAGCTTACCCCCGAAGGAGAGCAGCAATGCTACGAGGTCGGCCAGCAGTTGAACACGCGTTACATGCCGGATACGAACTCCACGGACACGTCTATCGAAGGCCTCACACTGTGGTATGATGCCGACAGGGTGCAGGTGAGAGGGGGGCCGTGATTCGATACGCTGTACTGGACACATGCTGTAAGGAGGAAGGGAAATATTGACCCTTGCGGGGTTTAGGTGGTGGTTATGATGGCGGGTGTTCGGGTAGTGATGGTTGTAGCCATGGGGAGGGGTGTTGTGGAGGTGATTAGTCTGTTGTTGGTTGGAGAGGTTAAGTTTGTTGTTGCTCTTGCGGGTCATGGTGGCGGTGGTCGGTGGGTATGGAAGTACTTGCGTTGTTGTTGTTGTTGTTGTTGTTGTTGTTGTTGTTGTTGTTGCTGTTGCTGTTGCTGTTAATGTATTCTTGCGGTCGTCAACTACACTGCCTGTGGACCCCCCAACCCCGCCCTGCGAACCCCTTCTTGCAAAAACGCAGCCAATTTAAGCGAAAATAGTTGGGAGCTTGCTGAGTCACAGCCTGCCTCCCCCATTCCCCTCCCTCTGTTGTGTTGTGCACGCCTTTCAGGTTATGTCGAGCGTCCAAAATATACGGTGGAATCACCCCTCCGACCCCCACCCCCTTCCCTACCTGCTTTTTTTCTGTGGACAACCCCTCCCCCCCCTCTCCAGGTTATGCCGAGCGCCTACAACAAATTGTCCCGACTTACCCCCCCCCCCCCCCCCCCACGTCCTATTTATGCGCCTGCCTTCCAGGTTGTGTCGAGCGGTTACGACCGCACGTTGGAATCCGCGTCGGCTCTCACCCTCGGGCTCTACCCCGCGAACCAGGTCGACCCCGACGTGACGGCGGAAACCTTGTTGTGGCAGAACTTCATCGTTGTTCCGATTCACTCATCCCAGCCTTCAAATGACGGTGAGTGAGGGGCACGGGTTCCGGTTGACGGTTTTTTTTTTCATGGCTTGTCCCGTCAATATAGTTTTCTTCTTGACGCCTTTACAACTGAAAACCTGTTTAGGGGACAAAATTTCTTTAAATTTGTATAGGGAGGGGTTCGGGGGCTCTAAAGGGGTCAAGAGCATGTACTTGTTTTGGTGTGGGGAGTGCCGTGACGGCTGTCCGTCAAATGTTCCTTGACCGCTTTCCGTCAAGGTAAGGTAATCCGTTAATTTTTGTGAGAGCATACTAGCTTTAGTGTAAGGAGTGCCGTGACGGCTGTCCGTCGATGTACTTTGATGGCTGTCCGTCAATGTACCTTGACGGCTCTCCGTGACGGCTGTCCGTCAAGGTAACCCGTCAAGGTATCTTGACGACAGCCCGTGAAGTGCCTCGAAAAACTGTATCGCCGTGCCGATACACTATTGTCAGCCTCTGAACGGTTAGGGGCAAGGATATCGTCGGTTTGTGACTGGCGGTCTAGGCTTCTAGGTTGTCCGATCAAGGCCACTTTTGACCGATAACCGGTGTGGGACCCGTGCATCCCGACCAAAAAAGGGAAGAATGACCCCGATCTACTTGGAATTTGGAAATCGAAAACCTCTTTTTATCTATCCCGAAGGTAGTCGGGTAGTGCTTGTGAGAATCCGGCTCGGTAGTTGGATGAAGGTGAGCACCTTGACTAATTGTACATTCGTTCCTTGTGCGTTTGTTTTAATTGGCATCACAGTACACAAAATGAAACAAACACACGCTGAAAACAGGGATGAATGATCACCTTCGGCAGGTGACGGAGACGAGTATGACGTCGCTGTCCTGCGCGACTTCATGACAGTGGCTACTATACTAGAGCAGTATATATATATCAGAAACTTGGGCGTGTCCACTACGTATACTTCAAAAACGGCAGCTAATATACTACCTGGTAGACTATACCAGGGTGTCATATCAGAACCGATCGCCCCGGTGGCGTATCAGCTTATCCTTGAGCCAGGTATAGGTCAGTTTCGTCAGTTCGAATCCCCCCGAGTGCATACTCGTATAAATTCGTGGGGACTTTTTCTTGCGCACAAATTGACGTGCGGAAAGCGCGAGAGCGTGAGGTGGCAACACTCGATGAACAATCGACGAGCGGTGGGATTGCTGAATGAACCCTATGCGCGATAAAAATTGAAGGCAAGAACCGGGGGGAAGAAGAGACGACACTTGTGACCACGGCTTGTCCAGAAGCTGGAAAGTAGAAGTGTGCGAAAATAAATAAATAAGTAAATCAGGCATGTGGGCGTGTCCACGACAAATACAATAGCGGCAGCTATACACCAGGTATCATATATCAGGCAGTTTGGGTCAGTTACGGTAGTTATAATCGAACCGATATTCTAATTTTACAGCTGCACGCCGAAAAATAGGGGCTCGTTTCCTGCCTCGCGTGCCAGGAATAAGCGGGAAATAAGCGTGTTCCATGTTCGTCTGACGACCGGAATCAACCAACCAAAGACGTCAAACAAATGAATCGTCGACTTTTTTTTTTTTGCAAATACGCAATGAGCGTGTGTTGTTTTCACTTTAAACCGTTCTTTCTTCCCAACATCAGTACGACACCCAGTGTCCGTGCTGATTCATCCCAGAGAGATACAAATTCTGTGGTCAGACTATCCTCGGGAATAATGGAACATAGCAGTAGTTATTTGCAGCAGCAGCGGCGGTACCACCCGTGTGAACACTGCCTACTTGCGCACACACCTCACGGCAGTCACAAATATAGCCCATCGCGAGTTCACGGCAAGAGCTACACTCTTTGTACATTCCAGGCACTCGCCCTTGCCCGCGTTAAGAGCTTATCCTCTATAATATGAATAGTACGTTCGTAATGGTAACAACTTACCAGGTGCCTATTACACACCCGTATAGCAGGGGCATGGACGTGTCAAAGGTGCGGCACTATCTGTATCACTTTGCTCAGTAACCGTTGCTCGCCTTGACAGCTTACCTCAGCCTTTTTTTTCCCCCCATCCGCTGGAGGATAAAAAGTACTGGTATCAAAATCGAAAACAAAAACAAATAACGAAACATACTAATATTTGCAGTGCGTGCGTAATGACGACAAATTGATTGTATACGAGATACCTGGTATTTCAGGGACTCAGTGGTGTCTTTCTTAACCCCTTGCAGCCCCCAAATCCCTCCCTATACTAATTCCAAGCAATTTGGACCACGAAACGGGTTTCCAGTTGTGAAAGCGTTATCCCATTTAGCACCGCACTCCCGGTATGGGGACAAAATACTTGGAGTTGGACTGGGATCATTTTAGGAGTTGGATGGGTTAACTAACTTAGCTATCGTCAACCTCTGCTCGCTTTGGCAGCGATCATCGTGGCGACGGACAAATGCCCGGCGTACGACGACAACTGGATTGAGTTCTACCGCAGCCCAGAGTTTATCAGCAAGCAGGTGAAAATCGTTGGTAGGTTACCAGGTGGCGATTGATGAGTGCTTTTCGGCGGGTGGTTTTGGCTGGCTTGTGTTTGGCTTGGCTTGGCTTGGCTTGGCTTGTGTTTGGGGTGGATTGGCTTGTGTGTGGCTTGGCTTGGCTTGGCTCGTGTGTGGCTTGGATTGGCTTGGCTCGTGTGTGGCTTGGATTGGCCTGGCTTTGATTGGATTGCGTTAGTTAGGTTGTTCAAGGAGAGCATGACCGTAAATGAGCATCGTGATGCATTTTGACTATGTAAAACGATGCATCGTTTCCGTTTTCGATATGTTCAAGACCAGCCTTGCTAGTTATTGTCATTTGACTCCCCGTCTCTATTTCCGGGATGTTCAAGCCCGACATGGCCATTTACCGTGGAAAATTTTGACATTTGGTATTAATAGACCGACGCAACTGTTCTATTTTCCGTTTTCGATCTTCACAACTGGCGTGGCCATTTTTCTCATCTATTTGGACCATACCAACCCAACGTTGCGTTTCCGATTCAGTATTCAACCAAAAGCCCATTTCTCAATATACTTTTTGGTGGAAACTGACGCAACTCCGTGTTTGCTGCTGGCCTGACGGTGCCCTGATCCGAAAACAAACGCAGGCTAAGGCGGAGATATCACCGTGGTTTTCGTCGCGCGTTTTCCGTTTTCGATATTAAAATCCGACATGGCTATTCCTGGCCTTTCCTGATTACTTTTTACCGGGGATATATTTTATCTTTTCTGGCCAAAATGTCGCGTTTTCAATTTTTTATGACTAAAATTCGCCGTTTCCTATGGTACGTTTTTGTCTAAGCCGACGTGATGCCGCCTGTGCTGTTGGCCTGACGTTGCCCTCGTGCTGAAACGACCACAGGCCGAAGCATTGAACTTTATCACAGAGGTTTACCGCGCGTTCTCAGCTGAGAACGAGGGGACGAAGTCTCCTGATTGCTGGGACGAGGCGAAGGACCTGGAAGAGGTGACGGCTTGGACTTTGGTGTTTGGTGTTCGGGTGTTGTTGTTGTTGTTGGTGGTGGTGGTGGTGGTGGTGGTGGTGGTGGTGGTGGTGGGGGTGGTTTTGGCGGTGTTCATGATGGTTGGTTGAAAGAGGGTTTTGCTCGCTGGTTTTTGGTTCTGTGTTTTGTCAGTTGGTTGATTATGGACATCGTTGTTTTGTTATTAACCCCTTTACAACTGGAAACCCGTTTTTACAACTGGAAACCCGTTTTTGGGGACAAAATTACTTGGACATAGTATAGGGAGGGGTTCGGGGGCTCTAAAGGGGTTAAGCATTCATATACCAGGTAGATGACTGGGGGATTTGTTGTTTGGATTGTTGGTTGCTTGGCTCCTGGCTTCGCTGGTCGGTCGGTCGAGTGCTTATGTTCGGCAATCCTGAGATTGAGATATCAAAGGAGGTCGTAGTTAACAATCTTTCTTTTTTTTGCATGTCGTTCGATGACAGCGGTGAGATAGCCAAGAGGCAGGGATCAGTCGGTCGATTGCTCATTTTCTTGAATGCTTGATTCTTATATAAGACATCAGTAGTACTTGCCTGGCTTTGTTTTTTATTAGCTGGTAGCGTGGTGTTTTGTTAGGTTTTGTGATTATTTTCGAACCCATTGAGTGGTTGGCCTACTGTAATTGGTTTTGATCCTGCAACTGTTCCCGCCGCGCTCAATTTTATTTGCCTTGGTCGTGCAACTGTTGCCGCTCCTGCGGGATGTACTTTTTCTGTTATCTCAGCACAAGCTCGAGCTTCACGCGCCGTACAACCTCTGGGACTGTGCGAATGTGCTGAACGACGAGGGAGAGGTCCAGACTATCAACATTATCGACGTAGCCACTCCTCCGGCGGAGTACACCGGCATCACGGGCGGGTGAGTGTTAGTGATGGTTGTGGTGGTTGTGGCAATCGTGTGGGTGTTGGTGGTTGTGGCAATCGTGTTGGTGTTGGTTGTGGCAATCGCGTTGGTGTTGGTTGTGGCAATCGTGGCATTGGTGGCACGGGGGGTCCAGGTGGTGTTGGTTTTCAGGTTGGGGGTGCTGGGGGTCGACGTGCTAAGAGTGGTGGTGGTGGTGGTGGTGGTATCGCTTTTGGCGGTGCCGGTGGTGGCGGCGTTGGTGTTGCTTGTTGTGTGCTGATCTTCTTTGTTTCTTTTGTTACTTGTTCACTGTTGTCGCGCAACTACTGTTGTGTAGCAGTGGTAGCGTTGGGTAAAATCCGTCGTGGTGGTTTCGGCTGTTATTGATGTCGGCGCGATCACATTTTCCCGCTGCCTGGTCTAATGGTACACTTTCTCCAAAATATTTCTCTGTTAATGAATTATCTCCTGGTACTACTTCCGCCCCCCCTCCCCCTCCTCGCCCCTATTTCACTCTTCCGTCCCTCCCGCTTCCCTCTCCCTTCTTTCCTCCAGTTGCACTTCGGGTGTGCGTTTGCTGTTTTGCCGTTTCCTGCTATGCTTTCAAGCCTTGCGACGGTAGGGTCGCGACTTCACTTTTCAGCCGAATTATTTATCGCGGATGGACTTTTCCTCGGAGTAGCTACCCATTATCTTGGTGATCGGATAATACACGCCTTTTCGATATAATTCGTTAAGATACCTATAGCCCAGACGGTGTGTCGGGCTTATCTTGCTGTTTTTTTCAGAGTCGGTTACTGGGTGTACAGTCCACATTCCAATGTGGTGAGGGACCGAGCTTCTGAACTGAACAGGTTCATAATATCGTGGTGCTGCCACCCCTCCCTATCGTACCACGCGTTTTGTGTACACTTAACTGGCCCTATGCCCTTTCCTTCCCCCCCCCCCCGCCTCCTCCCGAACGCAGGTTCGAATACTTGACCGACCTGGTGAGGTGGATTGAAAACCAGAAATACGAGCAAGCCATTGTCGGGCGATACGTTGGCGGACTCTACATCGCTGAGTGAGTCTAATCGAGAGTTAACCCCTTTAGAGCCCCAATATCCCTCCCTGTACTATTTCCAAGCAATTTTCCTCATAAGTGGGTTTCCAGTTGTAGAGGCATTTAAGTAGGTGGCCCCTTTGAAGGGACCGCGCGATAAGGGTAACCGATATGTACGGGGCCTCAAATCTCTCCGCACCAGTTTTTTCCCGCGTTTAGGGACCTCGTCCCTTTATACTGGACGCAACACGCAGTGAGGGACGCCTTAAAAGAGGCCATCACGCTGTGTCCCGCTTGAAAAACGCCTCATAGACTTGTAGAAATATAAACTATTCGCTCCCCAAATGCCAGATACGCGGTCAAATCCGCTTTAGTTGTCCCAGGACCCTTGAGAAGATGTACACGTTTGTTGAGAGACGTCGGTGCGTAATTCGATGCGAAATCGACGAGCGTAAAAAGCTGAACAGTGGCAATGCGGAACCCTGTGCGCGATAGAAATGAAGGGCAAGCACCGGGGGGGAAAAGGAAAGACCCCTGTGACCACGGCATGGCTTGTCCAGCAGGTCGCAGAAGGTATGAGCTCTCCAAAGTTTCGCGGCGGAGTAAAAGTGATGAAAATACTTGTTGATAAAATGAAGGACCCTGGTTGGCTTAGCTGTTCGCCCTCCAGCTGCAGTGTCCAAGGACATTGAACCGCTTTTTTTTGCCCTTGCCGTCTCGTCCCCCTCTTGCCTCTTTTTTTTTCATCTTGTGCTTACGCTTACGTACAGCATGAATCAGCGCATGGCGGAGGTTATTACTCACGTGAGGAGCGGACGATCGCCTGACGTGGGTAGGCTTACGGGCATGCACGTGTCTGTTGGACACTACCCTACCCTGAAGGGGATTGCCGGAGCGCTGGACATTGGCGGGCTGGAGGGCATTCCCCCGTGAGCTTGTTTTTCAGCTGTTTTTTTTCATCTGTATAGGTTGTTGTTTGATTGGTTTACCGCGTCTCGTGTTGACGTTTTATTGGTTGACCGCATCTGGTGTTGGCGTTTTATTGGTTGACCGCATCTGGTGTTGGCGTTTTATTGGTTGACCGCATCTGGTGTTGGCGTTTTATTGGTTGACCGCATCTGGTGTTGGCGTTTCATTTGTTGGCCTTGTCTGGTGTGAAGGTTTGATTGTATACTCTTGTTTGCTGCTGGTGTTCGATCGGCCGGCCTCTCTGGTGTAATACTGTTCCTCGTGCACTGTTGCTGCTGCTGCTGCTGCTGCTGCTCTGTTTCCGTTGCTGACCCGACTGCCCCCCTTGCCGTTGCTGCTTCTGTTGTTGCTCCTGCTGCTGCCGTCCCTGCTGATGCTGCGTGGTGACAGGTACGCGTCGCACTTGACCTTCGAGCTGCTGCACAACCCTACCGCCGACACCAGCAAGGCGGAAGACGATTTTGCAGTTCGTATGCTCTACCAAAACGGGTGCGTCATCCATCTGGGTGGGGGGTGGGGAGGGAGGGGGTTAAAGGGGGGGGGGGAGGGGGGGTGCAAACACACCTCGGACAGGTCACCGATCTCTGCTTGATCTGATATTTGAGGGAAGATCTGTATGATCTGTGTGGTCTAGCCCATGTTACCCGGTGGGAGCCGTACGATCTGTGTGATCTAGAAAAAAAATCCAATGTTGGATCTGTACTCTGTACAGATGTACAACATTTCATAATGGCAGATACGGGATGTGCTGTAGATGATCTAGATCATCTGTCCGAGGTAATAGCTGATTTAGAGCGTAATCTGTCCTAGGCATGATCTAGATCATGATCCGAGCTAGATCATAATTTATGTACGAGCTTTGATCTACAGTAGATCGTGATGCGTACGAGGCGTGAATAGATTATCTAGATCATTGTCTGTCGCAGGTGTGATGTAGATAATTATCTGTCGGAGGCATGATCTAGATCATGATTTTTCCGAGGCATGATCTAGGTCATGATATGTCCAAGGTGTGATCTAGATCATGATCTGTCCGGGGTGTGGTTTAGATGCTTGCATCGCATCCCTACAATGCTGGGGGATTTATAGGGTTAGCGTACAATTTTTCGCGAAGTTTCGCGGTTTTATTTCTAGCCGTGTGGCTTGCACCTATGGGGGTTTGGTGTCGGTAGGCCCGGCGGGGCCAAGAGGGTGGGGACACTGTTGGGCTCGGTTCAGGTGCGCCGGAGCATGCGCAGCTGCGGGTACAGAAGGCCTCATCCAATCCAATACTCACGTTTGAGTGATTCGGAACAGAGAGAAGTAGTGCAACGGTAGTACCCATCGGTTTTGTGAAACATGTGCCACGTGACTCTAAAGAAACCGTTTACTTACACGTGCTATGTTTGCTACGACGTAAGCCACAATAGTAAGTTCAGTGCAACATAGTAGGTCCCATCGGTGTTGTGAAACATCTACCACTTGACTATAAACAAACCGTTTACTTACACGCGCTATATATAAAGGTTTGTTTTTTTCATCCCATTTATTGTCCCCGCACTACTCTTGCCCTCCGTCCCAGTAGTAACTCAGGTCCGGGGTCGTATAGCGGGCCCTCCTCCCTCCTCCCCACCACGGCACGTGTCTTCATTTTTTATCGCGGGAACAACTCAGCATATTTTTTCCTCTTCGACTCGCGTCGAATAGTGCGTACCCACGCTGCTAGGCGCTCTCAGCAGTTGATCATTTTTTTGCATTTTCGCAAATAAAGTGAGATCTCACCACGGTGGGAATCGAACTCAAGGACCAATGCTAGTAGTATTCGAGGGTGACCACTAGACCACCGAGACGACCGGCAACTATAGTGGCTATATAGTTGTTTGCTACAACGTAAGACCACAGTACTTTTGAGTGTATATTTCCCTATTTTCCACCACGTTTAGGAGCAAATTTTTATGTACAGTGGGTACTCCGATTTGCGAGCGCCCCTTGACGAGCCGAAACGTGCACTCTTAGCTACGAAGCGGTATTTTCTGTCGTGGGAAATATGCAGCCTTTAGTTATGGCGGGACATGCCGAGTTGGCCCGCTCTTAACGCATGTACAACTGGAAATCGTTGATGGGGACAACAAATTACTTGATTCTGGTATAGGGAGATATTTTTGGAGGCTCTAAAGGGATACATCCTTTTAAAACCCCCGAACCCCTCCCTATGCTAGATCCAAGTAATTTTGTTCCCAAAAACGAGTTTCCAGTTGTAAAGGGGTTTAGTTAACTCGGGTGCTCTTAAATCGGGGTACCCACTTGTGGATTCCTGATGTACTGTACGTACCCATACCTGATATTGCCCGTCGGTTTGTTTTTTGCGCGCAGTTCGAACGCGGCAGACGTGAAGCTGGTGCACATGGGTATCGTCTGGGACGAGAACGACGAGCTGGGTTTGGACAACGACCTGACCAACCCCCGCGACCTCGACACCGGCATCATGGGCTGGACCCAGTGGTCTTACCTCATGGACCACCAGTTCGATGGCCAACCGGCATACTACAAGGAAGGCGAAGAGGAGTGGTGAGGCGGAGAGGGGGGGGGGGGGGGAGGGGGGGCGTACTCATTTGTTGGTTGCCTTAGTCGTTTGACCATTGACCACGCATCCTTTTCGAGACGGAGCACCGTTCCTACTCCTAGTAGAGACACCTCCAACATATGGGCGCTCATCGCGCTTCCTCCATATACTATAAATAAACTGTTTGCTTATCCTATCCCCGTCCTGTTTCGCCGTCTGCGGCCACCATCTATCTCCTAGGATAGCGATCTCTCTATTAATAGTGTGCGGAGAGGAGGGAGGGGGGGAGGAAGGGGTGGGGGGGACGGGGGAGGGGAGGAGGGGTATAATCTTGTCATGCATGGTCGTTGTCCTTAGAGCCAAATACCCTTGCATCTGTTGTTTTATGACGGTGCCGGGGGAAGGAGGGGGGGAGGGGCGCTGCTACAACGGCTTAAAATGCTTCGGTTGACGGCACTCTTGCCCCTTGACGGACAGCCGCGAAGGAACCAATTCCATATACCAAGATTAGTATGTTAAGGCCAAAGATGCCATGACGGGTGAAAACTAGACCGTCAACCGACATATATTTGTATTCATTAGCGAGGTAAGGGTGGGTTGCTATGAGGTGAGGGGGAAGGAGAGGCGGGAGAGGGGGCGTGGTATAGAGGGCAAGGGAGGGGCGGGGAGCAGCGGCAGAAGTGTTGGTCGGAGTGTTGGCAATGGGCCAATGTTGTGGTTCCGTGGTGGGGAAAGTGGGGTGAGAGGCGTGAGAAGTTATGTTTAGTGGGGGGGTAGGGGAGGATTTTTTATTTTTTTTTCCCCGTCCCATCTATATTATGTTTGCACGTATTCGTTCTCCTCCGTCATAGACGTCACGCATATTTTGGGGTCACTTAGCAGGGCCTGGTCCCCGCCCGCTGCGCACTACGGTATATACGTGCCTTATTTTTATTGCGAGAATACTTGACCCCTTTCTTCCCTCGTCGACTCGAATCGAATTGCGCCTACCCACGCTGCCAGGCGCTCTCAGCAGAGCGAGGCGATGCCTGCAGTATGTGTACGTATGTTTCTGTTGCTGTTGTTAAGCCGGCGGGATGAGCGACCCGGAACATCCAATCAATCACTCAAACGAACTAACCATGCAGTGAGTCCACCAACCGACCACCAATTAACCAATCGACCAATAACCAATCAACTATTCAACCGACCGACCAATCGACCGATGAAGCAGTCACTTGCTCAAAGCAGCCTGGAAACAATTGGCCTACCAACCAATCTACCAATCAATTTTTTGGAGCCAATGACGTAGCGGCCGAAAAAACCAACGCATCAATCAGGTGCTTGGACTGTCTCGCCACGGAGCCGGACACGTGCTTGGCCGTGGAGCTCCGAGCGATGACGCAGTTGTGGGAGGAGGCTGTGGGACAGTTGGGAGTCGCCAACGAAGCGGTTGATGACGCAGACGACGGTGTAGAGGGTGAGTCGGTTATGGTGATGGTACTGAGGATAGCGGGGTGTGTTAGTGTTTGGGGTGGTGGTGGTGTTGTTATTTTCGTTGGTGTTGGTGGTGGCGGGGTTGATGTTGGGGGTGGCGTGGATGTTATTGGGGGTGGCGATGTTGGTGTTGGTGTTGGTGATAGTGTTGGCGTGGTTGGTGTGGGTGTTGGTGTTGGTGTTGGTGTTGGTGTAGGCGTTGTTGGTGTGGGTATTGGTGTGGGTATTGGTGTGGGTATTGGTGTGGGTGTTGGTGTTGATGTGGGTGTTGGTGTTGGTGTCGTTGGTGGTGGTGGTGGTGTCGTTGGTGGTGGTGGTGGTGTCGTCGGTGTTGGTGGTGGTGCAGCTGTGGGAGGAGGCCGTAGGAGAGGCACAAAGCGTCAACAACGCTGTTGATGATGTAGACGGTTAGAGAGTGAGTCGCTCGTGGTGTATCCGTTTTGTGGTGGTGATGGTGTTGATGTTGTTGGTGTGGTTATGGTGGTGCTGTTAGGGGTGGGAGGGGGTTTCTAGTGGAGGTGTTGGTAAGGGGGGGGGAGGGAGTGGCGGGCGTTAAGGGCGCGAAGGTTGTTGTTGTCTTGGATGTTTTCGTAACAGGAGTTGGGAGTGGTAGTTTTGGTAGAGCTGTTGGTGTTTTTGGTGTTGGTGGTTTCTGGTGTTGGTGGTTTTTGGTGTTGGTGGTTTTGACGGCGGTGGTTTTGATATTGGTGGTTTTGGGAGCTCACCTAACCACCTGGTCGCCCGGATCTTGGAGGCGGTGGGCTGTTCGCGTCTGCGAGCTAGGAAGCACTTCCTGTTGGGATCGAGGTACGGGCGTTTACCCAACCCAACCCTCAACCCTAACCCCAACCCGGACCCACAACGGGCCAGAAACGGGCGAGAAACGCGCCTGCGCCGCTTTTCGACATATTTTTTATTTTTTTCAATCTGTGGACCATCACATATAGCCCTCGGCCAATGAAAGAGCGTAAAAACCACCCTCTAAGATCCGGGCGGCCACATTGTTTGGTCTGATGGGTTTTAGTGGGGGTACATGGGGGTGGCTGGGTAAGGGGGGCAGTTATTGGTCGTGGAGGTGGTGGTGTTGGCCACGATGGTAATTGCGGTGGTCAGGAGCGGTGATTAGGGTGTTGATGCGGTGGTGGGTGTGGTGATGGTGGTATAGTCGTTTCAGGTGGGTGGATGGCTAGGGTGGTGAGTGGGTGTGTTTGGGGGTTGGTTGGCGGTGTGGTGGTGGCAGTGGTGGTAGTGTCGCCGGTGGTTGGGAGAGACGAACGCCTTGCGGGCGCTTTCCATCAGTTTGTTTGGCCGTATGAAAGCATACCATGGTCTTCTAACATTGTCCTCGTACTTTTTTTGTTTTTTGTTTTGGCTTTTTAGCTTTGGCGGTGATTGCGAGAGAGTGCCGCCTTGCGAAAACGTTCCATGATTTTGATTGTATTAAAGCATACTATACTCGTAGTCTTACACTTTTTTTTTTTTTTTTTTTTTTTCGTTCGTCTCTTCTCTCTGTTTGCAGCCCCTCACTTGGCGCTGCTGAGCATCTTCGGGCTGATCTTGGGGATTGGGATCGGCATTTGCGTGAGGCCTTGCTTGGACAGGCGGAATGCGAGAGCGAAGGCGAGGTCTACCTCTGTCGTGGGGAACCAAGGCTTGGAAGCGTGGAACAGACCAAGGTAACGGGGAAAGGGGAGGAGGGTGGTTGTGAGGAAAATGAAATGATGGATCGTTTGTATTTTTTTTTGGCAGGGTTTCAATGGTGCTTTGGGTTGGGGCAAGGGTGGCGGGGAGGTGGGGGAAGGAGGGTTTCGACAAGGGGATATGGGGAAGTTGAAGTTATGTACCTGGCATCGTTTTCTAGCGGTTTTATTATGGTTTTATGTTATTTTTCTCTTTTTTTTCTCGTTTTTTTTCTCGTTTTCTGAAGGAGAATGGGAAGATTTATAGTTTTTTTCTATTTTTTTTGTTTGATTTTCTCTCTGCTGTAAGGCGTTTTTCACAAGGGATGAGGTGTTGAAAAAAAACAAAAATGTGGCAAGGGGAGAGCGGGGTGAAGAAAAATATGGGGAAAGGGGGGAGCGGGGGAGGCTGGGTTGGGAAGGGTATCGTAGGAGGTGAGCGGTTAATTTCTGAACGCTTTTTGATGCGTTGTCCTTTTTTAGACCTTGTTTCGAACGCGGGAATGCGTAGAATTGGGGTGGAGGGATATGCCAGTGCTTGGGACGTTTTAGGGGTGTTTTCCCCCGCTGAGGCGTTTTTTAGGCGGGCGGCGTGGGGTGAAGTTGGATGCGCGACAAAGGTGCACCTGGTAAGTTGTCAATTGTAAATTTTGGAAGCATATAATCTCCGAATGTGGTTGTTGCTCGTTTACATTCGGTCTGGGTTATGATTTTTTTCGTAAATGGTGTGAAAATTTTGACCACTCGTTGTGCTTTGGTTGACCCCCCTCTGTTTCAGCTTGCTTTAAGGAGGGCGGAAGGGGGTGCGGGAAGGCGGGGGCTACCTGGATCGCAGCCGGTATTGATAGATTTTGTTGTTTATTTTCCCGAAGAAATATTCGTGGTCAACTCTGAATTCGGTCAGGTTGGCGACCAAACGTTGGGGGCAGTTGTAGCAGTGGTCGAAATATCGTTTGAACGAACACGAGGACATGGTTTTATTGAAAATTAAAAGTAAAACACGATGGCGTGTTTGCGTTGATTTTCTTTCGTGAGCCCTTTTTTTTGGCTGGGGAGTATGGATCCGCGGGAGAGGTATGATGGATCTGTGTTTTTTAGTCGGCTTGGCTTGTTTTCTTTCTGTTGGCAATTGGCACCATTTTTGCAAAGAGAAGAGGAGGTGTGGTTTGGTTGGGTTTCCACTGCCCTACGTTTTTCTTGGGGGGGATGGGGGGGGATAAGGGGGGTCTAGGAAGGGCGAAGGTGCAATACGTTGTATGCAACAGAATCGTATTTCGAGAGTTGTGGTTGATTTTCGGTTTTTCATGCGCACGGTGTTTTGAGGCGAAATTTGGGGGGTGGACGGTCTGCGAGGAATGCTCGGGGAGGGTTGACATGTGCTGTTTAGGTCCCTTTGTGGCACACTATCAAACCACAGTAACACGCCTGCTACGATGGAGGTAGCACGTTTTAGTCTGAAATGGTTTGTGGATGATGGGGGGAGGGCTCCTTGACCCAAAATCGTCGCAAACACGCCCCGTTTATTTTGCACGGCTCTCGCGTGTACCTAGGCCATGACATATTTTTCATTCGGTAGCAGCTTTGGTTTTTGTTTTCTCCAAGCTAGTTTTCGGGAGAGGTCGTGAGGTCCCAAATTGAGGCAACCTCAGAAAAAAAAAAAAGTGGTTCGCCTCTGTCGTAGCCCCCGCGTCGATCGTGGCTTTTTGTGCGTCGCCGGTGTTGTGAACTTTTTTCGATTGCATTGTTGGTTGTCTTTGCACGCGACGATTCTGCTAATGTCGTGTTCTGTGTTCTCATGTGCGTTGTCTAGTTCTTTTTTTTTTTGCGTCTGGTCCTATGTGCGTTCTCTTGTTTCTTTCTCATTGCGTCTGGTCCTTGTAGGACGCGTTGATCTCGGTTTTGCATGCTCAGGTCGGCGTTTCTTTTGGGGGGTTCGCCTGCGGGCTGGAGCAAGCTTACGTCCGCCAGCCGATCTTGCATACAGAAACACCGGCGGACGACCTGTTGGTTCGGCCTGTTGGTGTGTTGGTTCTAGCCATTGTTTCGTATGCAAATCCAGCCATCATTTGTAACAGTAGTTGCTCGGGCTTGACAC
Source organism: Undaria pinnatifida (assembly GCA_012845835.1). NCBI lineage: Eukaryota > Phaeophyceae > Laminariales > Alariaceae > Undaria > Undaria pinnatifida. The sequence goes on from JABAKD010000001.1 coordinate 12,059,709, forward strand.
TGCATTAATTGGCATTTTTTTTGTTTTGTATGCACCAGTAGAAAGTTTTCGTCGTGCACGGCGTTTTGCGTCTTATGCTTATTGTTGATACGGTGAGCGGTGTTTGTTGGAACGTTTTGTTCCATTTTTTTTTTTTGTTCTGTTTTGTTTTGCGGCGGAATTTCACCACTCGCACTCACACAGGAACATATACACGTGTCTCATTTAACTTTCAAATGCCAAGAGTTTTCGACGGGTGGAGTTGGTTCTTGCGGGTCATCACCGGCCAGGGTGACCCAGGCCGACCCGCGAGATTTCAAAAGCTCCTGACCCGGCCCGTGGGATTTGAAACACAACACCTCACCGGACCGGATTCGACCCGCGAGGTTGTGAAAACCTCCTCCCCCGGCCCGCTGGTCGGGGCATGAGCCGTGGAAACCGCGGGCAAATGTTACATGCGCATCCAACACATTTGCCGACCTCAAAAACTGAGAGTGTTATTGGTATGAAGCCCAATTTTCCGGTGACATTACATGTATCGCAAGACGGTTCACTCAAGCACAAGAGGCGGCGAAACACACACGCACCCTTAGGCTCGAAGGTGGTCAGCTTAGCGGGTTCTAGAAGAGAGCGTGGCTGAGCAGAAGGGAGCTCCTGTGAATCAGCAACGTGTAGTCTAGATCGTCTAGTGACCTCCTTTTTGTGTCGTGGTGATCTGTTGGGTGGGATCCTTTGTGGTACAGATCTTGTGTGATACGTTGGGTAGGAGCTGTGAACGCACAGATCCAATCCCGGAACATGCGCTAGATCGTTCCAATCATCTGGCTCTCGCCCGGCAACTTGATCTACGATGGCCATGCAGTTATTATAGACCAGGGACCTATTTTCTCTGAGACTAGATGATGTATAGAGATCCGATCTGTCCGATGTTCACAGGGCTTCGCCGTGGACGGTGGCTATAATTTCTCGGACTACAGGCGCGTTTGGTATGACGTCAGGGCATGCACGCTTGGACCATTATAGTCTTTACTGTACGAAGTATAGGTTAACGGAATGTCGGTGATGTGCTGTTTGTTGTTGTTGTTGTTGTTGTTGTTGTTGTTGTTGTTGTTGTTGTTGTTGTTGTTGTTGTTGTTGTTGTTGTTGTTGTTGTTGTTGTTGTTGTTGTTGTCGTTGTCGTTGTTGTCGTTGTTGTCGTTGTTGTCGTTGTTGTTGTTGTTGTTTTTGTTGTTGTTGTTGTTGTTGTTGTTGTTGTTGTTGTTGTTGTTGTTGTTGTTGTTGTTGTTGTTGTTGTTGTTGTTTTGTCTCGGAAATAGGAATGCGGTTGCGTATGTATAATGCGTTTTTCTTCTCCTTGTGTGCTCCTGGAGTGGAGGATAACCTGTCGCTCTGTCGGCTCATGGCAGGTTTTGTCCCTGTTGGCGGAACACCCGTTTTGTTTTCGTTTTACGTCTGGTGTTCTGGTGTACGGTTATGTTTCGTGGCGGAGGTAGCTCCCTGTACGCGTACATACGTTACATACTGAGCTTGGTCCCTGTTGTATGGTTTGAACCTGGCGGGCTCGCTTTGTTTGTTTTGTACCTGGCTTTTGGTTCATCAACACCACGCCCGTCGACGACTCTGATCATGCCACATCGTCTGAACACCGCGGAATTGTCCGTGATTGCCCTCGCCGGCTTGGAAGAATATTACATACCCCGATTTTTCCTCGCTCTCGATCCACTGCCGTAGACAATCTCAGTAACAACGAATCCCACCTCTCCCCTCCCCCCCTTCCCTCACCTCCCCTCTCCTCCTTTCCCCTTCCCTCTCCTCCCTTCCCCTCCCCTCCCCTCCCCTCACCTCACCTCCCCTCACCTCCCCTCCCCTCCCCTCCCCTCCCCTCCCCTCCCCTCCCCTCCCCTCCCCTCCCCTCCCCTCCCCTCCCCTCCCCTCCCCTCCCCTTTCCCCCCCTCCCCTCCCCTCCCCCCTATTGATCCCTCCCCTCCCCTCCCCTCCCCTCCCCTCCCCTTCCCTCCCCTCCCCCCACTTCCCCTCCTCTCCGCTTCACTCCTCTCTCTTCCCCCCACCCCACCTCCCCTCTCCGCTTGACTCCACTCTCTTCCCCCCCCTCCCTACTACCTCTACAAAACCTCACCGCTTACCCTTAGCCGCAACGGGGGCAGCTTCCGCTTGGGGTCTAAAGCTACCCCTACTCGGCATATGGTGGGAGCTACCAATGGTAGTGGTAGGGCGATGGCAGTGCGGACCTCCGACGACTATGATGATGAGGTTGGGGGTGTGGGTGGGTCGGGTAGCGGAAGCGTTAGCGGAGGATCGGACTTGGAGGAAGACGTGGCTGGCTCCAGGTGAGGAGCGAGGGATGCTGCGCTTGTGGGCGGCGCGCGTAGTCGCCGCACGGTCAGTCGGGCCACCCCACGACGGTAGCCTCGCCCAAGGTATATTCTGTAGATATTTTATAACTAATTTTCAAGGACGATCAAGCTCCCAGGATGTTTGCGAAATGCGGCTGTTTTATGATTGCCTTCGGCGCCAAAATAAGGCGTGGCCAAAAAGATTCACGATGTGAGCAACGCGTGTTGTAGGCGTCGACCACGCCATGGTACTATGCATCATTTATAACACCACCCCGTAAGTTTCGTCGTGCAAGACCGTTAATGTCTCATTGCTCGAAGCGGAGGAGTAGGGTGGGGTGCTGGCAGGGAGTGGTAGGAGAAGAGGGAGGGTCGGGGGGAGAGAAGGTTGCGGGTGGGGCGGGTGGGGGACAAGGGGCGCGTGTGTAGAGAGAGTCGGCTGTTTTGTTGCTGCTCTGTTTTGTCCGTAGTGATATATTCTGGTGTCTTGTTGTGTCCTTTGTGGGAATATGTAGGGTGCATATGTGTTGTGGTTACCGTGTGGTGGTTACCGCGTGGCTAACGTATGATTTCCATGCGGTTGCCGTGTGGCTGCTGTGTGGTTGCCGCACGGTTACCGCGTGGCTACCGCATGGTTACCGCGTGGTTGTTTCTGTGTGGCTCTTGTGTGGCGTTGCTGGTGTGGTTACCTTACTCTCGCGGCTACGGTAGAGGTCCACTGTATTTTTTCTGAAGCCCCTCGGTTGAGGACCTGTATCCCTCACACAAATACCGATTTTGATATACTGTAGTTGAAAGTGCTCCCCGACGAACAACCCGATGCCCTAGAGCTATTACAACGAAACACACTCCAGACCCCCCCCCTCCCCCCCCCCCCGACGTTTTTGTGCGAAGAAGGATCCCCGGTAATTCAGAAAAAGTTTCAAGAAAATAGTGCCATCTTTGTCGTAGCGCGCGTGTTGGTGTTGGTGTGTTGGTGTTGATGCGGTGCTGCGGTGGCCAAGTGGGGCACCGGTCGGCCGCCGCGCGATTGCTGCGTGGTTGCCGGTAGATGTGTCCGAGACACAGAAACTCGTAGTACGATACGGGTACTCCATTGCTCGTAGCGCTTTTTGTTTTAGTCAAGATGTTTTTCTGCCTGACCGGTTTCCTCAAATGAGGCGTGTGCTCTACCCGATATGATTACATAGAGTGCCCATTGGGCGAGGTAGAGAGGTCCTCTACCCGATATGATTGGAGTGCCCATTGGGCGAGGTAGAGAGGTCCTCGTGTGACCACCTACGCAAGCGAGGAACCTCCGAAGATGCAGGCAATCCCTACCGTATTTGTCGGACATGGTTACCGTGTGGTTGGTCTAGGCAGCATCGAAGATTTTTTTTTGCTTTGTTGACGCTTGCATGCATGCCCCTCCTTCGTTGTTTTTCCGTTTTTCTTTCTCATCATGTATACCGGGTAGATGCGGCTCGTACCGCCTTCCTTGACACGGTTTTCGACTTTTGCCCCCCACATACACATATCGATTTCTGCCGTTTTTTGGCGTTTCCGTCGCCTGTCTCTACTTAAACTGCCCCCCCCCCTCCCTTTTTTTCCGTTTTTTTTTTTTCGTTGTGTGTGTTTGGCTCCCCCCGTGCTCGTTCTCTCCCCCAGGATTCCTGCGTTTGCGCCGACGTCCGCTTTGGGAGAGCCGGTGCCCTTCCCCCACAGGTGAGGTGGTATGTGTAATTTCGCGCGATCGAAGTGTCCATGCCTCGGACGTATGACAGTCTAGGTATTGTACAGTAGATCCTGCATGTGCCGTTATGAGATATTTTGCAAGATCTGCATGTGAAAAGTACATATCTAACTCGGGAAACGCTTTCCGGAAATATCTACAGATCTTCGCTGAAATATCTAGATCATCAAGTGGCGATCTATGATCGGTCCACCACGTGTGGAAATATCACATATCACAGACGGATTTTTAGCTTTTTTCGCCATGCGTTTGATCAGGAGGGACAGCAGGGAGGGGGGGTTGGGTCTTGCTTCATCGTCTAAACTTCTTTTTGTTTTTGTTTTGTTTTTGTCCTTGTTTTTTTTAATGTTACCCCTTTTACTATCCGGTACGGCTTGTTTAATTCGTTGACCACTGTAGGACTCTGCACTCCCGATTCCGGCATAAATTAGCTTAAGTTAGAACTTGATAGATGTTTTCCGTGACGCGCAGTGGCGAACGTGTTAGAGATACCGCAAGTGTCTCACGGTATTTGTGTGTATTAGGTATTATTTAGGCCTTGTCTTATCTCCGTTTTTTTTTTTTTCTTTTTGTCCCTTTTCTTATTTAGGCGCCAACCATCGGGCATGATTTCCGGCGTGGACTCCAGCATGATGTCGGGGATCGACGCAACAGAGGGAGTGCCGGACAACTCCAGTGAGTTGATCGATTACCGCTAAATCCAAAACATGGCTAATCCCAAACGCTATGCTGGACTCGGGGTCGGCCATTGGAAACCCAGGGCGAAAGCTTGGCGTGTGAGAGTGGGGGTGAGGGGAGGGGATATGCGAGTTTGTTGTGAGAAGTGGGCGTTGGTGGGGGTGCGGGGACGTTTGATGGGCGGTGCGTAGATGACTTCGCGCGTAAGATGTTGGGGTGTTTTGTTTTCGAGTAAGAATTGCGGCCGGCCGCGGGGTTGGGGTTGGGACGGAGGGGGCGGGCACGCGTGGGGTTTTGAGAAGATAAAGATCCGTGTTTTATTCGTGCTTAAAGTAAGGACGAGTGCAGTGAGCGATCGAGCAGACCGAGCTTTGGTATGGCCCGGATTGCTCATGGGTGGTGGCGGTCGCGGTGGCGGCTAGTGGGACGCGCGCAGGATGCAGGATGAATATCGCTCTCCCCATCTCTGCACTACTACAACTATACTACCGATTATCTTCCTTTTGTTGTGCTTTTTCGCTGCGTTTGTTGTTTTGAAAAACGAAACAATCCTCTCCATTTTCTTTGTCCCTCGCCCGGGGCAAGGGGAGGAACAGAAATGGAGCTTAAGATATAAAAACCAACGCGCCGGCGCTTTAATTGGTTGTGTACGTTTGCATCTTTAAATGCACGTAGGATGACGGTCGGGTCATGTCAAAATATTGAGTGCGCAGGTGGTTGTAACAGGGCGAACACACCTAGCTATAGCCCGAATATGGGCAAAATGGATTTCGACACGACCTTTCGATTTTTTTGTAGCGTAGCCGGCCGGACGTCGCATTAGTTTTTACGTAGCATCCAGCCCCTCACCCAAATGAAGTCGGGCTTGGCGGGAGAGTTATTCCAGCTCTGCCATTAGAGGTGAAGACCATTTTTGGAATTTCGCGAGAGGAGTTTATGCAGTCGGCCGAATAGTTCCGCGTAAGTTGTTTTTGTTGAAAGAAATTAGCGGAAGGATGGTTGCCGAATAATTTGGCTGAAGAATCGCCGCCAAAGGGTTTGCGCGGGTGAAGAACTTTCTCGGTAGAAATTTCGCGGGCGGACACGTTTCTCCGAAGAGTTTTCGTCGGGGAAGGTTCCTCGCGAAACCCAGCGGCTGTGTTCCATCACTGGAGTTGTTACCAAACCCTACCCCCCACCCCCTATTGCCCCCACCCATCGGGGTTGCTGGAATTGAATTTTACGGAACTCGTGCTTATCCCATGAGCGGGAGTCCTCGTTCTTATGTTTTCCTTCTGAGCGGTTGAATGTATGCCCGCTGGCCATGTTTGTGCGAAAAGTTTCGGCCTTTTTTTTTTTTTCTGGCGTGTTTTGTTGTTGACGCGAATCTGGAGGTGTGCTGGGGCACAATACTGGTTAAGCCTTGCCGCTCGCGACCAGAAGGAACCCCCGAGGCCTTCGCTCGCGGCCGGAAGGAACCTCCGAGGCCTTCGCTCGCATGCCGTCAGTTTTATGGGCGGATTGCGCGGTGTTGTAGAACTGCAGTGTTGCCGTGAGGTTGGTTCAGGAGCCGTCGAGAGCCAGTGTCAACGCGTGTAGGATTGCACCCTTCTTTTTGGAGACAAAATTACTCGAAAATGGCGTGGACCATGGTTTGTGAAGGAGTGAAAGGGGTCACGTGAATCCAGGGGGCAGCGGCAGTGGTGGGTGCTTGTTTATGCACGTCTGTGGACGAAGTGAGTTCGGTTCGCTCACTTGTCTATCGCGTTGCGCGTGTTCTTTTTTCTCTTGCCTAGCGGGTGTGTTCTTGCTCTTGCGAAAAGTCATTTTCTTGTTGGTTGAAGGTAAAGATGGCGGGGACGGCGTGGGTGAGGGTGTTTTCTGGGATTCGAGCAACCGCCCCCGAATGAGCATGTGTTCAGGTTGCCTCTGTTGGGACTCACGTACAAGCCGGTAAATGCCAGTCTGGGTATAAATACAGGCCACTTTCCCGAACTATAAGCCAATGTAGACGTGGCTTATATTTCGGCTCGTACTGGTATGCCTTGTTAGAATACCTGGTGTGCCATAAAAGTGCGGTCTTACCACACTTGTGTAGACGTGCAACATACGGCACGTCGTGCGACCGGTACGGGCGTGCCTCTTTAGCAGCCCGACGTACTTGGCGACCCTTACAAACTTCATCCTCTAACCTAGTAGCCCCGGCGTGGGTTGATGTGGATGGCGCTGCTGTAATTCGTTTTCGTTATTAAGGGCGTAAGATGTTTGAGGCCGTCTCAAATTTCACCGTAATGTCTCCCCAGCGTTGCGCTCGCCTGGTGTAATGCCCGCGGTGGGGGATTGGGTCGAGAAAAAGCGAACGATATCACTGGCGCAACCGGGGGGTTATTAGAAGGAGATATGTCGCAAAGTTGATTAGAAAGAGCCACACCACAAAGACAAGCGTGGTTGAGTCGAGTCTGGGTGTGGGGGGCAGGCGGGTGCGTGGAAGTATGGAAGATACTATCTTGTCGTAAGACACGTAGTTCCTTTGATTTTTTGCGCCGCTTTTTTTTGGGTGGGGGGAGAGGAGAGCTCCCCACCTTGTGGAAGCGGGGGGGAGGGTACGGTGATATCGACCGGGGGGGAATTGAATAGGATAGGCGGGGTTGGGGATGCGTTGTCATTGAATAGGAAGGCCTAGGGTGGGGATGGAATGGGACACGATGGCATGGGGCGATGTGCGTTGGTGTGGGATGGAATAGAATGTTACCAGACGGAGCGACTTGCGTGTGGAGGAAGGCGGGGTCAATTTGCGTTTATGTTATCATGCTCCTCAAACCGATTGGGGCAGACTGTCGTGTACGCGATTCCGTTGTTGTTTGTCGTTGTCGTTGTTTTTGCTGCTCTTCCTGCTGCTCCTGCAGCAGCTGTCTATGTTGTCGCCTTCTGTAGGATGGGCTCCTTTTGTGGTATGTCTAATGTGTTGCTGCTGTTTCCTGTTTTCCCCCCCGGGTGAGACACGCCGCGTGGTTTCTACATATTCGCGGAAGGCGTGCCTCCTCCGGGCTTGATTTAGTGACTCCCGTCTAGCGGGGGCTCTTACGGGTTTCTACATATTCGCGGAAGGCGTGCCTCCTCCGGGCTTGATTTAGTGACTCCCGTCTAGCGGGGGCTCTTACGGGTTTCGACATTTTTGTGGAAGGCGTGCCTCCTCCGGGTTCGATTTAGAGGCTTCGGTCAGACGAGGGTAGACTGCTATTCTTTGTCGTAGAGCGACAAATGCTGTGGGCCTTTACACGCGACCTACACAGGCGGCATGACTGTGACACGGTGGCAGTCCTGCGATATGGCCGCAGCGTTCCGATGTTGCACCCAGTGTTCCGATGTTCGTAGTGTGTTCCCTTTGTGCGTAGAGCGTTCCGATGTTTGAGTAGTGATCCGACATGCCTGGAACGTTCCGATATAGGTTGAGCGATGCGATATGCGTGCAATGCCGGATATGCGTGCAGTTTTGGGATGCGTGTGCTGTATTCGGGCGTGTGAAGTAGTCCGATACGCGTGGAGCGTTCTGATGTGCATGCAGCGTCCCGATATGCGTTCAGCGTCCCGATATGCGTGCAGCATTCCGATATTTTCGTGCCGCGTTCCGATGTACGTGCAGTGTTCCTATATGCGCGCAGGGAGACGGGCAGGGAGGCGGGGTGGTGACGGTAACAAGTACAAATGGAAGACTCCTCTTGTGTTTTTTTTTCTTTCCTTAGATCGTGTTTCATCGTGACGGGCCTTGGCGAAGCATGCGAGCGCACACAAACGCACCCGTCTCGGCCCCAGCGTCCGGACAGTTGCGGCTTCGGGGAAGTGAAACTCATGGCGGAATCATTTTTATGTGGTTTGAAAATGCGCGGCATATATATGGTGTAGGGTGTACATTTTATTGTTGATGGCTGTGAGGTCAGGAGGGGGGGGGTTGTGGTGCTGTCATTTTGTTTTTCGTGCATGGGATAAGCACATGTCATCGGGGGGTGGGGGGTGTGGTGTTTTTCTTGTTTTCGTGAGTTGATTGGAAAGCGGATAGTCGGGGGAGGGGTTGGGGTGCGTTCAATACCTTCTCCCGAGGCTCGTTCGCGCAGGGGCTGCAGTAAGCAGCGTTCAGCAGCGTCAGTATGAGTCGATTCGGTTTTCTTTATCGGTTAAGTTTGGCCGGGATATATTCCCAAATAGTGGCCGGCGTGGCGCCCGATCTACTCGAGGAGGCGTGTCTGTTTTTGTGTCTGTTTTTTGACGGCTAATAATTTATAACGCTGCGCATGACTTCGTGGCTCTCCCTGTCCTTTCGTTCATCTAATCTATCTTTCTACCTATCTACTAAATAAAATGGTTTTTGTTAAATCGTCGTTTTCTTCGATTTGATGTCGTTCTTACTGTTCCTTCCGATTTTTGTCTGGTGTTTGGGAATCGACGGGGGCCTCCCGCCTCGTGCACGGCGTCCAGCCGGTTTTGTTGAGTCTGGATCGGTACGGCATGCTTGTATATACACGGCACGGCCCTTTGGGAGGCTGTAAGAACACGCTCCTGTGTTACTGCCTCTTTGCTTCCCGCCCCCTCCGTTGTAGGAGTATCTGCTGACTCTGCTTGTTGTTTTGATCAGTGAGTCCCCTCCATCGCTCCGTTGCAGCGAGGTACCCATCGCTCAGTTGCACCGAGATACCCATCGCTCCGTTGCAGCAAGATACTTGCCGCATAACGATTTTGGTACCAGGTATATAATAATACTGGGAGACAACGACCGTCTCGCCCGGCCACCGCTCCGTCGCAGCGAGAACTCGATTAATGACCACCATGGCCCTCTTTCATCTCGATAGACCGCCGGAGAGAATAGAAACAAGAGCCGAGTGCTTTCACCCCATGGCCACCACGTCGCTACGGAGGCGCGATCCGACGCCCAGTCAGTTGACCCTTTCAGTCCATGCCAACGCTCCACAGAAGCGAGAGAGCCGACGGGCCGCGGGCATTCCTTTTCGTTTTTTCTCCACCACCGCTCCGTTGCAGCGAGATCTGCATGAATGGAAACCGGCAGTCACTGCTGCAGCGAGATCTAAAAATGGGCGGTCACTAGACAGTTCTGTTCCGCCAATGCTCCACGGAAGCGAAAGCAGACGACCAGTGAGTGGGCTCCTTTGTTCCGTGCCAACACTCCACAGCATCGAGAGCCGACGGGTAGTATACCGTTTACCGTTTACCGTTGGTTGCGCAGTGCTGCAGTGAGGCCTGGTTATACTCAAGGCTGTCCACGGGTCGGGCCACCGTGTCGATTCTCGCGGGTTGCGTCCCGATCCGTGACATTCCAAACACATCTCGAACCGGCCCGATTCGAGCCGCGATGTATTTTTGAAAACCTCCGGACCCGGCCCAAGGGTCGGGTTATGGCCCGCGAAAAGACCTGGTATTAGTGGATCGTCCGTATGGACTATTACTATATGAAAGCCTAAGACCAGCCGTCGATGTGAAGGCATGCGACACGACACAGGTTGCGCTTATGGACCACTACTTGGCCAGACGTTCGTCACTGACGGTGGGGCTCCGCCGTTTTCACGAATCAACTAAACGACTACGCTAGCTAGCTACCCATTAGACTTTTGCAGGTTACGTTGCACGCGGTTATTTATTCATTTTTTCGTTGTAAGTATACGTAAGACCACGGGGGGCTTGGTTGGTCATCCGGTGGGGCGGCGTGCGATTTTCGTCGGAAAGTGATATTTGGGGCACGGACCTCTCTCCAAATAGGAGCCCGAGGAAACGTTGGGGCACCCCTACCGAAACGCGCGTCGAAGGGTAGACAACTACTGCTGTCGGTGAGGGTGTCTATTCCGCGGTCCGATGCTCCCCAGAAGCAAGAGGGCCGAGCGCCGCCGGTGGACCCCTTTAATTCGGGACCAACGCTCCACAGAAGCGAAAGAGCCTATGAGAGAGCGCTGTAGGGGGCGTTAATCCCGCGCCACCGCTCCGTTGCAGCGAAAGCCTAGCATTTGTTGGTGAATGGGACCTTTGGTGATCAGAGCGCCACATCAGCAGGCCAGTCGACGCAAGGGTCCCACTCAACCGACTTGCGTGTTTTTTTTTTTTCCTGGCGTAAATGCCCCACTAAGCGAGACAGCAAACAACTGATGAAAGGGTGCATCCATCCTGTGCCAAAACGCTCCACATAAGCGAGAGAGTCGACGGGCAGTAGAGCGTTACCTGCCCACTACCGCTCCGTTGCAGCGAGACTTTAACACGTTGAATTGGTGGGAAAGGATGGTTAGGTTTCGTTTGTGGTAACAATTTTGGGTGTTGGGGGAAATTATGAGAAAATAGAGACAAGGGGTCGTTTCTTTTTTCATTTTTCTTGTGGCGTTCCCCCAGGCGGTGCTTAGAATGTCTGCTTTTTCTCACGAGCACTTTCCAGTAGTATTTTCAGTATTAACTCGAGATGGAGGAATCCCTCTTATCCGCATGGGCAAATGTTGGATCGTTTCAGTCGACCATTGCTCGAAAGGGGCATGAACTGACGGTCGATCTAAACAGAGTTGTTCCGCGCCACGGTCCCCGCTAAACCGAAGACCGACCCGCGGCCAATATTAGGTTCCACACCGCCATCGCTTCATTGCAGCGAGAGCCGATTAGCAACGCACACTTGCGAAGAGCAACACGGACCCACCCAGTCGCCCACCAGAAAACGACGGGAGTTATGCAATGAGCCCCGTTACGCTTTACCACGCTATCATGCGGTTTCAACGAAGCCAGAGCTTGTCATTGGTCAATAGGGACCCTTGACACCGCTACCGCTCCCTGGCCGCAATAGCCCGTGAACAGTTCAGAAAACCGCTCCGCCACCTGCTCCACAGAAGCGAGAGCCGCCGACGGATGCCCCCTTCTATGCTACGCAACGATTCCCTTATCTTAACCGGAAGCAAAGTGGGCGACGAATGACGGCCTCTTAGTTCCCCGCCACCGCTCCGCTGCAGCGAGAGGTTATCCAGGTTTTGGGCCATGAGCCGTTGCACCAGGCCACCGCCTTCGAAGAGGGAGGGACCAACTAAAAATGGCCCTCCCTTTTTTGGTTGCGCGCCACCGCCCTGGAGAAACGAGAGAGAGCGAGCACTGGACCACTTGGTTTCCAGCTACCGCCAAGGCAGCGAGGCCATGAAGTGGGCGGCCGTATTTCCCGGGCACCTGCGCGCAGTAAAGATAGAATCGACGACCAAGGCACCGGCCTTTTTGCTCCGCGCAACCGCTCCAGGAACGCGAAAGCCAACTATCTTGGAAGGAACCCCCGTTTTTCGTTTAGCTCCACTGCTTCGAAGAAGCGGGGGCAGGGCACGAAGAGGCTTTTGCCGCGTCACCGCTCCAGAGAAGCAAGAGGCGACGAGCACTGGGTCTCATTCTTCCCCGCTACACACTCCATTGCAGTGAGATCGTCTACCAAGTAGTGGGCGTTGGACCGTTTGACCCGGCTACCTCGACAGTTCCAAGCGGGCATCAACGACCAAGGCTCACCTAGTTTTGCTGCGAACCTCCGCTCCAAAGAATCGAGAGCCGATCTACACTGGGCCTGTTTGTTCCCGGCTGTACCACGCTCCATTCCAACGAGGTTATCCATTTTAATAGCCGATTTTGCCGCTTCAACCGGCAGCCGTCGGAGAGAACAGAGAACCGGCGATCACCAGCGATCACCGGAACCCCTTTTTGATCGGTGCTTGATCGGTGCCACCGATCCAGGGAGGCGAACATATGCAGCGAAGGCACCATTTTGTTCTGCACCACCGCCCCAGAGCAGGGAGGGTCGACGACGAGGACTAGGTCATTTCATTCTGCGCGAAGCTACCCCTCTATCGCGACGAGGTCATGCAATGGATAATTGGCCTTTCCTTCCGGCCGAGGTTGGAGAGAAGGGGGAGGCGACGACCAAGGACCCTTCTAGTCCGCGCCACCGCTCCCAGCGGATTGTGACGATAGTTGAAGACCCGTTTATTCGGGGCGAACGCTCCACATAAGCGGGCGCCGACGGGTGATGAATACGCCCATTACGCGGATACGCCCAGTACGCTGCACGGCCGCGTCCCTACTGTACGGAAGCGAGTGCCGACGGCCAATCCATCCATCTAGTTCTCGAATATGTTGCTCTTCCACGCCACATAGATGCTGTTTCAGGAACAAGTCAGAGTCGACGGGCTCTGGAACCTGAGCCGGCTCCATTGGAGCCAGAGGCAGAATTCGCGACCGATCGGATGCAGCAGTGAACTATGCGCGTGGTGAATGGCCAACCGGCGCAGGCACGCCCACCTCAAATTGTGGTCTATAAGGCGGCCGAGGACTATTGATATGGTTTGATGACCCCCCCCCCCCAATGCCTTCAAATGCCGTAGCCCGTGTTTTCTTTCGAGTTATGGTTTCTCGGAAACCAACTCCATTCACCGACCCCCACCGGCTCACCATATAGGGCGGGCGGGAAAGGGGAAAGGGGGGACCAAAGTGTTGTCGGAGGCACATTTTTTCGAAAGAACCATGTCTTCAACAAAGTCCGAGAAATACTATTAAAAAAACAACCATGCCTGCCCTCCCCTCAGCCCCTGCCGCCTACAGCCTGCTTTTTCACCGCTTCCATGGTCAGGACACGAGCGACTCACACCGATGAAATGACAAGTAGAGAGTAACTGAGAGCAACGTCTTCCCTATCCACCCCTCTTCCCCCTCCACCCCCCCTCCCCCCCCCCCCCCCCCCCCCTTTCCCCCTCCCCCCCCTTTCCCCCACCCATCCCCCCTCCCCCCCGCCTCCCCTCTCGCCCCCCCCACCCTCTCCGCCCCCGCCCTCCGCCCCCCCCCCCCCCCCCCCCCTTCCCCGAATCCACTCCCCGCCACCCCTGCCAACCCCACCCCACACCCCATTCTCTCCCATATCCCCTTACCCACACCCAATCACCACTCACTCTTCCCAATCGCCACTCACTCTTGGGGTATCCCCCCGACTTTTTGTCCTCGCCGTTTCTTGTCGTCTCCCGCTCATTAATTGCCCCTCTCATGGCGTCCCTCCCACTGCGATCTTCATGCTCATCATCGGTTGTGGCTACGCAATAGAAAATTATGCCGTTATCTCCCCCATTACCCCCCCCTCCCCCCCTCCGCTCCCCCTCCCCCCCCGCCCTTCGTTGTTTGTCTCGAAAGGGATGCACGGACAATGGTCAAGTTAATAAGTCAAGCACCACTTGAGTACGTCCCCGCCTTCCCCCTCTAATACCCCGCCTGCGCCCCCCCCCCCCCCCCCCCTCCCCTCCGCCCCTGCCTCTTCCATCTCGTGCACGTTCGGCACAAAAAACATTCTACAACCTATCAGGTTCCGGAAAATGCACCCCACGGTCGGTCTCACCTCACGGCACGGTGGCAAGCGATGTCTCCATGGAAGTGGACGGTAAGCGATATCACGGGCGCAGAGCCTTTAGTTTCTCTACTATAGAGCTGGGACATTGTAGCCAAATCGTTTCAAAACGGAGGAAGGAGCGGCTCCCCGAGTAGTTCGGAACATACTACCCAATATACACCCGGAGTAAGAGTGACGGTTTGCTCTCTAGTGTTTGATGTCTGACGACGTACAGGCTGGTTGGTTTCGTTCACGTAATAAAAGAAAACGAATTCTCTCCTCGGCGAATGAATGCCGCTCGCAAGGTCCAGTCAAATCGTGAATACTCGGCATCAAACCGACCCCCACGACCAGTGGAAGAGGGCGGCGACATGGCCAGCTTTTGTTTGACGGCCTCGGACTGTCTGTTGTAGGAGCAAACTCGTATCGACCGATAATGACAGGCCTTCATACATACTCTTCAATAATATTCAGTCTTTTTCCAAGCGGAGGCGAGAAAAAGAAATTGCGCCGCACTTTTGCAAGAACCGGTTGGAGGTGCTGCAAGGCACGCCTGTAGAATTGTTTCGAGCAAAAGATCGAAGATCTGACCTGCCTGTGTTTTAGCGTTTAGCAGAATCTAGCGAAAAAACTGGATCCTACTCTAAAACCAAGTAGTTTGAAGGAAACTACGTACATATTTTACTAATTTTTACGCACACAAGCCCAAATGTCCACGCCTTTCTTGAGAGATAAGACCCTGAATTTTTTGCACACCACGTGTTCTACATGTGCCCATCCCGAGGCCTGACCCGGGATATTGTCGCCGAAACATTTTGGTCTAAGGTAGGGGCACATTTTCCAAAAAAAGTCTCAACTACTGGCGAAAAATCAGACAGAAAAAAAAATAGATACATATATATATATATAAACAAAAATAAACGCCGACAGGCCAGGTCTTGCGCAATGGCACATAATAGAACAGAGTGTGTTGTGCAAAACTTCACGGTCGGTCTAAATCGGAAATACGGCGTGGACACTCGCCGGGGGTACTACTAAACTTGTTATTTACTTTACATGAACCAGTCTGGTAACAACTGTGTGGGAAGATCATGCGGTCATGCCACGCTAGAGGAGTGTGGCAGATTCTAGGAAGTTTCCGAGCTTCTAACAAGAGAAGCTAAGTGCATCACCCGAGACATGGCTTCGAAGGGCGTTCGTTCCCGCAGCCCGACCTAGATTTCAGTGCGCGTCGGCCCTATAACAGGTTGAAACAGGCACCAAGCATACCGAGACTCGTAAATCTATCACACTTACTTGCCGATAGATCCACACCAACCACCCGAGGAGCTCAAGCGGCCAGCAGATCGGTCAGAAACGTTTCGCCCCCAAAAAAAGCTGCAACGGACGCGCGCTACGATAACAATAGCGCGAGGTGCGCCGCTTTTGGGAGCACATACGACTCGTCCTAGTAGACGGAAAAAAAAATTTGGGAGAAAAATAAAACTGCTACAACCTCATGTCCTGTTAATCCAAGTACCAAACGAAAATCATCATCATGCAAAACTAATAATAATGGCGAAATTTCCGACGATTATGATGGGTTAAGGAGCCCCGTCGCCCAGAAACTATTTCAGACGAAAAGTGCTAGCTACCTCTATCGTACCATGCGTCTAGCCTCTCCCGCCGGATGACTGCTGTGGTAATGTTCGCGAATCAGGTTGCGCTGTCATCGCCGGCCCAACAGTGCAACGAGATTCTATGAAAAAAAATGATGGAAAAAGTACCAGACATCACATACATGCCAAGAGTCGAAAAGACGTCGTGAAAGGTGGCCTTTTTTCCTTCGGTTCGTCAGCCGTCGCCCCCCTGCGCTCATCATTTGATTCGTCCGGACTATATATCTGGGGCCACAAAAGGGCTACCTATTGATAGCTGATCGTTTCATTATTATTGTTGTTGTTGTTGTTGTTGTTGTTGTTGTTGTTGTTGTTGTTGTTGTTGTTGTTGTTGTTGTTGTTGTTGTTGTTGTTGTTGTTAATGTTGTTGTTGTTGTTGTTGTTGTTGTTGTTGTTGTTGTTGTTGTTGTTGTTATTGTAGAAGTAATTTGTATTATTTTCCCCCATTTACGCCTTTTAAACAAACCCTCTGCTCTTCGTGCCCGGTGCCATGCAGTCGGGTCGCCACAGCAGACGCACGTCGCCAATGACAACGATGACAACTCCACCACTGCGTGATCAGCAGGGGGCGGGGAGGGGGACCCAAGGAAAGGAGGGAGGGGGCACATCCTTCGATACGCACGGAGTGCACGCGTCTTAGCGAAAACGCCTCCGCTAGTCTAGAAGGGGTAACCTGGAGTGGGGGATGGTCTGACATCGTTGGAAAACCGTCTCCTTGTACTGACACGTGCTACGATAGACGTAAGACTTTTCTTTTGGTCTCAAAACGTTTTCTGAGTGACGGGGCTCCTTAACCCAAAATCTCCGGGGAAAAAAGAAAAATAATAATAGGCCGTGTTGAGTTTTGCATGATTCTCGCCGTGTACCCCGCGGCCGTCGGATTATTGATCCGGCACACCAATCTTGTTTCACCTCCAAATCAGTTTTAGGGAGAGGTGTGTAAAGCTCCGAAGTTGTCGGAACTTCAGAAAAAAAGGGGGGGACACCCTCTATCGTAGCGCGCGTGTACTGTTCATACATTCACAATACATTTTACTCCGTACCGGCCCTATATTCCGAGGCCACGCGGGTCTGTTCGCCTGGTTTCACTTTCAACTTTATCGTACCGAGTGGGGTGATTTGCTTTTCGAAACGGTTGCTTTTACTCGCCAGCTCAATTCGTAAGAGGGTTTACGCTCGGCGACCATCTGGGCAACCTGTGGTCACCGGTGACTTCCCGTAAACCCCCCCCCCCTCCCCCCCCCCCTCCCCCCCGGTACTTGGCTTTCATTTTTGTTGGGCATCGGTTTCAGCATGCAAACATTTCAGCGTTTTATGCTCGTCGATTTGCATCAAATTTCACCAACTCACGTTATCCTCGTGTTTACGGCCTTTTGGATTTGTAAGAGGGTAGCGAGGCAGGGAGGGAGGGAGGGAGGGAGGGAGGGAGGGAGGGAGGGAGGGAGGGCGTGAGGGCGGGAGGGCGGGAGGGTTGGCGGGCGGGGGCGTGGAGGAAACGTTGGCAGCCAAGCATTGACTCTCGTGCGGACGTCTCGGTGTACCGGGTCAGACACGTGGCGTGCAGGAGTTAACGCCTCGCCTCGAGAGATTCCCCGAGAGTCTTCCACATCACAGCTAGTTGGGCGTGCCCGGTGACCGTATATTTCCATCGTGGCGATGGATTAGCGCGAGGGGCGTATCAACGACAACAACACCCTACATATATATCGTAACCGTTTGTTTGCTATCAGCGTCGTATATTTTTTTTTTCAGAAGCGGGGTCTTCGATTCGATTTAGAGAACCCCATTCGAACCACGGAGGAGTCTATAGGACGGCGTCCGCTTTTTCAGCACGCAAGCCGCGAGACAACGCTCGCCTTTTTAATGTGACGGTCAGGTCGGGTTTGGCCTGTCTGTCGGCAAACTTGACCCAGAAATGAACAGGGCGGGACGCGATGGGTATATTCCCTTTGGGGAAAACCTGGGTTGAAATTCTTTTTTTGTTCAGTTACATTGTAACGGGGTTCGGGGGATGGATGTTGTGGGCTTTCGTCTACTTGTTGTCTGGGCTTCTCCATTTATTTGTTGGGTGGCCTGGAGGTATATTTCTTGGTATTCTGCGTGCCGTGGGTGCTTTGTTGTTGTTTTTATATTGTACCAGTTTTTCTGCCCGACGACATCGATCGCCAGCACAGCATCCAGTGTCCGTTCTGGTTACTTCACCCTACAGAGTTGGAGTCGGCGGTAAACAATGGTGTGGAGTGGTTCTACGGTAGTCCCCCCCCCCCCTCTACTTTTATGTAACGAAATCGCCGATTACGGTACCAGCTCCCGGCCGTATTTCTCGACATGCGGGCACCCTTTCCAGCCCGACGTCATCGTTCGATGGTGTAGTCAGGACTTCCATTGCAACCCAGAAAACAAAAGTGGGGGATTTTTTTTTTTTGTCATGGTGGCGTCGTTCTACGGTAGCCTCCCCATCTCTTAATTTAACGAAATCGCCGGTTTTAAAACCAGCGCCCTGAGGTGTCTCCTGAAAGAAACACGGTGTCCCTCGACACCCCGAGACGTTGTCGATCGTTTTCACGCTTTTGATCATGACAAGAATGTACATGGATACTCTTTTTTTTGTTCAATAGTACCCTTCCTTGTTGTGTCGAGCAGCCATGAAACGTTCGTTCGTTGAAGAAAGTATCACTGGTTTGGGGAGGGGGCTATCGTAGAATCAGTCAGCGTCCTTCCTCGAGTGTCGAGCGGCCATGGAACGTTCGCTAATGAAATCGCTGTTTTTTTTTGGGGGGGGGGTGGGGGGGCTATCGTAAAATCAGGCTTCGCATGGTGTTGACGGCACTGTTGGTGGCTTCACGTAGACACGCGACAACCCAGCGTGGTTTCTCTCTTGGACGCATAGACAGACCACCTTGGCATTTTTTGTAGACCATTCTAACAACGTCAATCAATTGTGGACTTAATTTCTTGGAGTCAAGCGCCACTTGATGCTGTAAAGGACTCGTCATTTTTGAGAAGAGAGGTTATGTCGTGGGGCGGCGGGTGTTGCTGTCAGGTTCGGTTGTTTGTTGGCTTGGCGTTGGTATATTGCAGTTTCATTTTGCACGGGAGCCCTTCCGCAACGCAGCAGCAGAAACAAATGCTGTCGCGTTTTACTCCAAATATGCACGTCGTTGCTGGAGGGGACAAGACATAGGGACAGTAACTGGTACTACTAGTGCTGGTGCTGCTGGTGCTGCTGGTGCTGCTGGCGCTAGCTGGTGCTGCTGGTGCTGCTGGTGCTAGCTGGTGCTAGCTGGTGCTGGTGCTACTGTTTCTGCTAGTGTCAATCTTTATCATGGTACCTGCGACACTACCAAGGAAATCGACGAACGCGCGACGGAAGCATCACCATCCGCACTGTGGACTTAGCAAGGCATCTCTTTTTTCAGTACCTTTCCCAGGCGGTCAAGCATCACACGGGGTTTGTTTTTGAGGGGTCTCACCCTGGTCGGTGTTCTCTTTTTCTCCTGTAATATTATGCAGCCGTCTACGGTCGACGCGGTGCTTTATGCTGTGTAGAACACGGTAAAAACATGCCGCTTGACCGTCGCACTCTCTCATACCCTGGTATACCGTGTAGCGAGTAGTTGTAGGTTTAAACCATCCCATGTTATCATATGGAGTCCAAGGGAGCATAAATGAAATACTCTGGTCTTTAGCCTGTTTTTTGTGAGAGTAACTGACTGAGTTTTGTATAGTCTATGTGATTATCTTTGCTTCGATTTTGGTGTACGAGTAGTGTTCTGCACACGGACAATGGGTTCTCGGGTAGTTTCTCGTGGGGAGCAATTTTCTGTTGATTTGTCATTTTTGTCGGAGTCTTCTGGATGGTAACTACATTCAGATTTCCTTTCTTTGAGTTTGGTGTATAAGCAGTAAAATCGACGAATTGCAAGTATATCGGTTGACTTTCTGTGGGGCATCTTTTTCTCCAATTAGTTTTGTTTCTGTGTGTTTTTGCCTTGGTCGGCGGGCTCCCACGACCTCTCGTGGTTTTGTACCCATTTGGGCACGACGGGGTGTCGCGAGAGGGAGGGTTCATCCCTCCGTGACAGCAGAAGGATACGACAAAAATACGGTGGTAATGCATCAATGAGTTCCAGTGCGGGCTAAACTAGGCGTTGCGTTCGTGGAAAGGAGCATTTTTGTGCAACGCGCGGGCACGAGGTTTGGATGATTGGAAACACACTCGTTTTGTGTACGATGCATTAGGCGGGATGGGGGGGCGGGGGGCGGGGTGACGTCCTTCAA
This sequence comes from Undaria pinnatifida, assembly GCA_012845835.1. Lineage (NCBI taxonomy): Eukaryota > Phaeophyceae > Laminariales > Alariaceae > Undaria > Undaria pinnatifida. Next base: position 12,079,746 of record JABAKD010000001.1, read on the forward strand.
AGCGCGACGGACAGCACAGGGTCCATACGGCATTTACGTTTGACCTTTTCCAAGACGAGTGGGCTAGGCGACATTGGCGGAACAATGGGGGGTGATGGGCTCTACACACAGGCTGTATAGTCTAAGCACTTTTTTCACTATGCGAACCCCGGAACGAGCCGTCGGTGTAGACTAACCAGAACATGGACGAAACGGTGGGCCTTCCTCCGCGAAATCCCCAAATAACAGCGGCAATTGAGCGTTCTGGGAGGTGTTGGTGGCTTGCTCTTACCAAGAGGTTCTTTGGTCGTGTTCATCTACTCGTACCACGGACGGAAGACGGCGTTTCGTTCAAAGCTGAACCCGAAGATTTCCTCGGCGCACACAGCATTGTATACGACGTACTCTACAGTAATCCGCCCCACGCCTTCCTATCGGTACCTTAGTCTTTGGCAGAGGCGAACGCAACCAATATGCGATGCTGGCGTACAAAGATACCGGCATAGACCTAGACGTCGACAGGGCATAAAATTCATATTTTTTGCGGGATGTGTGTTGCATGACCGTCTCATGGCGCGTCACCCAGTAGCCCCCATGGCACCGCGCCGTGGGCTTTCATGAAATGCTATGGCACTGCCGTGGGCTTTCATGGCCCTGCCACGGGCCCCTACCCCGTGACCGTTCGTGGCATCGTCGTGACACTGCCAATGCACCGCCATCCTGACGCCCCACGACGCGAGCTTACGATATAGAAGAGGTGTGTCACTTTTTGTCTGAAATGGTTTCCGAACGACGAGGAGCCAAAATCGTCGGGATTCAAGGTACCTATTTTGGCAAAAAAAATTCGTCAGAGTGTACCCAGGCCATGGGATTGTTCATCCGGTTGTGTGGCGGTTTCAAATTTTCCTCAAAATATGTTCTTGGGTTAAGACGTGTCTTGAGCTCCCAAACTGAGGAAACCTCAGAAAAAAAAGGTGGCGCACCTCTGCCGTCGTAGCATGCGTCCCACGGGAATCGTGAAACCTCGCGGACGTTCATGGATGGGGCACTCACAAACTGACGGGAGCTTTCATGGCAATGCCATAGTGCGCTGCAATGGCCTGTGAAAAGCTAGGGCGGCCTCCCCGCATAGAGTCGACCGCCGCATTTATTCTCCGCGACATTCGTGGCGGCCAGGGGTGCGGTCTGGAACTAAACCCAGTTGGCCTGCCGCAGAGGGCATTGTAGATATGCCGTCCCGCACGGGGTAGAAACTACGTCCCCATTGGCTGTGATTGCTGACTGGTTCAAGCTCGTGGAGACTAAGGCGGAGCGAGAGCAGTCCTTCCGGACAACGTGAAGGTCCACCCGCACACAGAAAGGGTAAGGTGTCGTCACCGGTCGAAAACTCCTCCCCCGTAAGCATCTACAACTCCAACAATCCGCGGACAGAAACGGCGACATCCCCGGGTCGATACTACTTCTTCGCACGTGGTGGAAGCCCCACCTCCATCGGCTGATTGTTGATTGATGGGCTTCAGGCAGCGACGTTTACCCTGGTTACGTGTTAAACTCGTCCAAACTCTGATGTTCAACATGCAAGCTTCTACATTGATGCACAGGGAACGCGCTCAAGCCCCGACCTACTGCCACAAAGGTGTGTACGCTAAAGGATGCGCCCGTCGGAGGAGTAGATACCGAAACATCGCAGAGCATAAAGAGGGCATGGGTTATCACATGCGTGGAAGCAGAATCGACGCTGGGACGTTGCGCCGCTTCGAGACTACACCCTTTAAGCTTGCCACGCACCCGCACGCTGAAGCGCTCCACACCGCGATCTCCGCCACAAGGCGTCAGACAGCCACGCAACCACAAACCAAAACCCAGGATACCTGAGCAGCATTATCGGTGCAGTTCTTCGAGACGAGAAACGCGTACGTTCCACGTCATGCCGATGACCCCGGATGTTAATACCGGTCGAACAGCTGGGCCTCCGTTAACTTTAATATGGCAGCGCAATCACCATCTGATGTCTCACCTTTTGCGATGAAACTAGTGTTCATTGTCAACAATCACAAGCGATCTCTTGGTATTCCATCATCAAACTTTTACACGTAACAAAGTTTTGGACTATACCATTCGAACCTCCTCGCTCCCGCCTTCCCTCCCTATCCGCGTCCCTCTCCCCCCTCCCCCTTCTCTCCTCCCCGCCCCCCCCCCTTCCATTTGGACAAGGTTATCACTTAGCTCAATATTCGCGACAACACCTGATCACCATCACCCCTAACCCGAAGAAAACACGCCAACAAGTGCAAGAGACAGGCGTCGCAAGCGCTATTCGCACCGCTTGGGGTTTCGTTCGCTACCCGCGACAATGTCCCGGGTGCATAGCCCAGTCCAGAGGTACCCTTTCAACGCTAAAACTATCGAACTTAACACCTTTTCCCGCGGAGAGGCCCAAATTTAATACGGCATGCATGACAAAAACCGGCCTTGAAAGAAGGTGGAATTCTATACCCCTTCTCCGGCAGTTGAAGCGGGTTGTCGGCCTCGCCCGCTATGAGCTACCTTAATTGAACGCGCGACGCGTGCTACGATAGAGTGGTAGCACTTTTTGGCCCTTTGTTTTCTGAACGACGGGTTCCTTGACGCAAAATTGTCGGAAAAAGCAAGAAGTAATTTATTTTTTCTTTCAGGATGCTCGTGGTGTACCTCTAGGCCATGGGACTGTGTAGCCGGGGGGTAGCCAGCGGTTATTTTTTTGTCCACATTGAAGTCGGTTTTTTGGGAGAAGGTCAAACGAGTTCCCAAATCGAGGAACTTCAGAAAAAAAAAAGGAGTGCACCTCTCTATCGTAGCGCGCGTCCAAAACCTGACTATATCCCGTATCTGAATCTGTTGAAACCCCTTTTCTCACTCGAACAAATCACACGTGTCGATGTCTCGCGAACGAAAAACGTGCGACCGATTTTACGGTATTGTCCAACATGTAATGACACTCGTGGGTATTAAGCTACCTGTACCACTGCGTCTTTACCTACCCGTAAACGGGAGGGTTCTCCCACAAACGGTCAGAAGTCTAGCGTCTGCTAAACGCGCCTCCAAAAGGTCCTGCTAGTAATAAACGGATACCTCTCCCACGAGTCGAGCTAGCCGGAAGAAGAGAAGAACTGGACTTCATGCATGCCGGTCGAAACAAAGCGATCAATCATAGTGCCATTTGTTATTTTCGATCAACCGCGGAAGTACGGTTCTGGCACTCCTTTGATTCCTTCGAGCTTCACGGCAAACACCGATCCCGCGTTTGGTTCTTCCAGCAGCTGCAGTTCGTCGAGGCGGAAACTGTGGGCGACAGCAGCAGAAGTCGCAAGTCGGACCACAAATACGAGATTTCAGGAAAATATATCCGGGGGGGCGGGGGGCGGGGACGGGGGGAGGGGGGAGTGGGACACATGTTCCTTCACGTAGTCCGAGAAGGAGCTAAAGTAGGAATTGCGGTGGGTTGAAGCGGGGAGATGCGTGCTACGATAGAGGCACGGCACCCTTTTTTTCTCTGAGAGTCACTCAACTTGGGAGCTCAAGATCTCTCCACCAAACACTGATTTATGGGGGGAAAAATAAAAAAACTGCTACACCCCGGATGAAAAATTCCACGGCCTCGAGGAGGGTACACAACGAGAACCGGGCAAATAAAAAAAATGGGGCCTTTTTTCGACGGGTTTGGCGTGAAGGATGTCACGTCATTCACGAAACATGTCACAAGAAAACTGCTAGCTACCTCTAGACTACAATCGTAGCATGCGTCGGGATTCAGCCGGCGTAGGATAGAGGGTGGTTGTGTGGTGGTGTGGTGAGGTTGGGCGGAGTACGGCGGGGTGGAATGGTGGAGGTATATATATAGGGGTGTGCGTGGTGTTCCACGTACAGTTGTTGCTGTATTTCTATGAATGAAATATATGGAACATATCATACGCACCCCAGGATGCGCACTTTGACCACTGGTAAGTTTCCCCTCGCTTAACCAAGCCACAATTTCCCGCGTGGTCAGTAGCTACATAACAAAACATTCCACAGGGAAACAAATTAACATGAAATATGACGACATTGGCGAAAGAGGTGCCATACACATACCGGGGGCGACGAAGGGTAGGGGGCGTTATTCCTCGTCGCTTGGCATCAACTAGAAATGCATGCAGCTACTACATATAAACGGGTTTTATAGTTTCCGCGCACAGACTGATTGACATCACCCTGTTAACCCTGGTGTATAAGCTACACTGCAGTTCCAAGGGGAGTCGCCGACCTATGTCCTAAATGAGGACACACTCCCAGCAGCACGCGCGATCGGATTGTCACACACTGCTTGCAAAAGTGAGTTTCGACAGTGTCTTCGATCTCACAGCTGGAGCGCATTTTTATTTTTGTAATGTAACACAAGACTAGCTTACCGACTGCACTTCAGTTCTATTCGAAGAAGGGTGCGGTGGAGGGGTGGATTGGGGACGCTCGTAGCGCTACTATGAAACAAAATAGAATCCCATTAACAAAACATACACATCGCTCCATACAACAGGCATCCGTGACATTAGAGTTTATTTGTCCACAAGGCCACTGAGGATTGAATCTGTCACGAGTTGAGCTAAAAACGAAAGATTCCAAAATGTGAACTGTCGATATTGCCAATGCCGTTCCAGGCGAGATATTGGTTTTGTCTGTTCGTTCTCACGTCGCAGAAGCGATGAAGAGGATGTCCATCTCCGCCCCGCCAAAACCGACACACGTGATGCCCTTCGCTCCCGGAACCTGGGTGATCATCGGCGGGCGTCAGGCACACGAATCGTGAAAATCAAGGCGGTACACTTGCACGGGAAGCTTGCACACAAGCAAACGACAGTGAGCACATGGCGTAGGGTTCAAGTTTGCTCTCCGCGAGTTCAGGTTGTACTCAGTATGTTTTTTTTCTCTGTAACAGTTTCCGCATTAGAGTACTCTACTGAAGATACATTACAAACGCCATTGTATTTTTTGTTTCAGGAATAATTGGAGAGCGTATTGTTCAAGACGCCAGACTGGGGAAGACACATACATGCGATTTTACCAATCGCGTGACCCAACGCAAAAACGGCAACAACGGCAGCGGAAACAGCAAGGACAGCGGGGATGTCTAGTCGCCGCTCTATCCAAGATTGCTAACCAAGCGCGCCGGAAATCCCTTACGTCGACAACAAATACTGAGAAAAAACGTCCCTGAATACGTAGTCTAGATGTGACACCATGCTGTATTTTCCTCACCTCGATCGTCCGAAGAAGTTCACCCAGGGGGCTGTAACGACGAACCTCACCCGAGCCGTACAGGGCCACCCAGACGCAGCCATCGGCGTCGACGGTGGCGCCGTCGGGGAAACCGTCCTGTAACGGCGAAATGGAACGGCGAGAGGGAACAAGAAACGAACAGAATGACTCGATCGAGTGTCACATTTTGGTGCACCTATATGAAGCAGTCGCCTATTGTACAGTATAGTATAACCACGAGTCATCCCACGGTAGGGGTGTAAACTTATTGAGGAAGGCGTTTCTGAGGGCGGGGTTGGCGTCCTCAAGTGTAGAGCTATCGGTTCGTAGGCATGATACTTTCTACCACAACATGGTAGTTTTAGGACCAGGTTTAGGACTAGTGCATATAAATCTTGATCGCGCTGCGCGAACGAATGTCCCTTCGAAGTCAAATGGTTCAGGTGGTGGTGAGATATTATTGAGCTCCTCGAGTTCGGAGCCCAAAAATTTCTTAGAATCTGCTGCACCCCTAGCGTGGGGTGACTCCCGCACACGCAAAAAATTAATGGCAGGCGCCTCCTGCATCAGAAACTTTTGCCGAAAACACACTCATGTTGATGGCTGGAACCTCAAGTTAATGAGGCAGAAACCTGTTCTCCGCATACACGAACGTGGTCGGAATACACCGTCGCTATCCCTCACCCGCAGGTGAACCGACCCCACCCAAGAAAATCAACGCAAATAGTTACCAGGTATATATTTATATGCTTCCAAGTATATACCTATACCTTGAGGTCGACAAACACGCGTTTGTTGGAAGTATCGCCCGTCTCCGAGTTGTAGTCGTAGCAGGAAATTTTCTTGCGGATAGTGTCCGAAGAGTACATGACGCTCCCGTCGACGGAAAAGCAGGTCGAGTTGTAGCAGGCGAACTCCTGTCAAAAAGCACGCACACCGCACGCACCAAACAAAAAGCATATGACCCATGCATGATGTATCGGTGACAGGGAGCTACGAAATACACATGCTACTCACGCTGCAGGCGCGTCACTGGCTTTCCTGAGGTTCTTTACCTGGGGAGCAGTATAGCCCACACAAAAACTGACGCGTGCTACGATAGAGGTATACCTTTTTTTGGCGAAAGCGGTTTTCTGAATGACGGGGCTCTATAACCCAAAATCGTCGGAAATGGGCCATTTTGCTTTTGAAATGGGCCATTTTGCTTTTGAAATGGGCCATTTTGCTTTTGAAAATGGGCCATTTTGCTTTTATAACATATTCTCGTTGTGTATCTCTAGGCCATGGAGATTTTTTATCCGGTCGTACGAATCAGTTATATTCTTCTCCAAATCTGTTTTGTCTTCAAGAGAGGTCCTAGAAGCCCCCAAATGGAGGAATCTCTCAGAAAAAAAAGTGGTGCACCTACCTCTATAAACGTAGCACGCGTCAACTGTGGTCGCTTTTGGTCAACTGAAAGTGCACTCCCGTGTACCCAAACCCACGGCCTAGGGCAGAAAAAAAAAACACCGGGCTTTTCATGGGCCGGACCACCACTCGTGGGTCGGGATGACACAACCCGACCCGCGAGTTTTGAACAACTGTGGTGACCCGACCCGTTCCGACCCGTGAGATTTTGAACCGCAGCATCTCCGACTCGGCCCGCGAAGGTTTGGTAACTTCCTGACTCGATCCGCGGATCGGATCGTGGAACCCGTGAAAAGCCCGGGAAAATATCAATATTGCTAGAAAACAACGACACTCCGGCGATTTTGGGTGAGGGAGCCCCGTCATCAACTAGGAAAAAAGTGTTGGCAAAAACAGGGCTGCCTCTAAGTTATTACGCGTCCTATGCTACGTTGGAACAACACGGTAAAGAGCCTCTACTGCACAGCAGCGGCAGCAATCGCGGGGAAATAAAACGGATAGGACCACAGAGGGGCAGCACGAAATCGGAAATGTAAGCCCTCCGGGAGCACGCTTAGTGAAAATGAACGCGGATGAGGGGAAATTTTAGCGTGCGATCGTCCTACAGCGGCCGACCTTACGACGAAACTGGCACATACATGTTTTAGAGATTCAGTGCTGGGGGAAGACGAGGCCCACAGCACACGAAAGCACGAAAACATCCGCGCAAAATCTAAACGAAAATCTCGAAACAAAACACACATCATAAAAGGCAAAACCGCTCAGAAAAAAACGTCGTCCCACTGTAGCGGTAACACTCATGTGGGCAAGTGTTTGTGACCGCGATGTGAACGGTTGACCTCACCTCAAGTGTGCACCTATCGGCTAGCATGATAATTTTACGAGGAGCTACAGCTATCTGGGGACTATAGCGCACATTGGAAAATAAAGGTGGCCATGTTGCGCGAACGAATATCTTCGAGAAGTCATGTTTAGGGTGAGACATTGAGCTCCTCAGGTTTGGAGCTCGGACACTTTCTGCTGCATCCCAAGCGTGAGATGGCTCGGATACGAGCACTCTTGCAGTCGTAGAACTGAGACAGCAACGGCAACAATAGTCGAGAAGGTGATGGGGGGTCAAATGATCTGCGCGGCGTCCTCAAGGTGAGAGCCAACACGTGAAGGGTAGCCCCGACAGCACGAGCACGGTAATGGAAGCCGCTCAGCACAAACCATGATGATAAATGGCTACAGCACCGTTAACGACCACCGCAATAGTAGCAAGAAAACATAAGCATCAACGAGATACGGTAATAAACAGGGCGACGAGGACGACATCGTTCACGCTAACTCAACGACAATATAATATATCGATGGTGCATCGGCAACGCAAACGGTATCGGCTTGCCAGTGGTAGCAGTAACGGCAACGTGAACAGCTGCCGCGGGACCCCTCCTACGGTAAGGAAAACTCAAAATTCTAAACAGGGTGTGAGTTTTGTGCACTTCACTGATTCCACACGTCACCCCAACTCGAACTTTGAAGAGAATTGATTGCACGCAAAACTCGATGAACAACTCTCTGTGCTCCAAGAAACCCAAAAAAATCGTGTGCTTGAACGCCAAAATGGTTCTCCGATGTATCGTGGAGAAGGAAGCCCCTCGAAACAAGAAAAACAAGAATGAAAAAATGTCCCACACAGTTGTCCTATCGCAGCACGCGTCGGAACTGCGACAACGACGCACAGCGATAACAGTCTTGACGCGATTTAACGGAACCGGCAACGGAAACGAAGACGGGAACGAACCTCGTCAGGGAGGAATCGTTGCACACCCTTCCCGTTCTCTATGCGATAAACACGTGCTCGGGGCCTCCAGGTTTCAATGGGTTCGTCGAGATCTGCCATGTTAAATCCGCCGCACACGAAACGCCCCCTTCTGTCGCACCTGGATTCGACAAAGACACGCCGAAGCAAACAAGCAAGGCGCGTTTACCCCGTGATACCCGCGTAAGGCACCCGAAACAATGCGAAGGGCGGGCTGCTACTGCACTTTCTCTTGAACCCTCTCGACGGTGCGGCATGTGCGCAGCACGTGCAGCATCAAGCTACAAGTCAGTGGTGCAGCTCTTCTACCCCAGAGTGCATGGATTTTACTGCTTCCCAACCAACGTGATACGTACTCGAGTACTGCGTATCCCAAGGCGGGCTTCTTGTATATGCCAGAGTGCGCGTTCTATGTTCGGTACGAAACGACCGCCCGCCTTTACATTCGCCTGCAAAGGTCATTCACAACCTGTTGATGCCGTTTTTCATATTACATACAATAGAATTTCAGCCCGGTACGGCCGTGCCTTTAGTATTTTCGAGTATCTTTCATCATGGCTATGGCGGGCGGGTACCCTCTTTTTCACTGCACCGCGCAACAACAGGACTAGCGCGCTAGAGAACCCTATATCAATGCCAACAACAACAAGAACATCGGCACCAATACATGTGCATTGCACCGTCTCACCAGGACAAACTCTAGTACAACACATTTTATAACATACAAAATATGTTTGGTAACGTGCCAGGTAGCAGGTACATGCATGATATCTCCTCTCCTACGGCGTTATCATAACGCTATGCTACGACACTCAACACTACCGTTGCACAACGGGTCACCTGCATTATTTGCTTTTTTCGTAGAAGTTCGTTCATGGAAGCTTCCACGGAAGCTTCCATCGCTCTCAATGAACTTCCACGGAAAAAGCAAACGGTGCAGGAGACCGTGCAGAGCAGACTAGAAGAGTGTCTTGCCGACTCGACGATGTACAAAATCTTAGTCGAGCCACTTGATCGCAACCAGTATTTTCTCTAGGTGACATGTGACTACATGATGTCATATGAGTCTACGAGTACGTGCACAAAACCTGTTTGATCGTATTTTTTTGGCTTGCCGCGCGACGAAAGGAACCCACACAATAGTAGCATCACGCGAAACACGCCTTGTTTATATTATTCAGTCTATCGTACAACGACCACCCCCGCTGCCACCGTGGCACTGTCTAATGCGCTCTCGTGAATACCTGCCGTCGTTGAGTCTGATGTCGGGAAGCTGCTCATACTCGTCGGGCTCGCCACCAGCGGCGGCGGCAACTCTCTTCCCAGTGCTGGGGTTGTAGAGAGAAAAGCCGTCCTCAAACGACACAAGGAGGGGACAGTCGGGCTCTCGCCCCCCTTCGTCTCGAAGCGCGATAGACCCAGGCCTGTCAATTATTACAGGAAAAATGTGCGAAAAAGTGCACGTAGAAAGGGGGCAAGGGGGTCATAACGTGGCAGAGGGGAAGGTGTGGTCGAGCTTCGGAATATCAGGCAGAGTGAGTAGCATTGAACCCAAGCCGATAGCGACATTTACGTATCGTACCCACACATGCCTCTATCAAGCCGGGCAGTACGCCTGTAGACCTCAAGGGACCAAACTCACGGTGGTACAGGGGTAACTTTGGCGGCATTTTGTTGCAGGAGCGTTTGGTCACTCGCGCGAGGAACGCCCCTGTTCCCTTCTTGCGGTCTTACGTTTTGGTGCAGCACAGCGCTGTTTAGGTTTCTGCAGCATACCTACGCACAGGAATGGCTAGCTACACGCTGCGCCAAGCAAACTGCCTAAATAAATACCTTTTTTTGTCAGTGACGCACGGAGTAACCCCTGCGAGTGGCTCAAATCGGGCAAAGAGGGGTATGATACTACAACACCGTGGCCTTGGTCAAGGGAAGGGAGACATCATGTAGCAGGGGCGCGGGGTAGCAGGGGGGGGGTGGGGGGGGTGCGACCGTTTTCAGTATCCCGGCCGACGAAAAGTCGTTTCGATCCTTTTTTGGGTAGAGTGGACATATGCTGCGGTAGCCGAGGTAGTACACCATTCTTTTTTTGAGGCTCTTAACTGAGGAGATATATACACCTCTACCCTGCACCCCACCCAGAAAGTGACAATGCAAGGAAAATGGCTGCAGGTGCATCTCGGTGCTAACATGTGATGATGTCTCAGGTACTAAAAAACGAGAAGAAAAATCATTTTTTTTATAAAACGCGTTCCAGCGACATACTCGCGTAGGGTGGAGGGGCTCCGGACATCGTATTTGTGCTTTTCACAAAAGAAGCGGTATCCTTGTCGTCGTAGAGGGCGACAGCGCTGCACAAAAGCATTAAAAGCGGCTGCGACGTACGCACACTGCTTCTCCTCCAGCACACAGCGAGGTACTTAGGGTAGGTAAGGGGGGCGCTATACCCTTTTTCATTCTGAGGGATTTGAGCCAGTCGCACGAGTGACTCCGTTCCTCACTGACGACGACAATAATTTACGCGATATGTGCTTGGCGCAGGCGTGGCCGACAATATTTTCCATTGCGGATTCACGTCGCGAAATTCACATAGCACCTAATAAGCGTAATACCACAAACGAAACAGGGGGTCTCACTCGCGGGCCACTGAAAACAAACAAACAAAAGGGATACCCCCTCATGGTACCGTTGGTCCGCCGCGATACAGGCGAGCTTGTACATGTCGGCGTCCCCTCTTAGAGTTTAGTCGGTGAACATCGTCCCAAAAACGGAAAATGTCGTGGATTCGAGCTCCCCCTCCCCCCCCCCCCCCCCCCCCCGAGCGCATAACCGTGCTCAAAGGCACTCTTGTTTGGGTAAGATTTGACGAACGGGAAAGCGCGAGAGCGTAAGTTGGCAAAATTCTATTTCTATTAGCACCGAGACAAGAAAAAAAAATGCTGAAAATTGAGAATGCCGAACCTTACGCGCGCGATAAAAGTGAAGGCACATATCTGGGGAATGAAGGCAAAACACCTGTGACCACGGCTTACGGCATGTCCAGAAGGTCGCTGCGGGCGAAACCTCTTACGAGCTGCTGTCGAGTAAATGTGATGATATGCACAAGAAAAAAAATACGACTGCAAATTGTCGAATCGTCACCTAGTCCAGGCGGCTTGCAAAAAAAAGGTGAGCTTCGACGAATGCTTCGACTTCACGGCTCACACCCAGAGGGACTTTTAATTGTTTATAGATGAACTGCGAAGAGGCATGAGGCCACACAAATGCCAGCAGACGTACACTTTTCTATCCCACCACAGATAGAGGACCGGTTACGACATATTTTGAAATGTGATATTCCTGGGGTTCCTAGCCGACCCTCGGATTTGCTGCGAGCGGGCATCGGATCAGGGTGCCTGGTTGGCCCTGCCGGCTGTTATCGACACAGCAGCTGGAGGGGCTCGACCTGGAACAGTGAGGTCGGCATTATTACGGTCCCAAGCCCAAAACGTGTGTGGGTGCAATTGTTGAGGAATCAACTTCCCCAAGAATCAAGTAACAACAGCATGTGGGGACCAATGCATCTCGGCTATGCGGGAAAAGGTGGATGGGGTCTTCGATACTGTACCGGGAGAGGTGGGGACAAGGGTCCTATCAGCGAGAATATCGGAGCATTGAAACTTGGAGAAAAAAATGTCATTACTTGAAGAAAGCGGGCCTAAACATGGAGTTACCAGCCCTACGGACCACGGATAGAGCAAGCCGCGCCGTACGGAGCCAGAAGAGGAGAGCAAAGCCTACCGCGGGGGCAAACGAAAATCATAGATGAGTGCAATCATAGTGCAATCATCGTGCAATCATCGTGACCAACCGGGGGAATCAAAAGACACAGAAAGGTACACACAGGTTAACCATGACCAGAGGTTGTCGAATTCTATCGTTTTCGGCCACAGATGGGAACGCAGATGCAGCGACGAAACCAGACGATGAAGATGGCATGGGGACATTTGCCAACGTGTGATATGGCATGGATTGCATTTTGAGCGCACAACAACTAGACTTCCACAATTAGTTGGACGAGCACAACAGGCGTGCAGAGTGGAACTCCTCGAGCTAAAACGTGGGTTCGGACAAGTCGAGACTAACGCAGGATTTTGAGCCACCCCGCGCTGGGGGTGTTTGCAGCAGAAGTTTCTGAGCTCGTGGTGTTTACCCGAGGAACTCAATGTCTCACCCTACGTAAGCATGACTTCGAACAAGTTCGATCGCCGAAGCCGACCAACATTTCCATCATGTGCTGTACCCCCAAAACAAGTACCACACAGTCGAAAAAACGAAAAAAAAATCATCCTCGCCGATAGTTTCACGCTTGACGAAAATGTTAAGGAAACGTTTCCCTCACAAAGCGCGACCCCCCCCCCCCCCCCCCCCCCCCCGCGTAGAATACACTCATTTTTTGGCAATTTGATGGTAGCAATAACTAGTAGTGCGGAAGGACTGGACTGTGATTTAGCTAAACGTCATAATGGCTACTCATCGTAGGTTATTCAGCAATGTGGCGAAGTTGCATCCCGCTGACTGAATTTAGGAGTTTTCTCGGTGTACGAAACTCATTGCGAGATACGAGCGCTCGAAACGTTTGCTGCACCATTCCCATTGGGTTTTCAGTGGCAAGCACATCCCGAGTCAGCGATTTCAAGGCAGAAACCTAGCAGCCTCAGTAGAAAGTGGTAAGCATCACCTGGAGGGCAGATCCCACCCCTCGGCGGTGATAGCGCCGTCGCTGCCACCCTCCGGAGAACCGAGCCTCACGACTTTCTTGCCGTCAATGTCTTGGGTTTGGCGCGAACACGACGTGGGCAAAACGGAGTACGTGGGGAGGGGAGATATCGGGTCACATAAACCAACAACGAGCGGAGTCCAACATCCAAACGCGCAACAGACACATGTTGCTTTTCTGGGGCTCACATTTGAGAAGCTCTATTCCCCACCGTATACTGAATGCGAGAAAAGTGAAAGTTCAAGAGGCGATGGACAACCCCATGGCCTACAGGTGCCCAAAGGGAGAAAAACTTGAGATACAAGAAACGAAGTACCGACGTGTCATTCAGAACAAAGGTTTACCCTAAAATGTGCTAACTCTACCATCGCAGCACACGGGTCAACAACGACGGCATAGAAAACGCCACCATAGAAAACAATTTGCATACTTTACGTATGTAGCCCTGGTGGTTTGTAGCTCCGCATTAGTTCCTCGGTTCGGACCCGTCCCGGGAACAGGCACAACCGAGGACCCACAACGACCGAACTCTAGGATTTCGCCGACGAAAAAAAAAAAATCGAAACCGAACCGTCGGGAAGTTCCTCGCGTGCCGTTCTGAAGTGCCAGTCGCACTTTTATCAAGCTATGCGTCACGCAACCGAAGCGAACCGCGCACGGGCATCAAGACGCGGGTTGTACATCCGTCAAATAAATGTCTTAATTGCTCGGAGATCAAGGTTCCCACCGTGTGGTCGAGAATGGCTGTACTGACCAAGGGTACGGTACTGTAGTGTCACACTATTGCCATTGTAGTATCATCATACCCCCATTTTCCACTAGACCGGATTTCCACCACTCGCACACGCAAAGAACTCTGCACCTCACAGACACAACGGTTCAAGGCGTTTTTTTTGTTTTTCGGCGCGCAGCGTAGATGACCAATCCAATCACTGCGGATTCATGCCGCACCATTAAAGCAGCGCGCAAGCTTAAACTCGTAAAGGAACGGGGGGGGGGGGGGGGGTCACTCGCTCGAGTGACACCGAGCCGCCACTACTGCAGACCAAAAGCCGGCGAAAACGCCTTCTACGATGGGGGAGCTACCCACACCACTTTTTTTTTTGGTTGCTGAGGTCCCTCACTTTCGGAGCTTAAGACCGCCCCACACAACAAAAAACAAAAGTTTGGAGTAAAATAGAAGTGCTACCCACATGGTCTAAAGTTACACAACGAGAATCACGAAGAAAAAAAATCTGGTTTATTTTCGGACGATTTTGGGTTGAGGAGCCCCGTCTTTCAGGGGCCATTTTTCAGACAAAAAAGTGCCACCCCCTTTCGCAGCACGCGTCCGAAAGTAGCAAACCCCTCACTGTGGCCTGGGTATACACGGTATACTTCAAAGAAGCTCGCAAAAGCATAGCCGCGTTCTTCAAAGGCCGCTTGCAAGCATAGCCGCGTTTCGAGGAATTCGTTCATCTCACAGACGACGATGAGTTGTCGTCCATTATATTTTCGTGAACCTTACCGATCCACCACAGCTCTTGCTTGCGGCCGCACCACACAAAACTCTCGGCGATGATGTATGCCTCGTCTACGATTGGCACCACTGTGTCCACCGGAAGCTCCGATAGAGGCTGAAGCCAAACCAGGTTTTGCGCTTTTCCGGCCATGGCTTTTCTGCGTATTTTTCACACGCGTTTAAGGAAACAGCAACAATTATTGGTTGGCGGGATATAATATCATAGGGTGGAGCATAGGGGCGGGGATCCACACGATTGAGCCAAACAGAGCTTGCGCTTTATCCCAGCCGTGGCGTTTTTGCGTGGAGACGTTATTATTTTTAGACTCAAGCAGCTTAAAGTCAAAGCGCGGGTAAGAAAGATTGTTGACCACGGCTGGAAAGCTTAGACGCAAGCAGCTCAAAGTCAAAGCGCGGGTAAGAAAGAGTGTTGACTACGGCTGGAAAGCGGAGAGTACAACGGGAGGAGCGGTGAGGTAAGTTTGAGCCAAAGACCAAGGCTACGGTAGGGGGGGTACCCCTGTTTTCACTGGTGTGTTTGAGCCACTCGCACGAGTGACTCAGTACCTCACGGATGAAAATGGTTTAGGCAGTTGTTTTGGAGCAGCTTAGATTACCTTTGCATTGCGGATTGATTTCGTCAACATAAAACATGAAGAAAACGTAAGATCGCAAAAGAACGAAGGGGTTACTCGCGCGAGTGACCCCTAGCTACTGAAATTTGGGGCGAAAAAAGGCACCCCCCTACCGTAGCCTGGGTCCAAACCAGGTCTTGAGTTCTTCCAGCCACGCCTGATCTACGTCCGGCGTATCTTTGTTTTAGCGTCAGTGTTAGCGCAAGTAAAAGGGAGCGTTCGCAGGGTGTTACTAGTGCAGGAAAGCGGGATGTGAAGGGGTGTGGAAGGGGTAGTGGAGGTTTCAGGGGCTCGAGCGAGATCAGATTTCGCACTTTTCCAACCATGGCGTTTCTAGCACGTGATCATGTGTAAAATATTATATTATCGAGAGAGCAAGTACACGTCAGCATTCAAGCGGGGGAAGGGTAGGGGGGGGGGACTATACAAGAGACTTGAGCCAAACCAGGTTTTTGCGCTGTAACATCCAGGGCGCTCGAACACATTTCGTTTACACTCGCGCGCGGAAGCAAGTAATGGCGGGATTCGAGAGGCGAGTACGGACGGAAGGAGGAGCGCGTGGGGGTACTTGTTACCGTGCGTGACAAGTATGCCGCCTCTACCGAGGACGCACGCCACGATAAGGTGTACCTTTTTTTGGCGAAAATGGTTTCTGAATGACGGGGCTCCTTAGCCCAAAATCGTCCGAAAAACATAGGCAATTTTTCTCGGCAGGATTCTCGTTGTGTACCTAGAGGCCGTTAGAGTGTTCCTCCGGTAGCGGATATATATATTTTGCTCCTAATTACTTTTTGGGAGAGGTCTCGAGATCCCAACTTGAAGAAACCTCAGAAAAACAAAGGATGCACCTCTACCGAGGTGGCGGGCGGGGCGGGGGGGATGGGGGACGGGTATTCGTTGGTAGCGTGCCCTAGAACATAAATCGTTGATCACGCACCCCTTTCGAGTGGGAGCACCGTTGCTGCTCCTCGATCGCAACACCTCTCCCAAAAATGTGTTTGATTTTAGTGGAAGGCGACAGACATTGAGGGTTGACCCTGGGCGTGAGTTCGAGCCCCCATACACTTCAGTGTTCATTTGCTTTTTCAAACGCTTCTTTAAAATAACACTAATATTTTTTTTCAACCTTTTTTTCCATTTGTTTGCACGTAATATTCCTGCTTGCTTTGTTTTTGACGTTTTTTTTGTTTACGCTCTCCAGAGGCAGGAACCCCTCTGCATCAGGTTCCTGAGCTCGGCCTCTATATTATTTTTCTTTTCACACACTAACGTTAAGATACTATCCTTTTCCAGGTCTCGTTCGACGCAGTATCACACCGGGTGTGTGTTTTTCTACATTGTGCAAAGACAAAAAAGCCAGCTTAGCTCAGCTCAGATACAGCTATTGCTCAGCAGCGCGCAGCGCAGCGCCGTGTGGTGACGTGCCTTGCCCTGCGGTGCTGCGCAGTGCTTCCTTTCAAACACGCAGTACTGGTCCAGGAGGTATCATGCGAAGTACCAGGTACGAGGTACCGGTATGTACGTGTTGTGTGAACTCGGCTTTTTGTAGGGCTGCAAGTCGGTTTCATATAACGACTAATATAAGTGAGTAGTCGCTTGTCCGCGAAGCCGACTAGCTGACCTCAGTCGGTAAGTCGCCACTGGCTTGTCGGCTAAAGTCAGGCGAGTGAACCGAGCCCCAACAAGCCCCACCGGCCAAGGGGACCCCGCTGGAGGCGTTCCCGGAGGTCCCTCCGACGAAAACTATGCTATTTGGTTTCATTTTACGCAAGAAAAGGGCATAAAATATGGCCTGGATTCACGAAAGTTTTAAACGAAAAAACAAGAATGAAAGCTTCAGTTTACACTAGAAATGCACAAAAAACGAGAGTTACAGCGCATGTACAAGGTAAAAAGTCTACACCCTGGACTAGAGGGGCGTCAACGCTGTTTCAGTCCCAATACTACCTGGCGGGGATACGAGCGAAAACGTGAAGCCATCACCAAGATAGAGGGACAGAATTGTCCGCAGCAGAAAAGGTCTTGGATCCCTTGTTGATGTCTCTCCCAACCTTGCGCGAAACGCGCGCGCCGATGACGACCGCAAGCAAGTACTAAACCATCGATTGTTAGAGCTGTCGATGATGAACCGAAACATCTTCCTCGTGAATGGCTTGAAGCCGTCCATGTGCCAACGATATTCCCCACCTTCTTCTGGCTCGAGGCCCCATCACTGCCTCCGCGTTTGCTGCCTGCCCCACGCGCTTTATCATGCTATTTCAGGCCCCGCGATGCCCTCTCCTCTTCGTGTCTAGATGCTGCGCCTCAAATGGGTAACGGCCCGAACCTCACCTCGGCATCGACGAAATCGCCGTCCGCCTCACAAAGCTTGCACACGGTTATGTCCGGGAGCGAGCCTTTGAGGTAGACCATGAAAAAGTTCCACAGCGGGTTGTTGGATCTAAGCGGCTTGCTGCGCTCCTGTTCATGCTTCACGCGGTAAAACACTGTCTCGGGGTCACGTGCACTCACCAACGTTGTCGGTGGGCCGATAACGGCCACAACGTCGCCGACGGGATCTCCGCCCTCAGCGTTGGCATTGAGTGCGCCAGGGCTGACGCTGTCGGCACCGTCGAGAAAGATGGGCTGTTCCGCCATGTGTGTCTGTGGATCTCCCACTGTGCGCTGCAGTGTCACAGGGCATGTAATGGGTATCTGCAGACGGCAGCAATTTACGTAAAAAGCTGTAACCCGTGTTAAAAAAGCCTTCCTATGGTTAAGTAAACCCAGAAACTCGGAAAGTCGGCACCTCCGTTTCACGACTGACTATTAGTCCGACTAATAACCAGTCGGCGACTCAAGTCGTGCCGACTCACAGCCCTAATCCTTTTGTTTTCTTCATTAATGTGTCCTCCCTCTCGGTCCTCTTCATTTTTCGTGTTTTTACGCAAATTACGCACACGCACTGCCGATCAGAATGTGACATCTCTGGCCAACAAGCAAACATCACAGCACCGGGCAATCAAGCTCTGCACACAGGTAGCTCTTGGCATTATCAAATCATTAGTTGCACCAAATCATGTGGGTCTCTTCTTCCTGCCCCTGCCACCTTTAGTTGTATTCATCCTTGTGCGAGCGTAGCACGCGGTGTCAGCCGCCCGCAGAGCGGAGCCCTTGTATTACATACTTTTGAATCGTAGCGTAGAGCGTGATTGCTCCTTCTTCCGACCCCCGATCTCCATGGTCTCGTCTACAGCCGTGCCCGTCATCGCTCAAAGAGCCCCTCAGCCGAAAAGATTGCTTCGTGAAATTATGTGTTGGCAGTCCCCCCAATGGCAGGTGTCTCCGCCGCGATGGTGTCATGCGGGGCACAAACAAACCTAGATAGGGTCCCTCGCCCCCCCTGCCGTGATGATGACCCGGAACAGGGTACCCTAGGCCTAATCCGAGGCCTTTAGCAGGTACCAGGTACGTAAGCCGGTCGCCCCGGTGGCGTATCAGGTTATCCTCGAGCCTGGTAGAGGTCAGTTTCGCGAGTTCGAATCCCCCCGAATGCATACTCCTATAAATTCGTGGAAACTTTTCCTTGGGCACAAATTACCTCGCGGAAAACGCGAGAGCGTGAGTTAGCAACACTCGGTGAAAAATCGACGACCAGCGGGATTGCTGAACCCTACGCGCGATAAAAATTGGAGGCAAAAAACCGGGAGGGGGGGGGAAGGCGACACCAGTGACCACGGCTTGTCGTTAGTAGGCTTAGTTCGGGTAAGCTATATTGGTTGACCTTTTGCAAGTGGTCAAACGGACTAATACCCCACTAATTCCTGAACAAATGGCGTCGTCGACATACTATGGGTTTTTGGATCGTGGGTTCAAATCCAACATCCACCATAATAAACTTTTTCACACTTTCCCCATGCCGAACTCGAAAAATACTCTCCCCGGTATACCCGGGAAATGAAACGGCTTGGATAATTGACAGGTCCGCCCGTATATCCGGCCGACCAGCTATCCCGCCGTTTCAGGGGGGAAGAGTTTTAAGGCTTAGTTTGGGTAAGCTATTGGTTAACCTTTGGCAAGTGGTCAAACGGCAATAATACCCCACTAATTTCTCAACAAATGGCGTCGTCGGCAGGACACGAGCCTGCGCGGAAAATCACAATGGGTTAATACCCCACTAGTTTATTCACAAATGGCGTCGTCGGCAGGACACGAGCCTGCGCGGAAAATCACAATGGGTTAAGGAATTAGTGCCGTTTGACCACTTGCAAAAGGTTAACCACTAGCTTTTACCCAAACTAAGCCTTACAACACTCTTCCCCCCTGAAACGGTGGGGTAGCAGGTCGGTCGGATATACGGGCGGACCTGTCAATTGTCCAAGCCCTTTGATTTCCCGGGTATACCGGGGAGAGTATTTTTCAAGTTCGACATGGAGAAAGCCTGAAAAAGTTTACTATGGTGGATGTGGGATTTGAACCCACAACCCAAAAAACCGATGGTCTGTCGACGACGCCATTTGTTAAGGAACTAGTGGGGTATTAGTCCGTTTGACCACTTGCAAAAGGTTAACCAATAGCTTACCCAAACTGAGCCTTATAACACCCCCCCCCCCTGAAACGGCGAGATGGCAGGTCGGCCAGATATACGGGCGGACCCGTCAATATCCAAGCGGTTGCATTTCCCGGGTATACCGGGGAGAGTATTTATCAAGTTCGACATGGGGAAAGTGTGAAAAAGTTTATTTTGGTGGATGTTGGATTTGAACCCACGACCCAAAAACCCATGGTATGTCGACGACGCCATTTGTTGAGGAATTAGTGGGGTATTAGTCCGTTTGACCACTTGCAAAAAAAGGTTAACCAACAACTTACCCGATCTATGCCTTATATCATTGTCAAGTAAGCTGGAAAGTAGAAGTGTGCACAAGAAAAATAAAACAATATATACATACAGGCCGTGCACCGCTACCCAAATCATTGTGTTTTATGTTCACACCCTAATCCCACCCCCTATAATTTTGGGGCTAGGTTAGGGCTTACGCTTCGGGTCGAGGTGGAATCTGGTACCAGGTATATCGGTATACTACTACGACGTAGCAGTACATATTGAGTAGCAGGGGTGCGGTATTGTGTACACATTATGTCCTTGGGGGTGCACGGTGCATGGGTTTTTTCTGTTGTACTACGCTTATCCAAAAGCTACGGTGTGCCAAGAAAAGCGCCCAATGTATTTTCGTCAGAAGGTGAGGTAGATATATGATTTGGATCATAAGAGGCTGAAGGCCACGGTCATGAGGTCTAGGGTCTTTGACGAGGAAAACAGCATGTATGAACGGATTCAAGCTGTAAGGTGCATACTTGTAGGTGATATCAGTTGCAAAAGCAATCACCAGGAGACAGAAGAACATGATGATTCAAAGACAGACCTCAGACCTAAATATGATCCACCGAGCTCGAGAAAGTGCGCTCATACGACTCCTGCAGGCGGAGCGGGCTTCTGGTGCACAGGGGATCACGTATCCCAGCAAGGCAGAGAGGCAACAATAGATGGTAAGTGATTGCTCATCTCCTAGACCGAAGGCTGTGGTCTGGAGAAGAAGGTACGTGAGCAGCGCGGACCACCAAACTACGGGGAGGGGTCGCGGATGACGCGGATCCCGTTGTTACGACTACGCCTCTCTGTCTTCGTAACTCCCGGAAAAAGGTTCCGAACCGTAACTGATGCTACTTCAGTCAGTGGTTCGAGAGTCTCGAATCCGAGTTGAAAAAAGGGGTATCCCCTACCACATTATATACATTATACATATATAGACTATTACTATATCATTTGTACATAGCCTTGGTCGTGCGGTCTACACTCTGTTTCTTTTAAACATGACAAAACCAACTAACAAAGACATACTTGTACACTTATTTTTTTCATTTTATATATTATGTACCTTCAGGTATAATTATAAAAAAAAAAAATACGATCCAGCTGAGAGATCGAGATTTTGTCGAAAATTGTATTTGCAAGCTGTGTGTGATACTCCGATCGCGCGTATTGCGGGTTGTGTGTCCTCATTAAGGATAACGGTCGGCGCCTCTACTTGGAAGTACAGTGTAGCTATCAAGGTCAACAGGGTGATGTTAGTCAGTCTATGCGCGGAAACTATAAAACCCGTTTCTGAGGGGGACAAAATCTGACAGCTATGGTGAAAGGAAATGCACCAGTTTATCGAGTGCATCCTGTAAGTCGTGTAACCGTTGAGGGGAGGGCGGAGTTTCAAAGGGCGTGGGGGCATGTGTTTGATCAAGATAGAGCGGGGGGCGGGGGGAGGCGAGCGGGGCAACTCAACCTGTGCGTGGAAACTGTACATCCTTAAATGTGACGGTTTTGTAAGGAATGCACCAGTTTATCATGTATCTCCTGTAAGTCGTACAACCAGTGAGGAGAGGGCGAAGTATTCGAGGGCGTGGGTGGGGGGGGGGGGGGGGGGGGGGGGCAAAAGGGTTTCAAACAGCTTTAGGTCGCATAGATGTAGGGGTTTGCTATACGCGTGGTGCCAGGTCTAGGTGATGGTGCAGGTGGTGGGGAAGGACGGGGCGTCGGGGGAGGGGGGCGGGCGGGCGGGTAATAAATCGGAGCAGCGGCATGGGTGGCTCTAGAAAGATACTGAGGTGATTTCGGTGTGAGGTGAGGTGGTTGAGCAAGTGGAAGCGGGGAAAAGAAATGGGGAGGGGGGGATTTTTTTTTTTTTGGGGGGGGGGGGGAAGGGGTTTTTAACAGGTTTAGGTCGCATATATGTAGGGGCATGCTGTACGCGTGGTGCTAGGTCTAGGCGATCGCGCGGGTGGTGGGGAAGGAGGGGGCGGTGGGGGGGGGGGGGATTAAACTAAAGCTACGTCATGGATGGCTAGGAAAATAATGACGTGATATCAATTGCGTAGGAGTGTTTACTACTCTGGCCGATTCCGATTTTAGGTGGATCGATAGAACAAGAGGAAACGGAGAGTGAAAAAAAATAATAAAAAGGGACGGGGGGGGAGGGCGGGGGGGGGGGGGGGGGGGGGGGGGGGGGGGGGGGAAATGAGTTGGAGCTACGGCAAGGATGGCTAGAAAGATCATGAGGTGATATGAGCTGGCTGGTAGTGTTTACTACTCTGACAGCTTTTGATTTTAGGTGGGGCGTTTGAACAAGAGTGATCGGGGGGGGGCGGGGGGTGGGGGGCGGGCGGAACATTGCAATATGTGCGCGGAAACTATACATCCTTGAATGGGACAAATCTGACGGTTGTAGCAAGAACACATCCCCTTATATCGCCTGCCTGGTATTGTTTATTTCCCTAGCAGATTTGATGTTATAGCTTCACAATTTGATTATTGTACATGGGTCGCAAGATAGAATAATTCAGTCGATAGGTACAATCATGTAGTTACCATGATTTTGCCGCGCCGTTGTGGGGCTCTGGCATCGCAAATTATTAGAAAGAGATACATGTTGCAAACTACAACAGGCGAGGTGATGTGGTCATGCAATGTCACCACCATTGAGCACGAGGGGGAGAAGAGCAAATCGTCGGTGTTTGAAAAGGAACGCTTGGTGTACCCGCGCTCACTTACGTTGCTTCGTTAGTCATACTTCGTTTGGCATAAGTTGGGAGGCGATCATGCAGGCGGTAAGCACGAAATACCCTACGTAATAGGTTGGTAGTGTGGTCCACCGCAATTTTAACATATCTGCCTGTACTTCCTTTTCACATTATTATTAGGTCATGCCCGATTTTATGTCCATTATTTTTACCGTGCCGATGTGGGGCTCTGAGGGCGCCATTTCTCTAAGACAGAGATACATATCACAAGTGCAGCAAGCGAGGTGATGTGGTTATGCTATGTCACCACTATTGACCACGAGGGGAAGAGGTGCAAATCGTCATTGTTTTGAAAGGAGCGCTTGACGTGCCCGCGCTCAATGACGTTACTCCGTTAGGCGTATGCTACTGCGCTTGGTAGAGGTTGTCAGGCGATCATGCAGACGGCAGGTAGGCACGAAATGCCCTGCGTAATAGGTTGGTGGTGTGGTCTACCGCAGTTTTAGCATGCCTGCCTTTACTTAGTATATATGCATTATTATGTACCAGGAACTATATTATTAGTGATTCCTATACAGTGCCGATGTCAAGTCAGAAATACTGGCACTGTACGTACACTCTTGGGGTTATTAAACCTGAAACAATGTTTGTGGGCTCCCCAGGTATTGTTAAAACGTATACCCGTACCCCGGGTATTGCACCACAGTCTTACAGAAGTCACAGAAGTTCCGGATTAGGGTATGGGGGTCTTACAGAACTTACACAAGTTTCTGGTACGGTGCGGAAGTGTTACATAACTCACAGAAGTTCCGGGTATTATGGCACGGGCGTACATAACTAACATGATAAGTCATAAAAATTATATACGTACCTGGTACGTACCCCGCGTATCTATTATAAAAAATGAAAGTACACTCCAGCTGTGAGATCGAAGATTTCGTCGAAACTCATCTTTGCAAGCTGTGTGTGATACTCCGATCGCGCGTATTACGGGTCGTGTGTCCTCATTAAGGATATAGGTCGGCGACTCCCCTTGTAACTACAGTGTAGCTATCCGGGTCAACAGGGTGATGTTAGTCAGTCTGTGCGCGGAAACTATAAAAACCGTTTCAGAGGGGGACAAAATCTGACAGCTAGCTGTGGAGGGAAATGTATCCGTTTATCAAGTGAATCCTGTAAGTCGAATATCCGGTGAGGGGGGGGCGGAGTTTTGAAGGAGGGGGCCTGGTTTCGATCAAAAGCGAGCGGGGTTGGAGGGGGGGGGAAGCGCGCGGGGGGGGGAGGGGACTGGGGGGGGGGGGGCGGACGGGCGGGCAATTTGTGCGTGGAAGCTATAAATCCTTTAGGGGGATACATCTGACGGTTTTTGGGAATATATATATTTGTGACCTAAACCTCCTAAACATCCCCCCCCCCCCCTCTTGCTCTCCCTTACTCAAACGCCCCACCAAATATCAAAATCCGCCACATTAATAAACACTTCACGCACAGGATATCACCTCATTATCTTTCGAGAGCCATCCATGCCGCTGTGTTTCCCCCCCCCCCCCCCCCCTCCAACGCCCCCTCTTTCCCGACCACCTGCACGATCGCCTAGACCTAGCACCACGCGTATAACAAGCTGATACATATCTTTGATCTCACAGCCGAAGTGTATTTGAATATTATTTGTGACCTAAACCTCCTAAAAAATCTCCCCCCCCCCCCCCCCCTCTTGCTCTCCCTTACTCAAACGCCCCACCAAATATCGAAATCCGCCACATTAATAAACACTTCACGCACAGGATATCACCTCATTATCTTTCGAGAGCCATCCATGCCGCTGTGTTCCCCCCCCCCCCCCCCCCCCCCCCCCCCCGCCTCGAACGCCCCTTTCTTCCCCATCACCCGCACCTTCGCCTAGACCTAGCACCACACGTATAACAAACCCCTCACCTAAAGCCCTTTCCCCCCCCCCCCGACCCCCGCCCCCGCCCCCACCCTCCCCCCCCAACCCATCCCAACCCCACCCTCTCGAACACTCCACCCTCTCTTTACTCACTGATTGTACGACTTACCCCAGGATATACACGATAAACTGATGTATTATTTCCAAAAATGTCACATTTATCCCCTCGAAATAATGTATAGTTTCCAGGCACATATCGAGCTGCCCCCCCCCCCCCCCCCCCCCCCCCCCCCCGGCCTCAATAATATACTGGTGCCAAAACCGTCAGATTTATCCCCTCGAAAGGATTTATAGCTTACATGCACAAATTGCCCCTTCCCCCCCCCCCCCCCCCCCCCCGCCCCCCTCCAAACCCGCTCGCTTTTGATCTAAACCAGGCCCCCCCTTTCCCTTCACAGCTGTCAGATTTTGTCCCCCTCAGAAACGGGTTTTATAGTTTCCGCGCACAGACTGACTAAAATCATCCTGTTGACCCTGATAGCTACACTGTAGCTGTAAGGGGAGTCGCCGACCTATATCCTTAATGAGGACACACAACTCGTAATGCGCGCGATCGGAGTATCACACACAGCTTGCAAAGATGAGTTTCGACGAAATCTTCGATCTCGCAGCTAGCTGGAGTGTATTTTAATTTTTACAATATATATTTGGGGTTCTGGCGTACATAACTTCCAGAAGTTCCGCGTACGAGTATGTATGTCTTATCTTACAGAACGTACAGAAGTTCCGGGTACGGGTATGAATGTGGTACAGAACTTACAGAAGTTCTTTGTAGGGTAATACCTGGGGTAAATACCAAAAAAGTGTGTACGTACCCTACAGAACCCGACCTCGTAATTTTCGGTCTACGGATGTACAACGTCTTGTGTATTGTGTTTTTCTTCTATTGTTTTTGTTGTTGACGCTCCTGTACGTGTGCCATGCTCGATGCGACTCTCTCAATGCACTCCCGCCCCCTGTAACCGATAATCCAAGGCATACCCTATCGTGTTTGTCGTTCGTTGTTGTTGTTTTCGACCCCGTTGCCATTCTTATTCTCTTTTAGTAGGGCATGGTAGCTTTGTGATGGGCTCTTGACAGAGCGCATTTAATATTCGCACTTCTTCGAAGCTCACGGCCTTCTCCATGGTTTTGGCCAGTCTTCACTCGCCACACTCAAAAACGCTTTCCTGCGTGCCGACTCGTCCCCTGTCATCTGAATACAACAGTGTAAGTAGTATAGCAGTGGTGTCAAGGCGGTTTTTTCTTCGCGGTCATCAAACGCGTCGGAAGGAACCGCCGTCTTGATATCGATTTTGTGTGGTTTCTTACGTACCGGTAGATGTGGTCATATCGGGCACTACCACATCTCCTTGCGACGCCCACGGTCGGCGACATACAACGTCTTCGGCTCGGATGTCTTCGGCCCGCTTTGTTGGGCGAGCGGCATTTTCGTCTGACGACGCGCTGGATAGATTTAATACAGTACTCTACTGCTGCCACTACGGCTTATATTATTAGTTCCAACAGCGCTGGCATGTAACAGTTCAGTACTCTTCCGGCCATTTCACTTTTTCGAAAGTTTTGTCGAGCACCTTATGCAGCAGCACTACGTACAATTTGTCTCCGTATATTATAAAAACAAAAATACACTCCAGCTGTGAGATCGAAAATTTTGTCGCAACTCATCTTTGCAAGCTGTGTGCGATACTGCTGTACTCCGATTGCGCGTATTACGTATATACGCCATTTTGATAGTCCTTTTTTTTCATATGTTTTCTGTTTTGCAGCTTTTGGACCTGCCGTGATCACAGGCCTCGTCCCTTCTTCTCCCCGGGTTCAGCAATCCACTGCTCGTCGATTTTTTGTCGAGTGTTGTTGCCAGCTCAATCAAGCTCTCGCGCTTTCCGCAAGTCAAGTAGAGCACAGTTTTTTTTCTTCACTTATTATCCTCCGTCGGACGGGGGAAAAACAACACTATTCTCATACAACCTCGTGTGTCAACTTAATTGAATTGCGTTCGCAATCCAGCGTCAGCTGGATGGAGTGTCCTTCAGTTCCTGATAGCGATAGCATAATAAACGAGCTGTCCCTACCGGTGGTCCCCATTATTACTCTATCATGAGCAGCACAAGCTGCCGTTGTATACGGATGCGTGCGAGTAGGTCGACCCGACCTGGCCCCTGGTGACATTGGTGCGGTGGAGATAGCCACCCGGAACGGCATCATTCCGGGTAGTGATGGGCTTGCGCAAGCTCACCCACCAAGTCCTGACGAATTTATACGAGTACGTACGCACTCGGGGGGGCTCGCTCACGAGGCTGACATGTGCCCCGTACGAGGATAATAACCTGATACGCCACCGGGGCGACCGGCTTCAATATATATGCCCTTTCGGTTACGTCATCTCGATGACAGAAATCGAGCAATGCTGCGTTTCATCCTTTACGAAATACGCAATTCACTGCGTTGTTGTTGTTGTTCTCACATTAGCTCGCATAATCAAGCCCGTGGTCACAGGACAGGCACCAGTCACTGTGGAGCTAAAGGAATACCCCAGGGAAAAACACAAATAAGCCAAAGAAAGGTGGTACACGCATATATCACAGCTGACGTAATTCATGCCTCCACGCCAGAAACATATAAGAAGTGAAAAATCGGGAGTCAGCCTACGATGGGCCAGGTCGTACTGGTGCATACGTCTTCCCACTACTCGTGCCTGGAAAAAAAATTATACCACTTGCAACCCAGGAAAGACTACCACGCGTATATTACACGTAGTACCTATCGCTACGCACACGTACATCAGACGCAAATCAATTTTATGCCACTGGCGGCCGAAATCAAGGTCTTGGGCTCGCTTCATTGAGCGGGCGGTGTCAGCCGCCGGAACCCTTGTACTGGTTACCAATACCACCTGGTGCAAGCAAGCACGTACAAAAGTACTTGGTATTATTCTGCACGGAAATTTCATACCCATACATACGAAGATGGACACCCCGAGCTGACCGAGCTCCCAGCGAAGAGGTTGTCGCTGGATGAGCCCCCTCCCCCCTCGGGGGTCATGAGGTATCATCCAACCCGACACTACCAACTAGCGACAGGGGCAGCAAAGTGGAATAATAACACTCTTAATAGTCTACATACATACGAGTACAATACGCTACGTGCGTTTACTAACTCTTACAACGAGTACTAGACTAGATTAATATTTTGAATGCAGTGGAACCGTATCGTATTTTGGGGTCGGACATGTAAACACGTGCGCGTGCCAATGTTTTGTTGAGCGCATCTCGTTGCAGCGTGCGGGAGTGCAGCCGTGAAAAGCAGGCTGGCTCGGCGGGTTATGTGCTACTGCTATTCCCGCAACGTTCTAGTACCACCCACCTTGACCAGTAGAAGGCCTTCGAAACTGAAAACAGTTTTCAACGTGGGTGAGTGTGCGTGTGTGATCACCATCGGTTGCAGGAAATCGTTTTTGTTTAACATTGCTCGGCGTTTTGGTGCGAATCGACCACGCGCACACCTACGATACCGCCTGTCAGCTGTACGACTCGAAGCATGTAGTATACGCGCGCGTGCAGTTTCCTAGTGCTGGTTGGTTGATTTGGTGAATTTTTCGTAAGTCATCTAGTACTTAGTCTAATATAATAACTACCTGGTATTATTTTTGTAGTTGGTGGCAGGTCTTCCTTGCTTGGTATAATACGTAACATCAATATTTCCTGCCGCGACGACGTATTATAGGTACAGCAGTACTACAGCAGTTAGTCGTAGTGTGTGTTTTCTTCACCACGTTACACTATTAGCCTGTTATTTTTATGGCTTGTCATGGGTCTACGCTGGTCGGGCAGCCCGGGGTTGGGCCGGGCGGGATCGACTGGCCCTGCCCGGCCAACTATTCTTGATTTAATAGGCCCGGTCCGACCCATCAATTTTTTACTTCAAGGGCCGCAGCCCGGCCGGGCCCGTCAAGTTTATATTCAGTGGGCCGCGGCCCGGCCCGGCCCATAATATTTTTATAGGGCGAGCCGCGGCCAGGCCCGGCCCTTCATTGTTTTAGAGGATGGGTCATGGCCCGGCCCAGCCCAACATGTAAAACGTTTTAAATTTTCAGAAGCCGGGCTGCGGCCTGGCCCGGCCCGTCAGCTCTTTCAGAGAATGGGCCGAGACCCGGCCCATCATTGGTTCAAATTTGTCGGCCCGGCCCGGTCCAGCAGATAGGTGACATTCGCAGCGAGGCCTGTGAGTCACGGGTTCCATCTATATGGGCCGACCCGTGGATTTGAAGGGCGGCCCATTTGTTACCCCTGACAAATGTGCACGCTGACGTTATATTTTTATCTTGAAAAAACGAACTACAGTACTCCAAGCTGTGAGAGATCGAAAATCAATGTTGTCGAAACTCATATTTGCAAGCTGTGTGTCCTCATTAATTGTTGTCGTTGTTGTTGTTGTTGTTGTTGTCTTTGTTGTTGTTTTTGTTGTTGTTTTTGCTGTTGTTGTTGTTGTCTCACATAAACTCTTGTAAAAAATCTAGAGTCCGTGGTCACACAAAGGTGCTGGAGCCCTAGGAAGATCCGAAAAACCGAAATTCGTCCGGGAAATACTACGCTTTCCCGCCTAACGCACGATATGAAGAAGGCGTACAAGTGAAAAAGCACAATGTGCAAACTGAACTCACATGGGTTCCGGGTATCCACTCAACTACAGCATAGAGTTCTCCCGTTCCAACAACTAACGAACTCGCTGCTACAAACTACAGCGGTTGGGCTGCCTGCACCGTACGAACCGCGCGGCGATCGTGAGCACAGACGAACGCGCCTGCTGTCTGGAGTGCTGTCAGCGTGACGACCCTATTGGTCGGCGACTCCCCTTGGAACTACGCCGTTGTAGCTCGTACCGGGGTCAACAGGGTGATGTTGGTGAGTGTGTAGGCTGAAACTATAAAAACCCGTTTTTTAGGGGGATAAAATCTGATAGCTAGCTGTGGAATGAAATGCATCAGTTTATCAGGTGTATCATGTAAGTCGTATAACCGAGGTATTACCGGTGAGGGGAGGGCGGAGTTTTTAAGGGCGTCGGCGCCTGGGTTTGAACAAGAGGGAGCGCGCGGGGGGGGGGGGGGGGGGGGGGGCAACTCATTGAATCTGTGCGCGGAAACTATAAATAAATCCTCTAAGGGGACAAATCTCACGGACGTGGAAGGAATGCATCAGTTCACCAAGTATATCCCGTAAGTCGTACAACCAGCGAGGAGACGGCGGAGTGTTCGAAGGCCGGGGGCGGTGGAAGGGGGATTTCCAACAGCTTTATTTTAGTCGAATCACGTATATCCTGTGAGTCGTACAACCAGTGAGGTGAGGCCGGAGTGTTCGAAGGGGTGATATATATTAAAATCATCCTGTTGACCCTGATAGCTACACTGTAGTTGTAAGGGGAGTCGCCGACCTATATCCTTAATGAGGACACACAACTCGTAATGCGCGCGATCGGAGTATCACACACAGCTTGCAAAGATGAGTTTCGACGAAATCTTCGATCTCACAGAGCTGGAGTGTATTTTCATTTTTTATAATATTTATATAATGTAATATGGTACCACAAGGGTACCATGATGTATTCATTAGACTACAATTTGTCCTATTCTTTTTTTTTTGTAATCTCATTTTTTATCTTCGCACACTGCTCTCGCGCCCCCTCCCAGTAGTGACTCTGATCCGGGGTCTATTCCCGTATATCCATGCCTTCATTTTTTTTGCGAGAATAATTCAGAATTTTCTTCCCTCGTCGACCGACGTCGAATTGGGCCAACCCACGCTGCAAAGCGCTCTCAACATCTGATGATGATGATGATGATGATGATGATGATGATGATGATGACGATGATGATGATGATGATGATGATGATGATGATGATGATGATGATGATGATGATGATGATGATGATGATGATGATGATGATGATGATGACGATGATGATGATGATGATGATGATGATGATGATGATCCATTTTTGCTTTTTTTTTTTTTTTTTTTTTTTTTTTCAGCACACTTTCACTTTCCAGCTTCTGGACAAGCCGTGGTCACAGGTGTCATCCCTTCTCCTCCCCGGTACTTGCCTTGAATTTTTATCGCGCATAGGGTTCAGCAGTCCCACTGCTCGTCGATTGTTCATCGAATATTGCTAACTCACGCTCTCGCGCTTTCCGCAAGTCAATTTGTCCACAAGAAAAAGTCCCAACGAATTTATACGAGTATGCACTCGGCGGGGCTCGAACTCACGAAACTGACCTATACCAGGCTCGAAGATAACCTGATACGCCACCGGGGCGACCGGTTTTACTTTGTTGCAAATACATTCAAAATCTTGCTATCATACAACGCCATGACGATGGTGGGAATCGAGCGCAAGGACCACAGCGCTACAAAATGGTAGTATTCGAGGGTAACCACTAGACCATCGAGGCGACCGGCTTCAGTCAGATTATTACCACAGGTATTATACCTGGCATAAAGTTTTAAACCGATTCGTAGAGTTTTTATATATTTCAGGATTACCCTTCCCCCCCCTCCCATCGGGGCCATCCACTCCTTGTTTTGTTCTCTCGCGCCGCCCTACCTAAAATCAAAATTTGCCAGAGTAATAAACACTACCAGACATATGATATCACCTCTTTACCTTTCTCGCCATCCATGCCGTAGCTCCAATTCATAATACCCCCCCCTCCCCAAATGCCCCCTCCTTTCCCAACACCCGCACCATCGCCTAGCACCACGCGCATAGCAAGCTCCGAACAGATACACATTTATGCGACCTAAAAAAACTGTTGGAAATCCCCCCCCCCCCCCCCCCCCTTTCGAACGCTCCACCCTCTCCTTACCGGTTGTACGACTTACAGGATATACGTCATAAGCTGATGCATTCCTTCCACAACCGTCGGATTTATCCCCTTAAAGGATTTGTAGTTTCCGCGCACAGATTAAGTTGCCCCCGCCCGTCCTCCCCCCCCCCCCCCCCCGCCCCCTTTTGTTCAAGCCCCGGCCCCCACGCCCTTCAAAACTCCGCCCTCCCTTCACCGGTTATACGACTTACAGGATACATCTGATAAACTGATGCATTTTCCTTCCACAACTGCCAGATTTTGTCCTCGTCAAAAACGAGTTTTATAGTTTCCGCGCACAGACTGCCCAATATCACCCTGTTGACCCTGGTACATGCTATACCGTAGTTCAAAGGGCAGTCGCCGACCTGTATCCTTAATGAGGACAAACCCAGTAATAAGCGCGATCGGAGTATCACGCATAGTTTGCCAAGAAGATGAGTTTCGACGAAATCATCGATCTCACAGCTGGTGTGTGTGTGTTTAGACTAGAATATATATTTTATTTCAAGATCTACTATTATCATTATTATTCGTATTTTAGCTGCTTCCGGCCCATGAGGCACACGCATCCGTTGCCTATTCAGTTTGCTCCATCAACCAGCAAATAAATGCCCGGTCCGATGGATCATGCCCCATCTGGTGTACCACCACCTCCTTCTGTTGTGGGGACGCCCACACAAGCACCAGCAGCAGCACCTGACCTGCTGCTGCGATACCCGCTCCTGTTTTAATAACAGCTGCGATGCTGAAACGCCTGCACCTTCCTGCTATTATTATCGATGCTTTATCCGAAGAGAACAAAGATAACGCTAGTTATCTTTTCTTTGTGGCGGCTTCCCATGCGACAGCAGCAGCGGTAGCAGCAACAGCAGCAGCAGCCTTCATTCCTGATTCGAGAACGACACACAAAGGGTGAATGCCGCTGCTGCTAATTTCGGCCAAACGATGCCCACTACCGTCTTGCCTGCTGTTCTGCACTACTACTTCGCGACGTTTTCACCGACGGTTCCGTCCGGGCTGGGCCATCGACAAGAACATCAAATCCTGCCTGAAGCGCCGATAAAGAAGTGAGCCTTTCCTGTAGACTCACAATGAACGGTACCAACGCTTTGATCAGACATATGCAGAAGGATATCGAAGCAGAGTGGAAGTTGGTTGTCACCACGAGGAGCAGATTGGCACACAGGAAAAGGGTCAGCGCGCAGAGGCGCGCTTTTCGAGGCATCTGGTGGGTATTAATTGTGAAAATCGCGCTCCTAATAATTTATTTGGAGAAAGTCGGCAAGAGATTCCTGGCTGGATGCAGATCTCGACCGAGACACAAGTTGTGGATACTCTCAAGTAGAGAATACGGCATAGCGTTAATAGATGTCGTTCCGATATGAAACCGACTAATCTTGTCTCAGTTCATCTTTTGCTAAAAATATCGTAGGAACCTTTTATTTGTTGTTATTTTTCATTACTTTTCCGTTGTTAGATTGTTGTGGTGTCTTTCTTTGCCCATCCTTATTTCGTTTTTCTCGCTTGCAAGCCGGTCACCCCGGTGGTCTTCTAGTGGTTACCCTCGAGCACAGCTAGCGTTGGTCCTTGAGTTCAATCCCCACCGTGCGTGACGAGATTTTGAATTTATTTGCAGCAATGCAAAAAATAAAAAAAAACATCGGCAGCTAGCTGTTGTTGAGAGTGCCCGTCA
This sequence comes from Undaria pinnatifida, assembly GCA_012845835.1. Classification (NCBI taxonomy): domain Eukaryota; class Phaeophyceae; order Laminariales; family Alariaceae; genus Undaria; species Undaria pinnatifida. The sequence continues at coordinate 12,113,157 of JABAKD010000001.1, forward strand.
GCGTGGGTGGGCCAAATTCGACGCGAGTCGACGAGGGAGAAAAACGCCGAATTGTTCTCGCGATGACAAGTAAATGAAAGCACGCACCGTGGCGAGGATGGGGGGAGGAGGGCCCGCTATGTGACCCTGGGTCTGAGTTACCACTGGGAGATAGCGCGAGAGCAGTGCGAGGATAACACAGATGGGATGAACAAAAAATATACTTAGTATAAAAAATTGTACCTGGTAAAAGCGTTGATGGGGTGTGTTTGGTGTACTTGTCACGTCAAGCGGTGTAGATACTACTATACTACTGCCGGTCGCCCGGGTATTGTAATGGTTGCCCTCGAAGGCCGCTAGCGTTGGTCGTTGAATTGGGTTGCCATGGAATAGTGGTGATGAGGCTTGACTATATTATTTGCGAAAAATGCAAAACAAAATGATTAACTTCTGAGAGCGATTAGCATCGATCGCGTGGGCATGATAGGCCCAGTTCGACCCGAGTCGACGAGGGAAGAAAATACTGAATTGTGCACGCCATAGAGATGAAGGCGCGTGCCGTAGTGGGGATGGGGGAGGAGGGCCGCTATGTGGCCCTGGATCTGAATTACCACTGGGAGGGAGGGAGCGCGAGAAGAGCGTGCACTGTAGTGCGAGGGCAACAAATAAATGAGATGAAGAATAACAAAACTGAAGCATCCGGTACCACCATTTCATTGCATCACTACACATTGTTGTCTACTCTCCGAGAGTAAATTGAATTTCATAAAATAATATTATACATTATCTGTATAGTACAGGTGTACGACAGGAACACGACACGATAGATATCAACAATAGCATGCATACATGTATACGACGTCGTACGGCTGGAGGGGTAAAACTGTGCATTGCAAAATTTCAATAATGTGAGCGCGTAATAGGACGTCGGTATAGCGGGCTATACATTCGGCAAGATATCCCGCAGAGTAGCGGTCTATCGGTCACATGAGTAAAATCTCTTGGACGGATTATTCTGAGTAGAGAAGATAACCCGTAGAACCTAGCTGGTTTGTATCACAAAAACGTTGCACGGTAATGGAACGTTCTCCTTGGCTACGTAGACCACAAGCTTAAGAGCCTCTAGCGGTAAGTACAATAACAGTAAACCGGTGCTGTCTCCAAGCGAAGCTAATACACCCTCGCATCACACGGCACCTCTTCATATTTCACGTGGGGCCGTCGGCAGGACATATCGGCATTGGTGGCTGGTTGTAGCTGCCGCTCCGAGTTTCAAACCTGGATCCAACCTTCCTCTACACTCCCACCCCACCAATCTCTCCACCAGCGGTGCAAACCTTTCCTCCAATTGTCCTCGACATCAACATGGCTGGAGCCTACACCCCTGACTCGCCCAGCCACAGCGACGAGCGACACGACGCCAGAACCGCCCGCGCAAACATGGACATCATACAGAACGTGGAGCCCGTTCTGGACGATCTGACGGATCACCCGACCACGCCGAGCCTCCCTCGCCTGGGAACAGACACCCCCGGTGCCCGGAGGGAGCTCATTGTCAAACCATAAGCCTCTTCGCAGGAAGCTGCAAGCCCTATTTCGGATCCAGGAAACACCCAGGGCCACCGCGCGGTCTTCCGCGAACGCCTCGCGGCCCTGCAAGCCCACCACGAGCAGCTAGCTGTTCCTCCAGCTTGAAGAGAGCGCCAGGCTCTTGCTTAAGTTACCCCCCGCCCCCGCCCTCTCCACGAACCCCATCTCGCAACCTATGCGGCTACAGCTGCGACCACGGCCACTCCGGCTCAATCGCAGTCGCCCGCTCCCCTCCCCACGCATCTCCCAGTGCCTGTAATCTTGTGGACACAGTCGCTGCAGGTCGTGCCAACCCACGCGTCCGCCGTGGCATCTCTAATCAGTACGTTAAAGCTACCGCCACCGGTACAGCCGGTTGCCACAACTTACCAGGTGCCACTGCCGGCGCAATCCTTGCCCCCCCCTAAGCTCTTGGCATCCTCACGACCGACGGTCTTACCGCGAGAGGTCATTGATTGGGACTCCCGCGACGCCAGACTCCCTGCATGCAGAGTACACGCGGAGCAACTTTCTCTGACATGTCCTTGGCGGCACACCGCTTGTGGAAATTATTCACCCCCGACAGCGACCCATCGGTCGAGTTCGTCCAGGCACGTGCCGCCACCGTTAGTGTATCCCCGACGAGTTCATCCACACCGTGTGGTAACTCGCCTTTCGTCACTTCCTCACCAACGCCGGCCGCGGTTATATACGGAACCCGACAGAGCACCGTTCCTTCGCCGATGCACACCTCAATCCCCTCCCCACGACGGCCACGCCCACGGCGGCGATGCCGCCCCATACCACCGCGGACAAGCTCACCCTGGCGACGGTGCCTCTCCCCCACCACCAGGACAACAACGAACACGTCGGGACCTATGACGGACGACAAGCGTCACTCCTTTACGCGCCAGTAGGTGGTCGACATGCGTAAGTTCACACCGCTCGTGCGACGCCCGTTCCCGCCCAACAGCGACGCCGTCGTACACCTGGGTATGTTTCCCGCCGACGTGAAGCCGACGATCAAGGAGATCCTCATTGAATTTTCGACGACTCGGGGAAACAGTCGTTCGATGCACCTCCGTGGGTAACGAAATGGCGCATAACCTTACACAAGTGCTTCCTCAAGACCTTCGGATACCCACAAGTCATGGCATCGCCTCTCTCCGGCATCATCGGATAATTGCTTCGCCCTGTCGTCCACGATCTCGTCGTCGACGGAACCGAACCATCGGTACTCAAGAAGCTGCTGCAGCTATTGGACAACCCCTTCGACGACGGTCACCAGGGACGCGCGTTTCAAATGCTGCACTGCTTCGGCGTGCCGAGCTCCACCAACTTCTCCACGTTTCTGCGAGCAGCCAAGCAACGCATTTCGTTCGCGCAGATCGCGGAGACGATTGTCAAGTCCAGCGACGCCATGGTCGTCGAAATCGTACGCGGAGTCACCAGCAGCCAACACCCATCATTGATGGCAACCCTCTACCCCGGGGGCCTCACGGCGGTCCCGTAGCGGTTCGCCACGGTTGCCGACGTGTGGTCGGCAATCGAAGTAATCGCAACGAACAAGACGCCGGCGATCAACAGCCAATGTTACCACGCGATCTCTTCCGGCCGGCATGTCACGTACTCCTCCTCACCACCACCTCCTACACGGCAGCCCAACACGCATGGCGCCGACACACACGCTATGGAATCCGCGCCCAACCCTCTAATCTTGAACGTAGTCGAGGCCGACCGCGACCCATCCTGCGCGGACGAGTCCGACTGTTTTCTCCGACACTACGATGATGTGTACATGGTTGTGGCAACGTTCAGTACGCAGGACCTTCCGCTTTTTACCCCGCTCCTCACGAGCTCGGCCGGCGCCCAAACCCTACGCACCCACGGCGGACATTGCCTTAACTATAACGAAACGACACCACGGCATGAAGACCAGCCTTCGTGCGCCAGCTAGCGTTGGGCTGCGAAAGCAGCTGAGTTAAATCGACACACGACGCGTATGAAAATACGTGGAAGTGTGGTGAGCTAAAGCTTATTTTTCCCCATCCGCCGGAGGATAAAGAAAAAAAAAAAAAAAACAGCCTTCAGGACTTGATCAACGCGTCCGGTATCCTCAATCCGGCGGTTGGGGGGTAAACCTATGGTGGCTGCGCCTACCGTCAATGGCAACAACGGATACGTTCTTATCGCCGGGGCCGGTACGAACACAACGTCGACCGAATCTCCAACCGCCATGCCTCCCACAACGACAATCGTCGGGGCACCCACCGCAACAGCAACCGAGGAGGCGGCAACTTCGACAACAGCAACAACCGCCACAATCACGACAACTCTCATCAACACCGAGGCAACAACGCACGCTCCAACAACGGACGCCACAACAACAACGGCTGCTCCTACGACAACGGCAACCGACAGTCGCCAGAGCAGCAGCTTTAACCACGGCGCGCCGCGGCCGCGACACAGTCGACAGCCACGACGGTACACGACCCGGCGACCAACGCCCCCGCGGCCGCCTCTCCCGCGGCCGTAACAAAGAGACCATCAAAAAAGACCCCCCGTCCATAAACTTGGTCTGGGTTTCCATCGGACCAAAAAGGCAATACTTAAGAGAGGGATTCGGGGTGATATGTGACAAAACGAAACGTTTTAAAGCATGTGGCACGTGTTCTAAGTGGTGTGCCGTTGACCTCTCATTTACCGTTACTTCTCTCAGGCCGATCGCCCGTAAACCGTAGCCCCCACTGCCGTGATAGTCGACCGTTCGAGGTCGATGCCCCCTCGTTCTACTACATAGCCGGAATTCGCTGTCCTCAGGAAAACCCATAGAGCTTGAGAGGCTTGTCAGGTAACTCCACCAGCCCAACAAGTATCTGGCTTACAACATAGTATTCGATAAAATGAACGGGGCGCGCCGTTTTCGTGTCGAACGAGACCCCATGTGATAGGGTTAGGATGGCTAGGGTTACTCAAGGTTAGCGTCAGGACTGAAAACAAAACGTAATGCCATAGGTGCAAGGGCCATGTCAACATCGTTTCCGTCAAAAAGTCGTAGGGTATCTTCGACCCGCCGGCCCCGGGAGGAGTTGTGTGTCGACATCCCGTGAAACCCAGAGCTATCCCCTTTCCCCCGAAATAGATTCCGAGAAATCCTGGGCTATTTGTGGTGGCGAATCCGTCGCGCTTCGTCTCACCCGTGCTACAGTGTAGCCCTCGCTAGAGGTCGGCATCCAAAAGGGGGGAGAAGAGCGGGGGGAAACACGTAATCCGGATAACGAGGCGTTTTTGTCAGTCCTAAAATTAAAACCGGTTTAGCCTTTCAGGTTTCGGTACAACCAGTTAACAGAAGCTCACTTTTAAAACTCCTATAAGGATTTACACCGGATGGTGCCTTTTCTTTTCAGTCAGCACTCCTACTCTTTGCCCGCGAAACTAGCACTAGAGACAAGTTTTATCCTCTGTGACCTTCTGGACAAGGTCATGCCGTGGTGACAGGTGTCCTCCCTTAACTCCGGCACATGCCCCCATTTCTATCTCGCCATGGGATCAGCATTCCCATCTCTTAGCTTTTTGGGGTCGTCGATTTTTCATCGATTGTTTCGTTAATTTACGCTCTCGGTATTTCCGCGCCTCGTCTAGTTTTCGCACAGTAGAAACTCCCCACGAGCGCTAGAACGCACTCGAGAGAATTCGAACCCGTATTATTGGCCACAGCAGAGACGATACTCGCCTACTCCTCCGCAGGGCACGCCGCCACAACACGTCTCCCAATCACAGACCTGGCAGCAACGTGTTCGTGCCCACGTGTTGCTAATGACCTGTGGCGTGTGGCACGCTTTGCTGATAAGCGCTGCTACAACAGAGTGGCTCATCGTGGTATGGCTACATGGGGGTACATTTTTTGCACAGAAAAACAGGTTTGCACTGAGCATTGGGAATCCTGCAGTGTACATGTACGAGTACACGGTTTAGGAACAAGAAAAAATGCTACGTTTGAATCACGGGTTCAATTGAACCCGTAAACCGAAAACAAGTTTATATCGAGAGGGCGGGGGGGGGGGGGGGGGGGGTGATTACGAGGTTAATCTGAACAACGGGCAGCCCCGGTCATACTCTCTTCATCACTCATTAATTTGAATATTTCAAAAACAAGAGTCCCATTTGCTCAAACTTTGCCAGCAGCGTTTGCAGCCAAGACTGCAGCGCAGTAGGGGGAGAGGACGTCGATATCCGCTGCCGATGGTAAGCCACTCACGCGAATTGTTATGCACCTCGGGCAAACACGGACGGCCGCGAAAGTAGGCTACTGGACGTAACTTTCAAAGCAATGCATGTAACACAGCCGGCCAACGTCGCGCAAACACCGACGTGAACATGGGTTGGTTGCTGACGTGCCTTTCATAGCAACGCATGGAACACAGCCTGCCATGGACGCGGTGTACGTCACGGTGTGAGTCCGAATTGCCCGAACGCTGAGCAATAAAAAGGCATGGGATAGTCTTACAAGCGACCTAATTGTGACCCCCCCTAACGCCTTACGTAGTTGCGAGTGGTCTTTAGGTTAACCGCAATCCTAACGGCTAGCTGACGCTCGGCTGACGTTCTTTTTTGTAGCATTAAAAAACGTCGTACGCTTGAACGCAAGCGATCGACATGTCACATCGATACAACATGTTGCACATGCTATCACTCGCGATTTGATTGGTTGGGTATCGACCTCTACTCACCACAATGACTTGCCATTTTTCGTTTTTGGATGACACACCGGTGCGAGGGCGTGCGCCTTGGAGATACCCTGATGTAAGAACCCGAGGCTGGCAGTGTCCACATAAACGGCGGTACACGGAAAACAGGTGCTCAGGGTTGGATTCTATACGAAACTCCCTACACCGATAGACAATACAAGTATTAATAGTCCAAATGTAATGAATCAATGGTGGTGGCGACGAAAGCACTTTTAAACTAAAAATGCTACGTGCGGTCGGGGGGGGGAGGGTCGCTAGTAATCTTCTTTGACTCACTCGCGCGAGTGACCGCGTACCTCACTGACGAGGAATTTGAATGCGGTTTGCTTGGCTTAGCCTAGCTGACAATTCCATTTCGGATTCACACCGAAATTAGTACAATAGCACCAACCCTCAAGACTGCGAAGGAACAAGGGGGTTCCTATGGGTTCCTCGCCCAACTATCTCCGAGCCATTGCAAAGATAGGCCGAAAAATCGAACCCTCTCTACCGCAGCTTTGCCCGAAACTGAGCCTCAACGTCAAAGCGCCGTTTTCAATTAGACTAATATTATCATCAGGGGAGCGCAAAAGAAAAAAAGCATCGTACGGTAAGGAGCCAGATAGGGAGGGTTTGGGAGGGGGGGGGGGGGGGGGGCGGAGGGGGGGGGCGTTACGAAACAAGCAAAAGAACGTTGCGAAAAAAACGTCTATTTCTCGATTCGCACAGAATCTTTGTTTTGTTTCTTTTTGCCAGGGCAGTACGTGTCTCCGTTTTCATGTTTTTATTCATTCCCCTGTTTTAATATCCATAATAAGTATTACAGTACATATTCTCTCTTGAAACTGGCTCTGTTTTGGAACGTTTTCACCTCTGAACCATTCCGATACCAGATTCTCTCGAGTTGCCAAGTGCGTCGTGGAGTGCGTCGTCCATCGCGTGATTTCCTATTACTATGGGTAACCTCGATAATGCTATTGTTTCTGGGGCTGTTGACAGCTCTCGCTACCGGCGGTCCTCGGGACCGAGGCTACGGTTAACTAACCCTAATCCTAACCCTAACCCTAAGGGTCACCTCTGGGGCCTTCTCTTTCAGTAGCTCGGGGTCACTAGCTAGCGCGAGCGACCCCCCTGTTTCTAACGGTCTTACGGTTTCTTCGTGCTGTCGACACTTTGGGATGTGAATCCACGATGTGGGATGGTTAGCTGCGCCTAAAATCGGTTTTGTCCTTGAGGTATATTATAAAGCAGAGTCGCTCACGCGAGGGGTGAAAACCCAGTAGTCCGAATGGGGGTAATCCCGCCACCGTCGCCTCTTGGTCTCAGAGGATCCGCTGTTCTCGATCGACCAGCTATTTATTATTATGCTCTGGCCAGTCATACAGCAAGTCACACACGCCACGATAGAGGGGTGTCTATCATACCGTTTTCTTTTTTTTTCGCGGCCATTTCCTTGACGAACTCTGTACCTTACCCACAAAAGTGATTTTGAGTACCTGGTACAGTATGCTGAAAGAGCAAATCGATGAACAAGCCGATATGGCTTCTAGGTTCTCTGACAAAATTGCAAAAAACAATTGTTATATCCCGACGAACAAACCGATATGTGGCCTAGGAACACAATAATTGAAAAACAGGTATTGTGTCCCGACCATTTGGCTTAAGGGATCATGGTCGTTTAGAAACAAAAAAACGCCACAAACCGCTACCTCTATTAATAGATGCTGGAGCACGCGTCAAGTGTTTCATTTTTAGATCATCCAGGCAGTGCGCAGGCGAATAGATTTACAACTGCTGTAGCAGTCGTCGCGACGGTCGTATACACACGGCGACACGTACTTTGTCACAGAAAACATCGTGTATGTGCGTGATATGCACCTTGCTTTCGAAGTGGTAATGTGTTATCCTCTCGCGAAAAAAGGGAGATGAAGAGAAGTAGAGCCCCTCGGGGTTGAACCGACCACAGCCCCCTTGCTAGAATCCGCAACCTCGAGTCAACTCCCGCCCCAACTCGCGATTGTCGACCACACAACACGACGCAACGGCTCGGAAAGAAACGAAAAACCGAACGAGCAAAAAACATCACCATATGCCACCATTTATCCCTCGGCACATATAATGCATACGCACTCTTATGCTGTATGCGAATACGAAATGGCATCGCGTACAGATTGCTACAATGCACTCAAACCAATGCGATATTACGGACTTAGCCACCTTTCCAACATTTTCGGGTATATCACGTGGTACTTAATCCAAGCTAACATAATGATTTATCGCAGCGAGCCTTACTTTTTCTATCCGCGTGCCCCGCAATTGCGCAGAAAGAGAAAAGCAGAACTCCCGGTCGCGGAGATCTACTCACATTTTAAGGCGCTAACTTCACCTCCGCTTTTTACTCCCCTGTCACATTATCTGATCTGCCCACAGTTCTCCACGCTCGAGAATCACGCCGCTCCCCAACGCGAGGATGCACGCACACGTTTGGCCAGGTACAGCGACCCGACAACCCTTGCATATCGCAATACGAAATATCGCATGGTGTAAAAAACGCACCCCCGTCCACGATTTTTAAATAACCAAGCACCTCCGTTTCACGCAGTTCCCCACCGTGGAAACAACACTGCTCTACAGAAGTGGGAATGCGTTTACGTTGCGTGCATCATACAACAAAGTGGCGCATCTGGCATCACGACATGAAAGATCCTATGCGGCGAGGCACTATATCGCTACCCTTCGACAACCTATGACATCCAGTCGACCCACGAGCGACCACAGTCACATCTGCCGGACAGCAACAACCTCAAGGTTTCTGGGACCGTTTACTAATAGCTTCCCCTCCACTGACTCCCTGAGAGTCACGGGCGGGTGGTGAACTAGTCTATGTATCACACCTTGGAAGTATAGCACTAGCACTCCTCCGAACGCGCTCTGCCGGCAAGTCTTCGCTTTTGCGCGATGTGTAATTCTCAAGACAACCTTGCTGCACAGCGTAGATCTGATCGAATTGCCAAAAATGCTGCATACGTCCTAAACTCTCATTTTCTCGCATGTCGATTACATTTCTACTCGCTGAATCTGTGTTTTTGAAGTCGTTCGAAGTTGTACAATATTATGATGCAACTTTCCGCACGGTAAGGACAGGGGTGGAGAGGAGGGAAGCTCCTAGGGGTTCAACTGACAGCGACACCATGCTGGCATCCGCGATCTCGAGGGAACTCCCATCTCAACTGGCATTTTGCGACCCTTTAACGCCAGTCTCCAATAACAACAGGATTGACCCCAGTCATGGATACAATACTACGTGTAGCCCCCCCCCCCGCCGGAACTCACTCGCTCTACACTGGGAAACATACCTCGAAATGCTAGTTAGATATGTCTGGTCCATCCCGCCCAGACCTGGGTGTCGGTACACTGGCACCCTGCCCGGGCAGTTATACAAATCAATCAGCCCTTTGCACGAGATTACGCTTGATACCCGGATGGCACCCTTTCGTGACTGCGAACGTGCGGCCTTCACTAATCGGACGCCCACCAGCCCTAACGCTGCAACAGCTTTGGTGAAGCCCTTCCCTTTGACAAGTGCGTTGCGCCTATAATCCTCAAGGAGTGCAGTGCGTACTCCTCTGTCTACAGGTCCGCCAACGCAACCATACTCCGCAGGGTCGATGTCGCCTGGTGCAGTGTCCATGTAGCGCATCTGTCGTTACCCACGCCAATAGCATTCAAGGGGGCCGTCGGAGGGAGAGACAGATGACACAAAAATATTTCGATCACGAGATCGACGGCAGCGCCCCCGGGGCAAACACGCATCGTAAGCCATATGCGCGAGCGCGTGAGCACAACCCCTTTCCGCGTGTGTTTGCCTTTCGACCCACAAAATCGAACTTCTACGCGGTCGGCGTCCAACCCTCGCAGCAGTAAGTCAAACATTTCTGCGAAAGAAAGTTACGTCAGCCCTCCGCTAACAGCAGGTTTCGTGCACCCTCGAGTTGGTTTCGGCGAATATTTCTGATGCGCGGGGTTAACGCGCAAAACGAAGCACATCGAGCTAGCCACATAACCCAGCCCTGGTAATACCACTCGAGGATCAACTTCTGGCCCGCGAGAAAAGCGGCCAACGCAACAGGTCGACGCACACTCGCTTGGTGATCCAAGTCGGGGTGCGAACAAGCAACGCCTTTAAGCGTGTTAGCGAGAACGCGGTGTCATAAAAACCAGTCATGCCGCAAAGCAAGAATGACCTTCCGATCGTTTCGGGTTGAGGAGCTCCATCATTCAGAAAATAACAAAGTGCAAAAAGTGCAATGTAATATATACCTCTATCGTAGCCGGCGTTGACCTACCAGTTTTCCTTCGTCTTGCGATGCTGTGCCGTGGGCTGCGACACCAGCAGCAGGCGAAACGGCCTCATCGGGATGTTGCCGGTGTGTCGTTGTCGAAGGCAGTACGTATGGTGACCAGACACTTCCAGGGAGGAGGTCGCGAATGCCGTCAGGAAAGACAGAAACGGTAGGGGAGAGCGGAAAGGGGAAGCGGAGGCTTGGGGAATCGGAGGTTGTCAAAATGTGTCGCCTGCTTCCTCGTGATACCGCCATAGAAGGGGCAGAGGTATACGGCAATTATTTCGCTGCGGTATATATCGTAAAAATGAAAATACACTCCAGCTGTGAGATCGAAGATTTTGTCGAAACTCATCTTTGCGAGCTGTGTGTGATACTTCGATCGTGCGTATTACGGGTTGTGTGTCCTCATTAAGGACATAGTTCGGCGACTCCCCTTGGAACTACAGTGTAGCTATCAGGGTCAACAGAGTGATGTTAGTCAGTCTGTGCGCGGAAACCTTTAAAAGCCGTTTTAGAGAGGGACAAAATCTGACAGCTGTGGAAGGAAATGCATCATATATAGTCTATATATATCTGTCGCCTAGACCTAGCACCACGCGCATAGCAAGCCCCTACATTTACGCGACCTAAAGCTGTTAAAAATCCTTTTGCCGCACCCCCCCGCCCACTCACCCACCCACCCAACCACCCCCTCGAACACTCCGCCCTCTCCTCACTGGTTGTACGATTTACAGGACGTAGAAAATAAACAGGTGCATTCCTTCTGAAAATCGTCATATTTATTCCGTTAATAGATTCATAGTTTCCGAGAACAGATTGAGTTGCTCCGCCCGTCCCCCCCCCCCCCGCCTCGCTCCCTCTTGATCAAACCCATGCCCCCACGCCCTTAAAATCTCCGCCCTCCCCTCACCGGTTATACGACTTACAGGATACACCTGATGATGAAGTGATGCATTTCCTTCCACAGCTGTCAGATTTTGTCCCCCTCTAGAACTGGTTTTATAGTTCCCGCGCGCAGACTGACTAACATCACCCTGTTGACCCTGATAGCTACACTGTAGATCCAAAAAGGAGTCGCCGACCTATATCATTAATGAGGACACACAACCCGTACTACGCGCGATCGGAGTATCACACGCAGCTTGCAAAGATAAGTGTCGATAAAATATTCGATCTCACAGCTGGAGTCTATGTTTATTTTGATAATATATACCAGGTACGAAGTATCATATTTGACATTTCGGCTCCAACGTGTTTGCACCAAATTTGTTCTAATCTCGGATCCACCTGATTGAATTTCAATTCGACCAACAACAGCGAAGATGAGATATCCTGTTGAAAGACTCTCCTGGCGGTTGCCCGCGAAGTATGCGTTACGCCCGGCGAGTTCTCGCTGGCGTACGGGTCGGTGAGGCCAAGACAAGTTTCCAGGCTTTTCGGAGAAACGAGACGAGACGTTGGGGGTGGTACGGGTGGTGCATGTATTGTGTGCGAGACACCGATAGAAGGGGGGGGCTTACAGTTTTCCTACGGCTGGAATATATGATCTCGCCATCCAGCACGTTTCAGCCTGGCCTCGGTCTATGGGTGGAAAAGACGGGAAGCACAACCGGCAGAACGCTTGGTCTCGCGCCGCGCCAAGTCGTGGCCGTCGCGTGCTGAGCGTTGCAAACAACTTGATCCTTATGAGGACAGTGCTTGTTGATGAAAACGTCAGGCCTGTTTTTTCGTTTGTTCTCCTACTTTCTAACATCTTCGTTTAGAATGGTTCGTCACAGCACATCACAGCAGCGGAATAAATTTACGTCACGGGTGGCGCCGTTGCCGTATGTGACAATAGGCGGCCGTGTAGCGGCGGTTTGAACTTTGCATGTGTCCGCTATGCTTCCGCAATTTACTATGAGCGTGGTACATCAACGCACGCCACCAGCACCAATATGGTTTTACCCTACCCTCCCACTACATCAGTACGGGCAACGCAGATCTAGCGCCACGGGCGGAGCCGTGGCCGTAACGCTAGTCTAGCCTAGAATGAATACTTCGTACGTCGGCTTCTTAGTAGCACAAGGCCGGTACCGATAAACAACGTATTTTAGAGTGGTTTAACAGCTGGCTGACAGATACTATTAATACTGCACTGCCAACGTATGACGCTGGAAACCTTGGCCGAGATTCGTTGAGTTTTATGTATTTCAACGCACTATATCAGGGTCTTAGTCAACGCCGCAGTTCGTTTGCCAGTCCATTCTTTGAAAAGACAAAATAAACGTGCGCCCGTACAGTGTTGGAGTTTATGCAGACTCTCCATCTTCTGTTTCCATTTCAGAGCTATATCTCAGCACTGTGTTGTGCCTTTTGTCTCTGGTCTGGTATGTTGAGTCCGGCTGGCATGTTCACTATAGTACGTTTACTGTAGGGTAAATATATCATTCGTAGTTGTTTGTTGCTGGTGCGCCCTAGCACATTCATCAACAGCCCGCTGACAACGTGTCCAAGCTGTCTTACGCCTGTTGCCTTGAATGATGAAATCCGACTCTCTAGGCGATCCATGTTTCGTTGTGGCTAAACAAACAGTGTTTCGTTTTACGCTGCACCGTGTCCAACAGCCTGCTAACATGTCCAAGCTGTCTCTCGTCCTGCCTTCTGTCTGGTAATACTATAGACCAATGGGAGCAGTCCTCTAAATGTTTGATTTGGTCTGTCCGACAGTCTGCGTTCAGATACCACACATACTTGTTTGTTGTTCGTCGTGCGTCCCATATTCAACTACCCTTTGAAACGTCCAACCTGTCTCCTGGCTGCCGTCTGGGGCGATGGAAACAAATCCTCTGCAGCTACTTCTTAATAGTCTAAGTAACTACTTGCTGCCGTTGCTTCAGAGTTTCAATCAACCATCATGTTTCTTCTATCATTCACCGAACCATATCATGCCCAACAGCCTGCTATCAAGATACGTGTCCAAGCTGTCTCCGCTCTACTGCGTAATAACTGGCCCGTCGAAGATTCACAACCCCTTGTCCGTCACACGCACCGGCTGCGCTACGTAGCTCCAGTATCTATCCACCTGGCAACGCTCGTTTGCCTCTTGCCTTGTTTTGCAACCTTGGAAAAACAGCAACCGACCCTGTCCCGGTAAGCAGAAGACTGGCCCGGATGAAGCCTTCCCTCGCACCGCGGGGGATGTGCTTCCTCCTGGGAGTTGCAGCTGTGCTAAGCGAAGGATCTATGTCGTTGGTATCAAAAGCGGGTATAGTGTGTGATGGATACACCCACAAGATCATGGGATCGTCGCGTCACAAAGACTACCAAGTCGCGACGGCCGAGCGCATCTTCTCCACGTTCTTCATGCCGCTACTTTACGAGACGTGTCTGGTGAGAACCAGTGTTGGGAGTCGTCCCATTCCCCCAGTAGCAGGCGTGTGCAGCAGGCAGTACGCCTCCACCAGGAGCGGGCGGTGTGTGTTTGTATTGTTTTGCTCAAGGGAAAACGAGGCGCCTACATGAGGGTATGTAAATAAACGTATGGAATACAGCATATAAAACAATGTTTTGTGCAATGCCAAGTCTGATTTCTACCGGCCGGCATCCAGCAGATCCAATGTCCGGGCCGATTTTGCATCCCAAGAAGACACAAGCTCTGTGGTCACGTGCTAGGAGTCAGGGATATCCAAGGGGAGCGGGTACAGCAGTAGTAGTCGTTGCCATTGAAGCGACATGTCATGGTGGGTTTATGTATCGATGCTTCAGGGCTGATATTATTTATGTTTTGTTGACTTTGGATACCAAGACATTCCCGGAAAAAAAGGACTTGGACTTGGGCATCGTCCACATCAAAACACCGTTAGTCCAGTTGTAGACCAAACACCACACACGTTCCGGCGACGGCCTCGCGCTCACGGCATTAGGGTGGAAGGGCCACGGCAGCAACTGGTATACGTCTTGGCGTAGATAGTTGTTTCTACAGACTGCTGTCGAAGCCTTTCGATCTGTTGCCTTGCCGTGCCTCGTATCCACATTTTCCGCTGTACAACCCGAAGCACAGAAGCAGCAGCAGGAGCAGAAGCAGCAGAAGCACGAACCTAGCGTACAAGTAGTCCTTGTGACAAAACAGCTCGTTTAGTTCAGGGTGTGACCTTCTGTGCCATCGACCGTTCGTACTGAGCTGACCCTTTTAAGCTGTCTGTGCTCCTCGAACAAGATACCAGGACTCATCATGTTCGAAATTGTGAGGAGTGCACCCGATTGGTACTATTTATAGGTAATAGTCGATCCTTAACCCCTGACCATCGCGAAAAAAACAGTGTCAAATTCCTATAGCAAAAGTGCGTCTGTCTTCGAAACGTAAATGCTTATCAGTTGAGGCGTGCCCTCGGTGAGAATCTTTTGTCCTGAAATAAACAACGCGTTGTTCTACACAGACAGTGCAGGACGGCTATTATTGTGAAAACGAGCACCAAGAAAGGCAGGCTGATATTTACGAGTAAATGTAAGACGTTTGTTCCCCGTGGACTAAATTTCTTGTTGTGTACCAGCACCTGGTAAAACGTTTGTCATGCATCTTTTGTACTATACCCTTGACAGTGGCAGAGGCTGTGCCTCCCTAGGCTAGTACAGTTGGTGGCACTACGAGCAGAGGACAAGTACAAGATACTTCTGCTCTGAAGAAAATCACGATATGTTGCAACGACGGCGCTGAGTAGATGTCAACAAACACGGATGTAAACCACAGAGTATGCAGGAGTCCACACGATGGCAGCTTCCCAGAGACAACAAGGACAGCTGAGATACCATGGAATTCCAGACAGATCCACAAAGATGAGGTACAGCATTTTTCAAGTAGCGGGACCGATACATATATATACGAGATCTACTGTACGAGACAACAACAGTGCTACTAATTATTTATTACTACTAAATAGTACATGGACATGTCCCAGCACTTCCATAACAGTGTACTTCTTCCCAGATACAAAATCTGCCCGACAGAGCATCCCGGATTCTTAGTGCTGAAGGAACCTTGTACCGATGCTAGTGTTCAACAAATGCCACCAGAAATGACACCATGGTGCAATCCTTCCACGCCGTCAACAGCACCAATGTGCACTTCGTGCTACATCCGCAGGCGGCGTAAACGTTGACTGTCAGGGTCATCGGTATGTATTGAAACGAGATAGGTATTATTCTGTGCCTGGTAATGCTACAGGCCCTGTTGCACCACCATATACCAGGTACACGTTTTGACGGCACCCCCCCGGTTCGTCGTATGGTGAGACGTGGGCACAAGGCACACCTTCTGAGCACCAATATTGTTTTTATGTCAGCTATGGTGCTCAATCCGCACGACGTTGGCAATCTGCAAACGGCCGCCTTTGGAAGGCGCTTATTGAACACCAAAATACCCCAAGCTGACAGAACGTGGGAAAATCCGCACTCTTTGTGATATAGGACGTTCCAAACGGGCTCCTGCTCTACTTGCTTTTTGCGTTGAAGCTCATGATAGCTTTCATAGCTTCCATTGAAGCTTTCATGGAATACTTCGTGGAAGCTTCCGTGGAAGATTTCGGAAGCTTTCATGGAAGATATGGAAGCTTCCACGCAAAAACAAACAGCAAGCTTCAACGAAAACTTTCGCGAAAGCTTCCACGGAAGTAGCTTCCACGAAAGCTTCCGCGGAAGCTTCCATGGAAGTAGTGGAAGCTTCCACGGAAGTAACTTCCACGGGAGCTTCCACGAAAGCTTCCACGGAAACTAAAGATTCCTTGGAAGTAACTTCCGCGAAAGCTTCCACGGAAGCTTCCATGGAAGTATATTGCACGAAAGCTTCCATGGAAGCAACTTCCACGAAATCTTCGACGTAAGAGAATTCCCCGAAAGCTTCCACGATAGCTTGCACGGAAGCTTCCACAAAAACTTCCATGGAAGTAACTTCCACGAAAAATTCCATGAAAGTAACTCCCACGAAAGCTTCCACGGGAGCTTCCACGAAGAGTTAGGGTTAGGGTTAGGGTTAGATTCCGTGAAAGCTTCCGTGAAAGCTTCCGTGAAAGCTGCCGTGGAAGCAACTTTTAGTCCAGTTTGAAAGCTTCGGTGAAAACCTTCCACGGAAGCTTCCATGAAAGTTTGCACGGCATGGAAGTGTGAAATCTTCCATGGAAGTTTCCATGCTTCCATGCAAGATTTCATCGCTTCCATGAAAGCTTCTATCGAGGCTTTCACGAGCTTCCACCAAGCACGCAGGTAGTGCAGGTGGCCCTCCAAACGGTGCCCAGCAGGTCGGTATGTCACTCACCTTCTATCACGTCGACGAAACGGGCGGTGTCTCGTCCACTCGTGTATGAAACAGCGCCTATCTCCTCTCGCCGCTCATCGATCACGCTAGCTTGAAAAAATTAGCGTCGCTTGCGAGTGTACCATGAGGTGCACGTCGGTGATTTTGGTGGCGCCTTGGGATTGCACCACTGGTTCATTGCTTCGAGTGCCGAACACTTGTAGCACACCAATCGGATGTTGTGTCAAACCAAACACCACCAGCCAGTATTTTGGTCTACACGCGAGGGCCACGTTAAGTATGAAAAACAAGGTCGTCATCATGCGCCGGGACGAGGTAGAGTATATTATATATTCCTGGTAGTGCTGTGTAGCGGTGGCGCTGGAGGCGAATAGCATAGCGCTGCCAGGTATAACAACACACCCGCCTCGTCCCTGAGTATAACGATGACACTGATTGTCAGACATAAGAGCACCTCCGGGTGTAGCACGAAGCGCACGTTGGTGGTGCTACAGAAATGTCCGTCCATCCGTTCGTTGTAGGATTGGCTCCCAGCATATACAACGACAGTGAGGCCGTCGTGGGAATTTAAGAGTCTTCTAACACTTCCAACGTGCGATTCATGGTACAACACGCCTGGTGGTGAAGTTGAGTTGGAACAAAGGGACATGGACATTCGCCGGTACGAGATAGGCAATGGATGTCGCATATAGTAACTGGTAGTGATAAAGGCCATACAGCATGTCCAGAGTGTAGAGTAACACCTTCCTTGTCCCGTCTGTTTCTGTGGCCATAGCTCCCATGGACAGGATAGTCTCCAACTAGAGGACGAAGAGCGCGTTAGTGGTGCTACTTGGGTCGTGGGATCACACCACGGTATCGTTGCAGATGCTGAGCATCTATCAAACGCATTGTGATGCTATGCCGCAGGTATACAGGATACCCTATGTCGACCCGGCGCATGACGATGACACTGGCTGTCAAACTTGGTGTCGCCTCCGGGTGTAGCAAATAATACACGCTGCTGTGGGTTTACTTTGCATCCATACGTTCGTGGCGTGATCGTCCCTCAACATCCACACCTATCATCAACCGTGGTGCCATCACACAATTCGAACAACAACACCAAACATGCGTCGTATGGTGAACCCGGAGGCGATGTGAAGTTTGAAAGTCAGGCTCATGGTGTTGAGATGGAACGAGGGAAGCGCATCCTGCACCGGGTACCTGGAAGTGCAATACTGTTATTAAATATTCAGCATAACTAACGACATCGTGGTGCCATCTCACGACGTAATTTACACTATCGACGCACACTTAGCAACTCCACGCGAGTGGGCCCCGACTTTGAAAGCCAGAGTCATGGTTGTACGCCGGGACAACGAATGTGCTGCTCTATAACTGGTGGTGCCATCGGGCTTATAGAACCACGAGCACAGAAGAAGCCCTACCTTGTGCCATCGATTACCATTACTTTTGCTCTCATCGTCTAGCAGGCCATGGGGTGCACGACGATGTGGTGATAGTGTCGTAAGATCGCACAACGGTTTCGTTGTAGATATTGAAACCCTATCGAACATATAGACATTCCAAGAAGCTCAAACAAAACAGCAAACACCTCACCCTGTCGTGTGACGATGACGCCGACTTTCAGACGCTTTGCTGCCTTTCGGTATGTCACGAAGCACACGTTGGGCGGTGTTACTTCCATCCGTACGTTCAACGTACGAAAGGCGTTGAAAACCCTAAAAACAGCAAACCGTCGGTGCGATACGATGGCACGATTTACCATGGTGCATCAATGAGCCACCTTTTTCGAATGTACTCTCTGGTCTCCAGTTTTATCTTTCCGAACAATGTTAGCGCAAGCTGGGATAAGACCGACCAATGTAACGAACGCGGAAATTGGGAGATCAGCCTCGGATTTTGAGAGACTAAGGCCTTGCTCTACCACTTTCTCCGCTTTGTTGTCGCAAGCTTCGTCCCAGCCTGGGCTAAAACGTATCGCAAGGTCGTTTTGAAAACAGATCGTAGATACCGCCCAGCATTTAAGGCAACATGGTATAGAAGTCTAAACGGACTAGCGTAACCTTAGCTGCATTTCGCACCCGTTCACTCAGCCGAGGGCACGTAAGTGGTTCTAGTCTCGTGAAATTCGTTTTATTCTCTGCGAGAGAACGACGGACATGCAAAGTGTGTGTCTCGCTGGATACAGTCAACGTTGTTGTTGTCCCAATGTTAGCTTTGTGCCACGAGGGTGCACGAAAAACAAACGAAAAAGCACGAAATAATACCCCATGCAACTTCCACGATCTAGACCAGCGGTAGGCTAGAACACGAGCAAGCAGAAGAACCCTTGACGTACTTCATGTATGCGGAGATTATTTCGAGCGATCGAAGTTGGAGCTCATCGTCCATATTATTTGATGCCAAACCACTGTCACAGAGTCTCAGTTCGAGGATATTTGTTTGTACCAGTATAGAATTCCCAATTCACACGTATGCTTTTTACTAGAGTAAACAACAAATCAGCGTGTGATGTCATTTTCTCATTTATTTGGGGGCCAACACCTGGGTAGCAAATTGAAACAGTAAGCGACGACAATGAAGTGGCTGCAGTCTAGTAGGGAGCAAGCGCACCGATATTGTTGATAAATATGTATGCCTAAGGCCACTCGCCCTCTCGCAAGTGTGTCTCACAGAGAGCTTCGAATGACTACACCGACCGAAAACGTGATCCAACGCCGCATTGCCTGTGCCGGATGCTGAACTGCTTGCAGGAGGATACTACTAACAATGAAGCCGTCCGATTTCTCAGAGGCGGCGGGAGCCAAGATCGTAACAGCACGCACCCGACGGTAAGGGTGCACCAAACACTCTCGAGGGTCCTCGCTCGAGGAACTCTACACGTCATCCAGGACATGGATTCTAGATGAAAGAATGTTTGATCAAACGAACAACGCCATATCGAATACTATCGTACATTCCGGCGGTTTTCCGACGACTCTGGGTTGTTGCATCTCAGTGTTAGGGCACCAGCTGTGTCAAATACAAGCGGAGACCCGGCAGCATGCCGCGTGCGCAAACATTCCCCGGAAGAAGATGGCAACCCAAGAAACCAAAAACAAGAAACGCACATATATGCACAGAGACGAACTCCTGCCGGCACTTGCTCCAGCCTCCTCCCTACCGCAACACGCGTTAATCCAAGAAGCATGCCACGACATGGGTGTGCCTGGTTGTGTAGGGGATCTTTGCCCGACGAGCTCTCTACATCTGATTCAACCATTGCCCTGCAGAACATAACGCTGCAGCCCGATCAACGATACTACGGTGCAGGTGTACGTTCCAAGGGTATACAGTATAGCACGAAGGCTGTCCCAACGATGTTAGGTAAATCCGCATACCAGGAGGCTAGTCACGCAGAGTACTTATGGTCGAAACGGCCTGTCATAAGTCAGCACGCGTTCGAGCACCGCCTTGTTTGTGCCTTTACCCTATCGCATGCACTTGCTGTTCATCATTCAGAAGGCGAACAAAGCCATCGTCAAGCTAGTCTGCGGCATAAGGGGAGGCGTCGCATACCACAACTACACGGGTCAAATCGCAAACAGCACCGTTGTGGAGGGCGACGAACAGGTATGACATATGGGATCACAACAACCGGCGTGGCCACCGTCCTATAGCGTGTCAAAGGTAACAGCTGTGTCACTTATTTGTTAATCCAAACTCGTGTCAGGCTCCTGTAAGGAGGCGCCCAAGCGTCTCCGGCACAATACCACGTTTATCAGAAACTCGATGTTGTGGAATGAAATCCTCCCGAGCACCTGCCCGTATAATAATCGTAAACGGAGTTTCTTTCGCACAACAATGACTCGTCAAAAGCGCCCGTTAGCAAACTTGAACGAACATTGACGGGCGATGGGAATGCTTAAACCTATCCATGGTCAAGCTAGCGACACGCACGGTGGCGGGGGCAGCTGTGGCCAAGGCTTGTCCACAATATATCCGAGGGAAAATCCTCCCACAAATTTGGCTGGAAGGTAAAGGCAATGCAAAACAACGGTGAAAAAAAACAAAAAAAGAGTGATTTACTTATATTAACATGTATCGGATGTAATCTGTACCTTGAAGCAAACGGGTAGAAGACAGGTTTTGCCCTGAGCAGTTCTCTATGTTACCTTCCTCCCTGGTCTGTAACCCCTCTGCATTCCGCACAACTCCGACCGGCGATTTAGTGGATTTATACGTATCGTACTGTCAACTCCGTGAGCAATATTGCGTACCTGGTAGGTCATTTCCCGTGTTCTGCAAGGCCTCTTCACAGGGGTTCACCCCACGACCATGTTTTGTGTGTGTTCGTCCTGACTGTGGGGCAGGCCCGCGGTAAAAAGGAATCGATCGTCCAGCAGTTCCCGCGCTCCGAGGGTTTGCTCGAGAACCTTATTGTCTCACCCAAGATTGAACTCGATGTTCCCGACAGCACCACCACCGCCGCCGCCACCACCGCCATCACAAGCAGCAGCTACGCTGACCATGCAGATGAAACGCACGTTGATGTCACCAGCGACATGCGCGACCCAGAGAAAGTTCGCGTCCACCGTGGCGTCCAAGCCGCCCTCAAGGCTTCGAAAAAAGAACCCTTCACCCCCAAGACCAAGTTGTTGTCGCGCCACAAGGCCGACATGCTCAAGACAACCATCATCAACAGAAACAACATGACACGTTCCAAGTCGAAACTACTTGAGAGCCGGTCGGACCACCTCATCGTCAACGCGCACGTTCCGAAACATCTCAACAATGACAGGAACAGCAATAAGATCACTGAGCTTAAGCCTAACCTGACGCGAAGCTCGAACACCCATAGTGTCGTCGTCAAGAGCGCCTCAGGGTTCGCCCCCAAGAACCCCTGGGTGACGAAGCGCACTTCAAGGCCGGCTGATAATAGGGGGTCGAAGTTGTTGACTGGGGCAATCAACCGCTCTGCACGTTTCGAGAAGGACCCCGCACGCTCATCGACGGAAAATGCCGGAGCTAAGCGCACAGATCCAAGGCCGATGCAGTCCACAAAACTTTCGGACCTCAACCCCGACGTCGCGCACAAGAAAGGGATCACGATTGGAGAGACCCTCACGGGACCCCTCAGGCTCGCCGAAGGGGGTTTAGCCATATGGCCTCGGGTCGGCGGCTTCTCACGGATAGGGAAGCTGGCAGCGCTGATATCAACCGAAGATGCTAAAGAGCGGACGATGGACCCATGGGCGCTCCCGTCTACAGCCTTTTTCCGAACCTCGGACGCACAAACGGCCGGGAGCAACGTTAGGAAATCGCAAGACTTTCTTGAGACAAACATCGGCAAGTCGAGCCGTCTAAGGTCTGGGGCAGAAAGGGCAAGGCCGTCGGGGTTGCCGCCGACGTACCCGCTAAGGTCTGACCACGAAACCTCACCGGAGATACCAAGCACGCCGACAATTGTGCCTCGAGGACAGGGCGGCGGAAAGGAGGACGCCGGGCCCCGGGTGATGCTACCGATTAACCTGCAAAGCACCAATCCCGAGACCGTGTGGGGGGTGCTGAAAACGCGGAAAGTAGTCCTCCAAGGAAGGGGCGGTGAAATGGAGGCGGAAGAGCTGGGGGAGACGCGGTTTACCGGCATGAAACCTGACCCTGACAAAAGGCTGGATATGCTGACCACGACGAGACCATTCCTTCAAGGCGAGGTCGGCAAGGCAAACCTTCTACGTGTTTACCCGGAAAGGGTGTTGGACGTGCTGACCACAGCGAGAGCAGTCTTTCAAGAGCAGGGCGTCAAGATGTCCAGTCCCGATCTCGAACCGGTGCTTGACGTAGTGAGGATGCCGGGCACAGATCTTGAAGAAAATGGAGGCAAACTTAGTGATTCCGCAGGGAACCGAAAGCGGACGGCAGGAGGGTGGCTGCCCTGGCCCGGGCATGCCAAGGAGGGTCGTTGGAATCACATTTTTGCGGCGACAACGAAAACGGAGGAGCCTATGGGCGTGAGTGAGGCGAAAAGAGGCTGCGTGGTGAGTAGACCATGGTGGCTTCGGTGATTACCTTAGTTCAAAGCTGTAGCGAAGCTGGGATATCTAGTCTCCGTGGCGTGCACCACGTAAGGGGAAAGAGCCTGGGTAGCTCAGTTTGTATGTCTGAATATTTACTAGTAAGGGTGTACGAGCACAAGTTGACAGCACCGATGAGAAACCCCCGGTCGACCGCCGCGATTTTCAGTGCTTTCTTTACACTGTCGCATTGGCGACGGTGGGATACCTAGTCCTAATCGTGTGACACCGGTCGTAGTTGTGTAGCACCACTCCGGTGCGAAGAATGCTGAGGCGGCTCATACCAAGCACTCGAATTCGTAAATCCACGATTAGTTCAGGAGTTGTGGATAAACATGATCTTGAGAAAGAAACGACAGTCCCACCGAACGTTTGCCGGTGCACGAAACATTGAAAGAGTTATAACAACGATATGTTGAGAAAGGACATGGCCTAAGAATATCTCCATCACGTTTACCAACAGCCATGACCACAGAGTTTCCCACGACCCAAACGAGACGGAGCGACATTGACAAGCATTTGGTACGTGACACTACCGAATAAAGGATATTATTGGGCGAGCCTCTCTTGACATTCGCCTGTTTGGAGCTGTTCCGTACATGCCACCACCCATCGTGAGCGTACGGCACCATGAATTGTAAGCAAGAAAGTCTCACTGTCGAAACGTGGCGAGCATGTTCATCCCATACGCAGCTTGACACCCTTCCTCTTGTTCCTGGCAGGATTAGATTGCTCTGGTCGACGTGAATTACTGTGGTGACATGTTAAGTGGCATGTCACTTACTCCATACCGGTACATATGTTTATTGGAGTGTCGGATGTCGCGTTTGAAAAACTCTACCTGTTCACGTTGCGTTAACCCTTGCAGTTGGAGACAGTGGACGGAGCCACAGTAATCACCCAGTCTGGGCACTTCACGTGGGGATGGGTAAGCCGCGCACCCTGGAAGCGCCCAAAGAATCACAAGCATCACGAGTGTGTTTCGGAACAAAAGTGGGAAGTTGGCGTCGGAGGGCGAAAAGTCTGGAGCCTCAGCGAAGATGACTGGATGGGCTGCGGGTGGTTCCTATCCACCGTAGGAAAACAGCACACCATTCCTGACAAAACATCGGGACTAGAGACGATTTAAGAATGTGAAATACAATGCTGTCAGAGATTAAAAATGCCGTGTTTTTGTCACGAATCCTGGCGCAACGTTTATGGAATTTTTTGAAACATTTCAAAATCAGGGTTCGTGACGCATAAAAGTCTCGAGTCACGAAATGGTCGTGTTTGTTTTGCAACGGTTCCTGTTTTTTTTTTTTTTTTAAAGGAATTCCCCTAAGACCTAGTTAAGGAGGGGTGTCTTGGTCTGCATTGCTTCTATCGTAGTACTGCTAACGGGCGACACGGATTGACTGGCCCCGGCTTGCTTTGTCGGTAACAGAGGAAACCATGTTTTGCATGTAGTATCTCGAAGTACCTCGTGCGTTTGTGCAGGGGGTTCGAGATGTTGCCATTTCATTGTACCTTCGCCGGTTAGTTCTGTCGATTGTAGGCGATGCGGCATCTTGCGGGAAGTAGCTCGTACCGCCTTTTTACTTTTGTGAGGATAAAGGGGTGTAGGTAGGTGTCATTGCACCTCCCACGGCTTGTCTTGTCTGTAACATAAAATATCATATTATGTATGCAGTATCTCTAACTGCCTCGTGTGTTTTGTGCAAGGGCTTGGAGATGTTGCTACACCATTGTACCGCCCCCGGAAGGTTCTGTCGACGGCACCGGCTGCCGCATCATCCTGCAGGAAGCAGTCGTACCGCCACTTTCCTTTGCGAGGGACAACGAGGTGTAGGTTTCATTGTACTACCTAAGTGTGAGATTAGTCGGGTGCAGGGGGTGATATGGTCCCGCTTGCAGCAGTGCGTGCTACCTTTTCGCTCTCGCAGGTTTCATCAGGGGATGTTGAAAATAGACCCATCGCTCGCGGTTAATGTTGTCGGTTAATAAGTTTGATAAGTTCGTCTGTTACGATTTTTGTCTGTTAATTTCGTCGGGGACGGCTGATGCCGTACCGTGCATGCAGTACCTTGTACAGCTTCTACGGTTGCACAAATGTTTAGCAATGTCGGCATTGCATGTCACGTCCCCCTGGTTAGCTTTGTTGGGGGTAGTAGATGCCTTACGATGCAGTAGTGGGTAACTTTGTCATAATTACACAAGGCCTGGGTGATGTGGGCTGGGCGATGCTGGCGAAATTCCACCACCCCCGCCTAGTTTTGGTTCGGGACAAAGGATGTCATGCCCTGCAGTAGCTCGTAAAGCATCTTTACTGGGACAAGGGCTGAGGTTTGTTGGTACAACGGTCCATCGCCGTCATTTCGTCATGTTGGTGACAGGGAATGCCATACCCTCCACTAAACAGTTCGTACCACTTCTCCACTTGTGAAGAGCCAAGGGGATGGTGTTATCATTCCACGGCCCCCGGCTAGGTTTCTCGGGGACAGAAAATCCCGTAACCGGCATGGAGTGGATGTGTTTTTTCGTTGCTCACAGAGGCTACGGCAGAAGAGAGCATATTTGCAGCATCGTATATTATCGATTTTGGACCATTGGCACGAGTGGCTACCCTCTTAATTTGCATGTGTTTCGCGCTTGTGCCGTTCTATTTCGAGGTGTATGCACCGCCATGCATTTGCTTGTTACGCCACGCCAGCGTCGTTGTGATAAAGGGTACCCCCCCTACCGGACCCCGGGCCTGTCACCACCAGGCCAGGTGTTGTTTTTGCAATTACACTGCTAATATTATACCACGCTTTATAGTAATATGTCCAATTCGCTCTGTGACCTTCTGACGTACATGCAACCCCCCCACACCAAGGGGTGGTAGCCCTACGGTCTCCTCGTTTCCCCTCCTGGTGGCAAAGGGATCCCGTAGAGCACGTTTTCACCCGTGCACTCAGCCCAACATCTCGAAAACTAAGTTTGGCAAGCTTCACTTTGTCGATTTCCCGACGTATATTGGTTAACGTGACGAATATGGACACTTTATCACCGTTCGCTGTATCGTCATCGTTGTCGTTGTTCTCTTCGTCCTCCTAGTAATTATCGTTATCGCACTCCTATCGTTTAGACTCACAACATCGTCGTCGTCATCCGTATTGACATTGTTGTCTTTGTCGTCAGTCGCTATTGGTATATCGATATCAACTGCAATAGCCGTTACATGTCATCTTGTTGGGTGGCGTTAGGCTTCAAGAGGCGCTGGAGTAACGCTTTCTACAGCCCCTGATTCCAAGAAGTTTTTGGTTTTGAGTCGTTGTAGCACTCTACCTGTACCATAGATTGGCGAAAATAAACAGGATGGTCGTGGATGACCGCAGCGCTCGACCCATACGATATCCCCGTCCAGGACCCCAACCTTAGTCCTTTAGTCCTTTAGTCCCTTAGTCCTTAGCCGTTAGCCCTAACCCCAATGGTAAGAGTCGGCCTATTATGCTTGGATGCTGCGGCATGCGAAGTATGTAGGTCGATTCGGCCGGGGTGGATGCTGTGGTTTGAAAAGATCCGCCTCCCATACTCGTAGGATGTTGCTCCGTTATTTCCCCATTAAACTCATCAATATTTCTGGGTTAAAGCCCACACTCAAGAAAAACGCAGGTGTGGCTTCAAGATGGTGAGCTTCGGGTATTCACGAATACCTTGGCATCCGGTTCATTATCTACATTACGCAGTGCTAAACCTGGCCTCTGTTAGTTTAAGAAATGGGTCCGCAGCGAGCAACGTCCACATGCTAAGGTAAACATTCGGGGAGTATGGAGGCAAAAACCGACGACACCGGGCTCGAGAGCGAAGATAGAGAAGAATAACGACCGCTTCAGGAATGCAGCGATGATGTCTGCTTAGACTAGAGCACAAGAAAAGTCCCTTCAGTATTGAAGAGAGTCAATGGCGAATATGAAACCGCACTCGGAGCAATACGGCTACCTGTGGTGTGTGCAAACAAAAAATAGGCTTTCAACTTCGACGCAAAGAGAACGTCACGTGGTCGTGGGTTTTTGCCTGTAACGTTTCGGTGTCCATCACTGACAGCTCGTTCCTTCGCTGACAGGTGTTTGCCAAAACATTTGCTAGTTTGTAAGCGTTGCAGGAATGAAATACCGCCTGGCACAGGCATACATTTGCCGTCGTACAGCACAGGGCAATTATAAAGAAACCAGGCGACAAAGAAAAAGAAGGCTGCATTTTTCAGGAATAGTGGGACCCCGCGATAGCATTCGCACTACTGCTGATATACTGTTGAACACACCCTCCTCTCCCAAACAGGAAGTTCATCCTGGGCCAGTGTCGTTGTTTATATAGAACTACCCACTGAGCAACGTAGTCACGGTGACTACGTAGCTCAGTGGGTAGTTCTATATAACCAACACAAGATATGTTTGGGAGTCCGCCAATTGACTCTCACCGACTTCGTAACAGGGATCTCCTGGGCTCTCTCCCCTCGCCACACACTACCGTAGTACTCAGGAGCAAACTCTAATTAATAACCATTCACGTCTCCAGCGCGCACGCTCGCAAAGACGTTAATAATTCCTTTTTGCCTTTCCCGGAAAAATAGCGGAATCATGAAGTCGGTGGGGCTCGAACCCACGACATATCTTTTGTTGGTTGTATAGACTAGGCTAGAACTGTTTACTTTTTGCCTTGCCCGGAAAAAACGGAAACATGAAGACGGTGGGGATCGAACCCACGACAAATCTTTTGTTGGTTACATAGAACTACCCACTGACAGCACTGAGCTACGTAGTCCAGGGAGTCCGCCAATTAACTCTCACCGACTTCGTAACAGGGATCTCCGTATTAGTCTATTAATTAAGCGAAAACGCAAACAACCGCAAAAACTCGATTTAATGGTACTCTGCACACTGCACGGCGAAAACCATCCCCCCTCCTCCGTGCACGACGAAATGTGTAGCACACGTAGCGGCGGTTGTTGCACTGCTCAAAAACTCAAACTCGAATAACCAAATATCAATTGGCGGACTCCCAAAAATATATTTTGTTGGTTATATAGAACTACCCACTGAGATACGTAGTCAGAGCTACGTAGTCAGTTACTACGTAGCTCAGTGGGTAGTTCTATATAACCAACAAGTGTACATGTGTCTTACAGTGTACAGAGTGTTTCGTGCTGTGTACGGCCCCTGCCCCATCTTCCTTCATATTTGATGCGCATCTGTCTTCCACCCTTAAACTCGAAGCCGCGTTCAGGCTCTATCCCTGTGTAGGTCTGTCACCCCGTCTAAGAACTGTAATACCAACAAGCGAAAAGAGTCTGAGAGTTTAGACTAGACTGACGAAAATAACATATATTATAAAAATGAAAATATATATATCAGCAGCGAGCCTGAAAACCGATAATTAATTGGACTGAGTCCTGTCGCCCCCATCACTTAACAGTACTGTACAACGTACGTATTGTGCGCTAGGAAAAACTTGAATGAAGGAGAGTTTTGGTCGTGCACTGCACGTCACGTGTCATCGTTCTAAGCGTGTACGTCCGTCATTTTTAACACCTGACTCTGCATTTATCCTGTTGTGCTATCATGGCCATTTCTTCATTCTTCTGCAACGCTTGGCATGCGAAACACGTAGCAATGCTTCGTGTATACTTTGATGTTGCAAGTGTGTAAATACATACTACTCTGTATTATGTATCCAAACACTTGGAGAAAACGAAACGAACTGTTTAACAGGCATTCACCTGTCCAAAGCACAGACTGATGGCGGCAAACAAAAATGCCGGCACCCAAGGAGCCCTTGTAACTAATGCATTGCGGATGATTCCTTGTGTATTAGACTAAATCAGGTGTCTTGGTTCGACGTTACGCCGCACGTTCTACATGCTACAAGCTACGTACAGCCTGCCGACGTGTCCAAGCGGCCATGCTACAGCCTGCTCGCATGTCCAAGAGTTCATCCTGCAGCCTACTCGCATGATACAGCCTCCTCCTCCTGCCAGCCGCAAATACTGTACCATGATAACAGTCTATTCTACAGTCTCCAGGCGTGGATGTACAAGCTAGTCTACTGACATGGTGCTACATATAGAATCTACTGACATCATGTTATATACCTGCTATATATATCCTCACTAGACCAGCCTGCCCTGCTGCAGCCGGTCTGTTCATATGTCCACGACTTTACGCCGCAGGCTGTTCACGTATCGAATATATAGACTATATATATCCGCTGGCTACTGGCCGGTCCGTCGTCCGTTCTCTGATCCCTCCGCACACAAACCGGCTACCCGGCGTACCTCAACCTCTGGTATACTGGTACGGTACACCAGGCAGCGCTCATTCGCCATTTTCACTTTTTGCAACACTCGGCACAAAGCCACACGCCTAGTCTATACTTTCAACCAGCACTAGACATCAGGCAGACAGGTCGATGAAGACCTCCCTCGGGTCGTGGAGGACATTCCTCGTACTCCTGATCGCCACCGCGTTTCCGGACGATGTTTATGGCACAGTAAAGCCTTGCGATCACAACAAAGAAAGGGAAGTCACGGCGGAGGACGCCATAACGTTGGTCAGGCCACTACTCTGCGAGAAGCCTTTGGTGAGAGTCAGGCGCAGGGGAACCGCAGCGTCTCGCCTTCCCAGCTGTAGATCAGGCAGCCGTTTCCGTTGCTGCATTGGCGTGGTTGGTGGGGATGTAGATGTTTCGGTGTCGAACCCACAGTGTTTCATTTAAACACCCAATTCCTCTCGAAAAGACACTCGGCGAAACCTATTGAAGATGGTATAATACGAGAGCATGACAGTTGGGTATCGTTCGTTCTTTCAGCGAGTTCCGTTTATAGATAAACCACACGCGTCCCCGCCATATCCCGGCCACGCTCGCGTCCGGCTGTGGACGAAGACGCCTCGGCAGGCGAGGTATATGTTCACCGGCAATCGCTTCCGTTGCATTGGAGTGGTGGGTGGGTGCGGGTGGGTGCCTCGGTACCGAAATCACACATGTTGCCATCCTGTGTTTTAACATTTTTCCCTGTATTAAAAGGCATTCAGGCAATGTACATGAAAATGTGTGATACGAGTGCTACAGTAATCGGGTATCGTTCGCGTTTCAGCGAGTTCCGACTAGATAAAATGTCATACGCTTCCCGGCCATGCTCGGTCGCGAATCTGGCGGGAAGATCCGCCAGCAGGGGGTTTACCTATTCTGCAGTGCTGTTCTTTGTTGGCATTTAGTTTCCTTCACGAGCGCCGTATATAGCTTGTATCCCCCTGTGATTACCCCCGAAGCATTGTAACAGAAGCATGTTTCTAGTTTCCCCATGTGGTGTTACGACTTATTGCACAATCAATTGACATAGTTGGCCCTCAAAAATATCTCGTGTTGACAAAGGATACACTACCCTGCGTACCTGGAAGCTATTGATCCAAAATCCCTCCCAACGACGCTTTGGTCTCGATCTTGTTGCGTGAGCCGATACAGTGGCGGCCTTGTTGTGTTTACCGTCTAGGAGCTCTGCGTTGGTTGCGCGGTGCACGCCCTCTCTTAAAGAACGTGGCATAGTTTGGGCTACCTGTAGACAATAAGTATCATCCGATAAGTCGGTTTGTCTTCGACCGTTGGTACCATTATTAACGAGCACCCAAGACGCATACAAAAACGAGTCTCGACAGTTTAATAAACAGCTCAAACGAAAACGAGAGCCGCCGTAGGCATACGCGGGACAGACTCAACAAGCATGTTGAAAAAAATGCAAAACACGCCCTCTTCTGGTATTTCGTAGAGACCCTACCCTTCTGGCGTGTGTTTCCCTTTCTTCCTCGGAGGGAGACACATGCCGGACGCGTGCTACGCTGCAGCAGGAGTAGCACCACATGTTCCGGAGGTGTTGAAATTTTCGAGCTCTGTATTGTAGCCGAACACAACCGACTGTAATGAGGAAAATTATCGCGGCAATCCCGAATACGCAATCTAGGTATCCACGTGCTGTTAGGTTCACATCGGATGCACAGATGATGTGGGATAGTTCCTCTGTCCAAGAGCCCCTTCCGCGGCAAATACTTGAGCTCATGAGATCGTACTGTACTTGCATCCTCTATGTCACGTTGCGCGGCTCGTCCTTTCCTTGTTTAGCGTGACGTTTGGTACTTCGGACGCCGGCTGCGAGCGGTAGGGTGGCAGAGTTTGGGGCAAACGGTTTCTGTACGATACGCTTCGAACCCCAACATAACGATTGGATCCCGGGTGTGTTTCCTTCCTTTTTTGATGAGGGGGGATATTCCGTGGACGCCAAGTGAAAAATGTTTTACGAAGTCAAGTTTTCTGAGAGGTATGTAGCTGGCCCTGAAGCGAAGATTGACCGAAGAATATGATGTGCACCTCCGCCGTGGGCGAATATCTAGGCTATATATTACTATATAAAAATAAAAATGCAGTCCGTCTGTGAGACCGAAGATTTCATCGAAACTCACCTTTGCGAGCTGTGTGTGATACTCCGATCGCGCGTATTACGGGTTGTGTGTCCTTATTATGGATATAGGTCGGCGACTCCCCTTGGAGTTACAGGGTAGCGTGTACCAGGACCAACAGGGTGATGTTAACCAACGATACATATATATACCGTTTTAGCTCGAGCAATTCCAACCTCCTTGTCTTTGCTGGTATCATGTTTCCGTCCATGCACTGGCCGGCGTCTACTCCTCCTGCGCCCGCGCCCATTCGCTTGTTGCTTGAAAGGTGTTCAACGTGTACGGCCACACCGTGGTGCGATCTCGACACAGCATCAACACAACGAACGTCCACTTCGTGGTGCACCCCTCGGCAACCTTGACCATGAAGGCCAGGGCCATTTCGATGGGAAGGAACGAGGCGCGTACAGTAGTTATGGTCATATTTGCCATCTTACAAACAGTGTGCAGCAGGTGGGCTTTACCATCCACCACTCACGAACATTTCCAGAAAAATAAATGCAAAAGGAAACCAAAAAGGAAAGTACATACACGCACTAGGTCTAACTCAATTCTTCATCTAGTTCCGGCTTCGCATCGACACGTGCCGCCCAAGCTCCGATCTTCCTTCTCTCAAGACATAGCTCATCTACCTCCTACTCTAAAACCCTACCGGTAAGTACGTAATCTAGAGTATAGACAAAAAAATCACGGAACCCCCGGCTACCCACCTATCCCCCGTTGCCTCCCCTCCCCCCCGTCGAAAGAAAAAGGAGGAGGAGAGGAAGAGAATAAAGGGAGAGGCACAGAGTACTGGCTGGGTCGGCCAACCCAGTGACTACCTCGATCTGCTGACGGTCCCAGCAAGAACCCCGACTCGCTTGTGCTCGACTCAGTCTTCCTAACCTGCTCGTGAGGTCTGCAGTCAACAGTGAGGGATGGAGGGCGCCAGTGTGCGCTCGTCTCCGCCCAAGCCCAAACACCCCTCCCCAGACCCCGATATAAACATGCCTAATTATCTCTCACAACGAACCGTGATATGCCAATCCCTACATCTACGGAGACCGTTTCTTCGTCTACCGGCAAACATATCCTGTGGAGTGTAGACTATTAGATACAGCACGCAACACGAATTTTATCATTTTTCCCCACTGCCAGATTTTGCCGGCTCCAACATCAATCAAGAAGTTTGTCCCCAAAACGAGGATTTGTGTCCAGTTGCGAAACCCTACAGCTAGGATCTGGGTAACCCTGTTTCCGAGTCTGGTGTGCTGTCCCTAAAACGTGCGCGCCGTTCCAGAAGAGGTACGCAACAACTATCATGCCAGGCTCTTATTTTCTTACGTTATTGTGTTCGTAGGCGCTTGTTCACTTGTATTCTTATGTTCATATTTACTTCTGACAAGTGAAAATGGTCGTTTTTTCGGTGATCATATTGCCAAGGTATGCACATTCTTGTGTTTTTTTACGTTTTTTACGTTCAATATATTGTCTGCTTGTTGTGTTGTGTTGTCATTTTGTGTTGTAACATTGTTTTGTGGTTTTATGTTATGTCCTTACGTTCTCGTGGTTCTCACGTTCTCGCGATCTCGACACATGTTCCTGTGCACTGCATTCTCATCGCAGGCGTCAACCCTGCCTGTGATCAAAGTCTTCGGAAATGTCACCTTTGATGCCAGATCGTGGACCCCATCATACGCCAATGGAACCCAAGTAAGTCCACCTGCAGGCTTTCTATTTCTGCGGCGGTTGTACGCACATATGTATGAGCGTGGGTGAGCCAAATAGAGAGAGCACCGAGTGCACTGGCTCCTGTTGACGGCGGGCGATGTCATGGTTGATGTATGCTACGTTAAGGGCGAGCGCGTAATCTTCCCGAGGTTCTTCCGTTGAGGATGCTGCAAGGCCACCACACCACCACACCCCTTTGCCAACGTGTTGCATATAGAAACTTGTACTTGCTTGAATAACCCTACCGAAAACAGTGATACAACGGCGTGGCGTTCGGGTACTGCCCGTACCGCACGACGTACCGCACGCAGGAAGAAGAGTAGGGTGTCCCCGGTCGTGTCTTGAAGGGCGACAGGATCGATTCAAGCCACTGGACAAACAGTATCACTGGTATGCGCCTAAGGCCAGCCCCTCGTCTGGATGTCTCACACAGAAACTCGCATGACTAGCTCCGCCCGAAAGAGAGACCAAAGGCCGTGTTTTGTCCGTACGCTGACTGCATTTACTCAATGCTATGCCGCAAGCAGGAGGATAGTGGTGATCTCGTCCGTGTCTTCGAGGGAGGCACCTTTGACTCTAACCAACCAGTCAGGTTCACGACGAGCACATTCGTCGTGGCCAACGAACAGGTGCAGTTCAAGAAACCGTTTAAGACACTCGTGTTGGACACTGCCAATATAGCGAGATAGCCGCTACGCCGGCCCTTTGCACGCCGAGGTGCAGATATCTCGAAGTGTGCTGCTCTTCCCGGGTTGTATGTACCAATACAATAGATTAACCCTTTCACTGTTGCCAACAGTATTCCCCACTAATCTCAGTTGGTATATCTCGATAAACGCCCATGGAGTCCGACGCGGGTTTATAATGATAGCTTCCTCCGTATGCACCACTAAGGGCAACCCCTGTTAATCTCCCTCCCCGCTCTGCGACGCCTCCATACTACTCCACACTCCCTTTCCTTATTGTCCCGCCAAACCTTGTTCCTGTATGTGTGGGATGTGGGACAGCCCTGCGATGAACAAGAAAGCCACTGTACTATCTCCCCGTTATCGCAACGCCTTATTAATACGCTTCACCGCGTTTCATTATTATCGCTAAAGAATTCTCGTTCGGGCTCGGGATATCAGACCGGCCGATGATGGGAAACTACCTACAATTAAGCTGTTCCCGTAATTCGAAGTTCTGCTCGATGAACCCTCTCCCCGGCCCCGCAACGCCTCCGTACGATTTTCACTACGTTCCCTGCTTGTCCCGCGAATATTGTGTATGTACCTGCGCGGGATGCGGTACAGCTCTGTCATGAAACGAAACGTACTATCAGCATGCCACCGCAATCGATGTTCTGATCGATGAACCCTCCCCGCTGTTCTGCTACTACTCTTAACTTTAAGATATATTCTACACTCATTTTCCTCCTTGTCCCGGTAACCTGGTGTCTGCGTATGTGCGTAATGAAAAGGAGGCGACGATCGAGCTGTCCCCGCATTTTGAGACTCTGCTCAACAACTCCCCCCCCTGTTTCGGATCGCCTCTTTACTAAATGCCGCTGCGTTTTCTCCTTGTCCGGCCAAACCTTTTGTATGTGTGTACGTGTTCAATTCTGGGTAGGCCCGGGACGGGAAGGAATCTCTGCACAAGCTCTCCCCGCATCTCGAGGAACTGCTCACTGAATTCCATGCCAGAAACGGGACCGAAACAGGTCCCCCAGACAACAGCAGCAGCAGCAGCAACAGCGATGCCAGTGCCCTAGGGGACATGCACATCGGCCGCAGTGGCATCGAGGCCTCCCGTAAAACTGAAAGCGTGGTTCTCCTTCCCAACAACGTCACCCTCGACCATCATGTGTCCCAACGCGTTCAGGGGCTCAAGATGAGAAACCAAAAAACGAATGTCAAGAACGACGCTGTATCAGAGTCTAACTTTTCTCGACATTCCGAAAGCAACCATCTTACGGAGAACCACGTGATGCTCTGCCCAAAGGACCCCTGGGCGAGTAAGCCCTCTTGCGCCCTGCACGTTGGAGAGACTCTCACGGGCCCCCTAAGGTCCGCCGGGGGCAGATCGGTAGTGTGGCCTCGGGCCGACGGCTCCCTAATGTTCGGAAAGTACCAAGAGACATCATCAACAGAAGGCGGTGTTGGAGGGGAGGTAGCGGAACCGGAGGCGATGCGATTCACAACACTGTTGCATTCCGACATGCATGCCGTGCGGAAGGTTTTCGGCATGAGGCGTTCAAAGGTTCGAGCTTTTTTAGGCAAGGGCGGTAACGACTCGGGGAGGAAGACGGGGATGGCTCGGGGCTGGTCGCTCTTGGTTCAACGGTCCGAAAACGATAGCATTGGTTCTGTCGGAGCAACGAGAGATATACCGCATGACGCTGAGCGTCAAGACTCGGGGAGGAAGATGGGGACGGCTGGGGGTTGGCTGCCGTTGGCCCGAAAGGTCGAGAAAAAACATTTGGGTGATACTGTAACATCGACTGACAAAGTCGGCTCCCACACTGAGGTTGTACGGAAGGCCTTGGGCAAGCAGACCACCAAGGTTCGCGACATGGGCAGTAAAGTTAACGATGACGAGTCGGGGACTGAAATGGAGACGGCTGGGGGCTGGTTGCCGTGGGGCCGGCGGGAGGAGAAGAACCGTTTGGGCGAGATTGGAACAGCAGCTGACAAGACGGGGGAGGTCTGCGCGAGTGTTTCCAACAAAGGCTGTGTAGTGAGTCGACGCTGATGTTGTGAGTCGAGATCGTACTGTCCTGAAATAATTTGTGGCGAATGCGCGCTCGTGTCGATAGCGCGTAGGCGCTGATAATGTCACCCAATCCTGCAACCACTGCGGAAGTTGATGTCACACTAATTGCAAGTAGTTGATCCCAAAGTTTTAAACGCGCTGGGTGACATTCTATGCGAAGGGGTCGAGGCACAAAGCTCGTATCGAGTGCTTTGTAAGCGTAGACCAGATGGTGATAATATGCGGGCATGCAGCACCGAACAAGACATTGCTGTGGAAACCACCTGTAATCTCAAGTATGCAGCAGCATAGCAGCATCGTAGGTAAAGCGTGCTGACCTACCAAATAAAACTAGCATTATCTTCGTTACCACGGCTTATGTGTTATCGTATTTCCCTCAGTGGTACGAGCTTCTTCCTTCCGCTTGTTCCGGATGGCCTAATTCGTAGAGACGTTTGCGCCATAAACGAGCGTGCGAGATCGACAAAACTCTGCGATAAATCACCCTGGCACTAAACACGCAGCACTGTTGAACCGCGGGTAACAGGTATATGTACAGCTCTACACAACTACCTGCTCCTTCTTTTAGCATTGCTTTGATTCTTGCGGAATGGAACAGTGGACCCGACCGCCGTCACACAGAGCCCACTGCAAGCGTGATACCCTATTGTCATGCTTGCCACTCTCCCAGTAGACCATATTCGAGTAACGCAAACGCTAAACATAGTAGAAGTAGAAAGCAAGCGACACCATTCCCCTCCCCCCGCCTCTACTTCCCGTTGCCTCAACCCTTGCAGAAGGTGACAGTGGACGGTACCACCGTGCTGTCAAAGTCTGGGCCATACAAATGGGACTGGCTTAACCGCCTTCCTTGGACGCGCCCCACCGACGACGGCTATGAACTGCACGCCACAGACGATGGCATGGAAGTTCGGCTCGGGGAGAAAACGGTCTGGAGCATAAATGCGGACGAGTGGATTGGATAACCAAACGTAAGTGCGAGTGCAGAGGTTTTTAAATGATTGCGGGTTTGTTCGGCCAATTTAACCGAGGTACAGCGCATGAGACGTGGTGTGTTTTCTTTGTTCTGGTGAAAAAAGGGAGGTGATCAAATCATGCTATGTGCTGCTAGATCGGTACTAGTCCAGAATTGGGGGGGAGGTTATTTCACACGACCAATGAACGGCGCTTAAAAAGGGGCAATATATATAGTCACTTGGCGAAACCAAAGGCGTGAAAACGATCCCGTACGTCGCTTGATATATGATTGTGACGTTCGCCTGTTTCGACGAAAGACGGGGGTGTGATAGCGATGCAGTGTGATGCGAAATCGACAGTAGTCCCAGCTTCGTATGGGCTTGTCCGTGTTTTTTTTTTTTTATGGTGTGGGTGAACAACGTTTGATACGCGATATTTGTTTAGTTTTCCGAGAGAGGGAGCGTCTAAACGATTCCTCCTGCTGCCCGATCGACACCAACCTGTATAGGCTCGCCTTGGCGCTATTTCACGCGACCATTACACAGTGCTTGAGACCCAATGTTCGGTTGGTTTACAGAGTGGAGGCACGCGTGATAACGATGCCGGGTGCTGCCAAATCGGTAGCACGCTACTACTTTAGCACCACACCAATCGTGGTTTTACCGCCGTGCCGTTGCAGGATGGGGCAACGTGACCGATCCAAGCAAAGGAAAGGCTGACAACGGCTGAGAGATGGAAAAAGGGGTGGGGAAGGGGGAAGAGGGAGGGGAGGCGAGGGAGGCACCGGGAGAGTGGGGTAAGGGAAGGGAGGAGAGGGGAAAGGAGGGGGGAGATAGAGGGGGGAGGGGGAGGGAGGCGAGGCAAGGCGTTGAAGCAAAGAAGGGGGAACATGAATTACTGTGTATTGTTGTTTAAATATCAGTTTTACTTGTACCTGATATAGTTAAGTATCTTGTCATTCAATTCCTTTGAGAATGGCGCGTGGGTCTGCAGGGCGTAGCTGGTGGCTGGGATTGGTGGGTCGCTCCAAGATGTCACCGACCGATGTTTACAATATATTGTGTAGGGGACCTCGGCGGACAACGAGGGGAATGATGTTTAAGACAAACTCTCTGCCGCGGACATTCCTACAGCTGCTGTCAGTTTCGTGTCGGTTAAAATATTTTGGCCAGTAGCCATGTGGTTATACGATGTCTGGTCTGCTGGAAAAATGTCGTCGTTAGGCAATAAGTGCTTGGTCCTTTCTTTGTCAGTTTGTTCGGTTGCATATTAATCCAACGATGTGTGGGCGACTTTGTTTTTTGTCCACATTTGACTCCTACCAATGTGCGTCGTGGGCATGGCAGGCTCAACAGCGCTGGTTGATGGTTTCGCCAATTTGGTTGTTTATAAATCGACGATATACCTCTCACGTTCACAACGTCAAATATGGCTCATAACCTGTTGAAAAATGTTTTCGTTATTCGTGGATTATCTATCTCGAGGATGCAACCATTATGTGCCCGTCCGGACCCATTGAAAAACCCACGGACGGCGTCAAGATACTGCCCCCTCCTATCTAGCAGCACATACCACCCAGCATGCATATACCGTCTGTGCACGTCATGGACTGGGCAGGCTTCTCAGCGCTGGTTGGTGGTAGCGCCGAACTCTTGTTGAATGGACAGGGTGCCTCTCAGCTTCGCCCAGCGCAACGAGGGTCGAAACCTCATAATTGCGTTCTTTGGTCGATCGTGGTCTATATAAAACGAGGATGCTACCTGAGCTCAAAAATCCCCAAGACTACCCCGAGGACGGACCCAGGAGAAATCGGAAGGACAACGTATCAAGCAGCACCAGATATTCCGTGATTACGTTCGCTTTAACCAGCGTCCAGAACATGTGCACCCCCTGTGTATGTGCGTCGTGGACTTCGCAGGCTCCCCAGTGCTGAGCGATGATGGCGCCGAGCCGAGCTGCTGCGGAATCAACAGTGCGCATCTCGGACTCGCCCAGCAACACGAGGCTTGCAGCTGTTGAAAACCTTTTTTGTACTACCGTAGCTAGCAGCAACAGACGCAGTTCCGTTCCCTACCCAAAAACTCGTGTTGAAAAAGAATGAAAAGTACAATCCGATCAGCAATCCCATGGTCTAGGTATTCAGTTTAAAATATTGCGAAAACAAGGTGAAACTTCGCCGATTTTGGATCAAGGAGCAACGTAATTCAGAAAAATAATAGCCTAAAAACGCTACCTCTATCGTAGAAAGCATCCACACACAGCATAAATACCCTCCATTGACGTCGTGGAATTGGCAAGCCCCCCACTAGTAATCATGTTTGATGATGGCGGCGGCTCGATACTGTTGAATACAGAGTGTTCCTCTCAGGCCCGCCAAGAGAATCAAGGCTCGAAACCTACCGAAGGCATTCCTGTTGGCCGTGGTCTCTGTATCACGAGGGAGTCCGCACTTATCACCTGTTCCCGTCGAACCCTCGGGGATAGTCCGAGGGAAATCCCCCTAGCGGCAATATCTCCCACGGAATCAGACATCGTATCAACGTGATGAATACGTTGCATGCCGTCCAGAATATCATAAAAAATGAAAATACACTCCAGCTGTGAGATCGAAGATTTCGTCGAAACTCATCTTTGCAAGCTGTGTGTGATACTCCGATCGCGCGCATTACGAGTTGTGTGTCCTCATTAAGGATCTAGGTCGGCGACTCCCCTTACAACTACAGTGTAGCTATCAGGGTC
The DNA here is from genome assembly GCA_012845835.1 of Undaria pinnatifida. Lineage (NCBI taxonomy): Eukaryota > Phaeophyceae > Laminariales > Alariaceae > Undaria > Undaria pinnatifida. The sequence goes on from JABAKD010000001.1 coordinate 12,152,751, forward strand.
AACAAGATGATTTTGGTCAGTCTGTGCGCGGAAACTATAAAACCCGTTTCTGAGGGGGACAAAATCTGACAGCTGTGAAGGGAAATGTATCCTATATCGGCAAAGTGAGCTCCTCTATAGCCATGGGAAACCCGGAAGGGGCCGGGTTATACCCTGGCAACACATTCAGCACCCTGCGCTCGTTTAAATAGGCACGTTGGCTGCCGCCTAAAATGGTAATGCCATCTAGATGCGTGCCTTGACTCGGCAGACCCACCGGTCAGCGCTGATCGGTGATGGCGTCCAACTGCTGTTGGACCCATACGGGTTCTCAGGTTCACCCAGCGAAACGAGGCTCATGACCTGTAGAGGACACTCTATGTCGGTCTGTTTCATTTTGTCTGCCTGTCTGCCTGTCCGTCTGTGTGTGCCTGTCTCCCTGTCTGCCTGCCTGTATGCGGTCTCTGTGACGCGAGGACGGCCACTAAGCTTAAACGCCGATGGAAAACCCGGAGATGGGAGGATACCCCCTAACGATGCTCTATCTGACAGCAACCTCCATCGTAAAAATCAAAATGCGTTGTCTGCAGCCCAAAGTACGTTTCCCGCCTATATGGGCGTCGTGGACGAGGCAATTCCTCAGTGACGATGGCACCAAACACCTGTTTGTTGAGTCGGCAGTTCCCTCGAGCTTGCCCAAAAAGCGAGGCTCGTAACATGATGAAACCAATCTTGGCCGCGGTCTCCGCAACTACGCCGCTCATGTCGGCAAACGCGGGATTGGGCCCAGCATATCCCCTAACGATAACATTTCCCGCAGGCCATACACCGTACGAACGCATGCGTTTGCTACCGTCCACACTCTTTATATGTACCACATAAACACGTCGTGGACTTGGCAACCTCGCCAGTGGTGGTGGTGCCGAACAGCTGGTGTATCGACAGTTATAATCTGGAGCTCACCAAGCGAAATGAGGCTCGCAACCTGTTGAGCACGTGTGTTGTCTGTTATCTGTGACGCGAGGATTTGACCGTGGAGCTCGTCTGCATGCCAATGGAAACTCCGGGTGTGGGCCCAGATTGCGCCCTGGCAACAGCGTATGTAACAGAACAGACATCGTGTGAATATAACGGGTTGAGTACCATACGAAACGTGTATCCCGCGTTATGGCGTCATAGACTTGGCAGTCACCAGTGTTGATTGACGTTGGCCCCGACGTGCTTGTTGGATCGGCAGTGCGCCTCTCAGGTTCACGCCCGCAACCTGTTGAGAACATTGTCTCGGTCGTGGGGTTGTGGTGTTTATCCCTCTTGAATTTATTGCGCCCGAGATGGTTTATGTTCGTTTTACATACCGAAAAATGGCGTAAAATGCATCGGTGTACCGTATTTATGGCGGTTTTTGAACGCGTTGCGCAGATTATTCTCGCTCACAGACATCACTGTAATTGTGGAAATATTTCACGCCGGTCACCGCCACGTACCCCCACCGCAACCACCACCCATGGGCTCAGTAACAGAAAAAGCCCAAAAAGCGACCCGAAACAACAGAAACACCATCAAACGGCAACGACCACTGCGACACATATATAACACAACAACCGGTTGGCATAGACTAAGGGTCATTCCTAACGAATGCAACATCACGATTTGTGATACTGTAAATTGGCGTTATGTCATGTTTTCCCCAAACAAAACCACGTTTTCTGGTCAACAATGGGTTTGTTCGCTAACAACGACCCCAACCTACCACCACAGCGAGGCGCACGAGACGCGATGTCTTCTTCAGTCCCCAACGCTGTTCCACGCGCTATTCAACACACTGACACTGTTTCACGTCTTTCGCAATCCGCTGGGACCACCACGATATCAACGTACAAATCCATCAACAAAAAACAAAACTCCACACGCTCAACCACAGCCATCATAGTCTCCCTGAAAGACACCCAATCTCTGGCAGGCTGTCAAACATAGACTCAACCCGACTAGGCCCGCACTACATATGCACCAAACATATCGTACCGGGCATCATTTCACTAATCACAATCTGAAAACCAAAACGCCTCGGCAGATCCTTCATTTTCAAGCATCCCTGATACATCGAGCAAAAAAAAGCGGTATCAGCTAGAGGGCATCTGCCCACGTCCAACCAATGAACTCTAGCCGCTGCTGTTAGCAGACGCTGGGTGCACTGCCATCGCAAACTAAACATTGTTCCGGGGAGGAAACTTCGGGTAGTGCTCTAATAAAACGGCGTCGGACATTTCACCATCGATCCGAGCTTGAACATGGCTCAACAGCACAAGAAACGCTGCGACAGAGCACCAAAAAAGTGCAACAGCCGAATAAATATCCGCAGACCGGTTCGCAGACTGCAAAAGCTCCTGATTGTTCTCTCTTCCCAAAGGAAGCTAAAAAAACAGCAGCGCCGTCATCGCCGTCGTCTCGTTTGCCCCAAAACGAAACCTCCCGCTAGCATACCCATGCGGACACAATGTTAGCACGAAACAAACACAAACCAACTTAGTTGCGTCGAAAAGCCGATGCATCAAACTCACACACAACAGGTGACAATCAAAACAGGGGCTGAAAAAAAAAAAAACGTTCTACCCCCCCCTTTTCTTCTCCACCAAAACCTAACGCTAGGCAATGCTCAAACTTGCAATAAGCGCACTACACAGCAGGCGACTCGTTTCTAACGCCATTTCTGCCAGCGCTATTGAGCACCCCCTCCCCCGCGCGCGCGCCGCAATGGGTCACCCGCCCGGCAACTGGTGCCTTGGCGTCGCTCCCTGCTCCTCGTCCGACCAGGCAAACTATTTTTTGTCGAATAAACAAAAACATCGAAAGAAGATATTTCCACACGTACCCCCCATACTCCTTCGGAATTCACCAGACTTTCTGCAAATTTTCTACGAATCATTCCAAATTTTCCCATAATCTCCGGAAAAAAATTCGAATTTTCTCCGAACTGTCGACAGTCGGGAAAGGGGGCCCGGGCGTTGGGGACGAAGAGGGGGACACCTCATCGAAAGAAGCGGTATCAATCACAGATAACTCCTGTACGAGGTATATATGAAGTCGTCCTTTCGAGTGGCCTATCGTATTCCCAACTACTTTCATTTCCAGGCCGCCCGAAGTTCGACGAGGACGTCGACGGGGACCAAAATAAATAAATAAAACGACCAGACCACACCAGACCAGACCAGACCCGAATAGACAGCCCGACGGGCTATAAATTTGTTAAGCGTTCTGCTGCAATAGTAGTATATCAATGTTAAGACTTCGAGCGGTCGGTTTAGGCGCGCAAAAGTTCTGGCTTCCCCACTTGTCTTAAGGCTGCAAATCGGACCGGAAGTTCCATTCAACAAAATTATATTTCGGCAACCAAGCCGACAAACCGGCTATTTCTCTAAAGAAATCGGCTTGCTTGAAATCCACGTGAAAACGAGCGAGCGAGGCGGGTTTGGCGAGAGCGAAACGAGCCCCAAAATCCCCCCCCCCCCGAGTGGCGAGGGGGGCGATATATAGCCGATTTATGGATACACCAGCAAAAACAACCGCCTCCATGTTACGATTCCGATATTGAGTGAATCGAACGATTGGATCGGGTGATTGAATCTGACGATCGAATCGAACGATTGAAGCTGGCGATCGAATCGGACGATCGAAACTGACCATCGAATCGGGACGATTGAATCTGACGATCGAATCGGATGATTGAATCGAATCGGATGGTTTATCGGACGATAGTCGCATGATTGCATCGGACGATTCTTATCTGACGATTATACCTGATAATCGATTGAATCGGAAGCTCGACTCGGATCTCCAATCTTCTGTTCACAATCCCCATCCTGGGCTTGTTGCTCTACCGATTCCATCGAATCTCCAATCTGCCATTCACAACCTCAGTCCTGGGCGTGTTGCTCTACCGTGTTGCTCTACCCGGGTTCGTCTAGGAGCATTCTTCCGTCGTCCCTCCCGCGGCGCCGACCTGTACGATGTCGGAGTCCGAGTCGAGGCACGTCGAGGACATCTTCATGTCGAACTCTGTCGGTATCTCATTGCCCTAACAGACCAACCGAGCGCGCAAAAAAAAACACAAGGACAGACAGAAGGCCCAGCGCGTGGGAGGGGGGCTCAAGATTAAAATACACCAAAATACAGAACACCCGTGTGGGGGGGGCGCGGGGAGGGGCTCGTTATAACATACGGCCACTTTATTTAGAAAATACAGCGCATCTCTGCACAGCCGGGACGGCGCACGTCGTTTTTTCACTGGCCAGGCAGCTCTGGATGCTCCAAGCTAGTTGTTCAGCGATTTGCATGAGGGTGACCTGCACCTCAAGCGCTGAATGTCAGGCGGGATGTTTGGGCATAGTGTGTGTACTTTTTTGCGTATGGATGACACCTTAGAATTGCTTGATGGGGAGGGGAGGGGGGAGAGGGTTTGATGCGGAGGGGGGGGGGGGGGGCGAGATCGACAGCCACGTGTGTTCGTAGCTGTCAAGAGCGAGCAAGGCGCAAAAATGCGTGAATTAATAAATACACGAACCCTACACATGCAGGTGCCTACGTTCAAGCGCCATAACCCTATAAAATAAACAAACATAAATGCGTTAGCGCGCTTACGTCGCCGCCCATCTCACAACTAGCTGTGCAACTTGCAGGGCAGGGTTGAATCAACCGGCATGCCACAGTACACCGTCAGTCTTCCAACCTTGGTGAACTCTACCCATTGTGGGTCAGCTGCTTGGCTTAACCCTTCACCCCGCAAAACCAACTAGACCGCGAACGGTTACGGTTGGCCGACACACAGGCTAGGGCCAATCTGTCGACCTTCCAAAGCAACCCGTCCGAGTCGTCCCATATCGACGATAAAACTGGCGACTAATTTATGGATAGCGAACTCACATCCTTCTCGTGAAAGAGCTAATCCACTGATCTTCCACAGCAAAACGTCCGAGTCTTCCATCGTCTGGATTGTTGATGAATATTTGGTCTGTGATCATGTGGTGTTTTTTGTTACACCTAAGAACGCATAAACAGAATGAAACTAAACAAGCCGCCAAAAAAAATATAAAACACAAACCGCAATACCTACGAGTAGCCGATTAAATAACTAGTCGGCAACTACTTTTTGATAGTTGGTCAACTCTCCTAACCAAAACAGCTAATCCACTGACCTTCCACACCGACCAGTTTTCCAAATCGTTGGACGAAAGTGTTGCTGAAACGTCGCAAACTACACTTCAGAAACTCACTTTAGTACCTAGCCGATTAATAGCCGGTGACTAACTTACAGTCAACCAACACACAGCCCTGCCCGTTAGCCAACCCTCAGCCCTAATAGTTATCCAACCCACAGCATTACACTCACCCAAAAACACGCGAGCTGCGGAAAAAAAAAACTAGCACTTTTTGGGTAACATATTTGTTTTGTGAACGACGGGGGGGGCTTCACTTAAAATCGTCGAAATTTCGTCAAAATCGTCCAAATTCCGTCAATTTTGTTTCGTATTTTCCGTTGCATACCTAGGCCGTGGCATTGTTCATACGGTAGCACTTTTTCTATTTTCCTCAAATAAGGTTATGCGTGGGGTAAAGAGTAGTCTCTTATCCTGTCCAAAATCTCAGAAAGACAAAAGGTGCACCTCTACCCCGTACTTATTCGCACTATCACACTATTACTAGCATGTATAGAGCGGGCCAACCAACTGACGTTATACAGCAGATCTATACTATTAGTACCATTAGCAATAGTATTAGCATGTATAGAGCGGGCGAATCAATTTACCTTCCACAGCATCCCATCAGAGTCTTCGAACTCGTTTTCTGGAGTATCGACGAAAATGTTGTCCGTGATCATGTTGTCTCGAGTCTCCGACATGTACACGCCTCGAGCGCCACCGTCGATGTAGTTGTCTTTGAAGAGGTTCCCCGTGCATCTGCCAGAGGTGCCCGAGCTAGCCTCGATTTCATCGGATCCGAGGTACAGCCAGTACGATCCTGTATGCGAACATAAAGAAAGAGAGATATCAGAAAAAGAACTAAGAGAGCCGAAAGAAAAGGAACAAAGGATCCAAGGAAGCAAAGAAAAAAAACACGTCAGACATAAACACACACTTATTAATAGGTAATCGTACAAATGTACAATCAAAACAAGCCAAAACAAATCGAAACAGAACAGAACAAAACAAAACAACGCGAACAAGCGAAAAAAAAAACGTAAAAAAGAAAGAAGAAAAACAGGGGGGAAAGAATAAACATGTTCTCAATCAATCAACGACATTAAAGACAATACCTGGTACGTTCTGCGTGCTTGAAAAATGAAAACGCAACACAAGAAAAATCACAGCATACCAACAGCATAAAACAGAACGAAACCTGGCCAAAACGCAACACACGGACTGCCCTTGTCTCGTCACTCTCCGCATGCTAAAGCAACAGCACGGTGTGAAAATCCAGCGCTCGGTCCCCCGTGTTGAGCACTTTGTTACCAACAGCAAAAGAAGGCGAAACCTGGGAAAACGCAAAATGTGTAGGGTCCCCGACATGCCAAAGCAACGGCACGGTCTGGAACTCCACTCACGGTCGCCCGTGTTAAGCACTTGGTTGTCGAAGATCTTGTTGTACGAAGCCCCCATAGACAGTCGGATGCCCTCCAAGTTACCGTCGCAGACGTTGTCGCTCACCTCAATGCCTGCGCCATTGGGGAAACAACACCGCCATTTTTAACAAAAAATACACCATTGTTGAAAATTATGCTGAATACGTCAGACGTGAGTTGGATAAATTCCGGGCGGAATTTTGCACATCATAAAGCACCAATTTACATTAAAGGCATTTTTTATGCAGATGCTGTTCCGAGCTTGACGCCTTTCTGAAGAAACGTTTGCGTGTGCGAGTACCATTTCAAAAATTGCCCTTCAGGTTACCATCGAAAGGGGTGTTGCCCATCTCAACAGCTGGGTGATTCGGGAAAAGGCACAACCGTTTTCAACATCATAACCAGCAATTTGGAAATTGAAAGCCGTTCTGTGCAATTCAGGCCAACTACACCGTCATTTAGCACAAGCCCCACGTCGCAATCAGGGTAGTCCTCGGTACCGTTTTTTTTTACGGTACCAGATCGGACGGTATTGCGAAATGACGGTACTTTTCAAACGGTTGACGGTATTTCGATTTCTCACGGTACCACTTTTGGCGGTACACGGTATCGCCGAATTTGACGGTACTTTTTCGGCGGTATCGAAAAGTGACGGTATTTTCTAGACGGTAGACGGTTTTTCGATATTTGACGGTACTTTTTTGGCGGTATTGCAAAACGACGGTACCGGTCCCGGTACTGCCAAATTTGACGGTACTTTTTTAAGGGTACTGAAATATGACGGTTCCGCCACTGAGAAATACAGAATTACGAATGACGAAATACTTGACAGTACCTGCCGGGCGGCGATCAAGCATGCCGGCACCACCCCGCTGATGTTCCTGCATACCTATATAGAACGGACAAATAGAGGCTAGACTAATCGTCGAACCGTCAAGCTGACAAACTCACCAGCCTCACGCGAAACAACATTTAGACATTTAGCACCAAAATAAGACAATAAAACAATACTACTACTGTAAACAATAAAACAACAAAACCTAAAACATGAAAACATTCAATGAAAACCATCACCCTACAATCTTTGACGGTTCTGAATATGACGGTTTTTCTAAACGGGAAACGGTACTTCGCTTATTTGACGGTACTTTTATGGCGGTGCTGCAAAATGACGGTACTTTTTAAACGGTTGACGGTTTTTCGATTTTTGACGGTACCGCCTTCGGCGGTACACGGTTTGCCCAAATATGACGGTATTCCGCCGAGTACCGGGACCGACGTACAGCACGGGAAAATTACCTCGGGAATTTTCCCGAGGACTACCCTGCAATTTGGAGGCCGTTTCTTATCATGTGTATCCGATTCCGAGCTTCAGGTTTCGCAAATTGCCCTCTCAGACTCATTTCAAAAGACCATTTTTGAATCCGGAAATGAAAGGCACTTTCTGGCCGTAGAACCTGGCGAGGATAATCGGATCGACAATCTTCATGATCAAACACGAAGTTTACAGATTGTTTTTGGACAAGCTTTCAACAAAAAACTCAACAACACGGCGATCCCTTCAATGCGTACTCGTACGAGTTCGCCGTACCAGAGCATTTCAACGCACTGAGATAAAACTTTCTTGGTGGGGCGAGTAAAAACACGCCGCGTGCGGTTCATGGGAGGAGGGTTGTCGTCTCCCTCGTTCTCGTCGACCTCGTCCATCAACAAAACGTGTCGCAGACGGCGGTTGTTCTCGTCCTCGATGACAAGATTGTGTGGTTTTGAGTTTCGCGAATGCCGCAATCGCGATTGACTGCAAGGACAGTGACAAGGCTCTCGCAGTCGTCACCATCCCCATCCGATCCCACCGGCTAGTGATGCCAGAGGTGTGTGCGAGTGGGAAGCGGGACACAGCGGCAGCAGCACGAGTACACCTGTGATACGCGTTGCACGCTCAGCAAATGCGTTGTGGTGTGCCCGTGGCTTGTACTGCTGTTGTCCGCTTACTACCACGTTAGTTGCCTCCCAAGGCGGATGGAAGCCCGTCATGATGCGAATCCAGACACCATATTCGGACGCGATTTTATCGGAAAATGGACACTCCATTTTCGGGTGGGGGCCGTCCCGAAAACGATATCCGACAATGGAAGACAAAAAAATCACCAGTTTCGGATCTGAAAGGGTCGTAAAAGCGGTATTGCGATCCGAAAACGTCCTTTTTCGGAATCAGAACGGCCCTACAAGAGATGGCCTAAGCTTCACCTTCACACACTGCCGTTAACCTCGATGCCTGCGCAACTCGGGGAAAAGCCCCATCCTTTCGCCGTAAAACTGCCATTCCTTATTCGGATCCGATTTCGAGCCGAGCTTCAGATTATTACAAGCAAACGAAAAAAAAAAAAACACGCCGGCCATGCGAGAACTTGGCCTACCTTAAGACGTTCCTACTCCCGGGTAAATAAAAAAAAAAGCATTTCAAAGTGCATCAGCCGTGAGTTCGACCAACCGAGTGGTCGATACTCAAAGTTTGCAAGCTGCGTCAAAGCATTACCGTTGGAGTCTCGCATGCGATTTTCTAATCCTATTCGTTATGCACGTACGAAATACGGCAAGGGATTTTGTCCCTCGGGCGACGTGAGACCTACAAGCGAGGCCTACAAGTTTCCCTCCAAAAGCTGTGCTCGGGTGAGAGGTGCAGTGCTCATGACCTAAGGAGCCTCATAAGGTCTACCTGTACCTACTGTAGGTGAACCGCTAGCGTAGGTCCTCACCGAACGACTCGAAAAGAGCGATGCAAGCGCTGCCGGAGTTAGTAATGGTGTTGTTGCGAACGATCGCGTTGTCGGACGACCGATGGAGCATGATTCCGTGGAACCCATTATCGTACACAACGTTGTTCTGGATGGAAACGTCATTGCACCTGTTTCGGCCACGGACAATTTGCCGAGGAAACAAGGGTCGGAGCGAAGGGCAGGGCGGGCGGGGGGGTGGGGTGGGGTGCCAGACCAAACATTACTTCGCCACGAGAACAGTACAAGATTTTAGGGTCGACACCTTCGCGGCAACGCCGGAGGGACCATACAAAAAAGGAGGCAGATATTGTAGGGGTGGAGTGTACAACAACGCTACGCTTCGACCAAGGGTACGGCACGGGGGAGGGGGGCAGGGGGGGGAGGGGGTACTAATTTCATGCATAGCCGCAGCCGTATGACCAAACACCCTCGCATCCCTAATGCCGAGGCGGAGCTCGTTGGTTTATCACCGACCAGGCAAGCATCGCCGCACGAAGCGCGAAGCGCCGTGAGGTGTTCAGCGAGTCGCAGCAAGGGTGGGTCACCCTCAGGGCAGGGATGCTGTGGCTTGCGTCTTTATGTGCCATCTTGAGCTTTAGCACATTTAATAGGTTAACCTGCGCCACCAAAACTAGTTACAGATCCATTCTTGAGCCAGGGGTGCCGAACCGCCACTCGCGCGAGTAAGCTGTGCCTGGGAATGAAACCGGGGTACGAGTATGCCTATGTAATACATGCCCTTCTTTCTGTCTCTGGTGTGGTGCTCTCCGGCGGCCGAGGTTGTTTTCTCGCACTTTCGGCTGCGTGTCAAGCACAGGGAGTCCCGCGGGATAATACGATGCATGTCTGGATCCCGGTTGGGCTCCGTGGCGGTGCTCTGAGCAGTCAACGTCGCTGGGCTGACTCTTTTCATCAAGGGGTTGTGTTTCTCCACCTCGCTGAGGCGATCAGGTGCATGGAAAACCTCGCATTGCTTTGGGCGCGGGATGTGAGAAAAGGCGGACCACCGTGTCGTAGACTACTGTTTCCTTACCTCTACCGCTCCAACAAACCTCCAGTTGGCGTCCAAAAAACGAAACACCCACAGCCCAAAAGCCGCACAAACCATGCACCCCAGACAACACGACAGGCGGTTTCGCTTTGGACCGACCAGTCACAACGTAGACCTCAGCGACGTCGGCTTCTCTCACCTTTTGGAGGCGATAATTCCGTGGTTTCCTATTTGCGAGCGTGAAAAAAAAAAAACGTACGAAGTGGACGGGGGAGGAGGGGGCAGACGACACACGATCAACGCACCAGAGGAGCACACTGTTAAAACTGAACTAATCGCCGGAAAATCAAGAGAAGCACGATTGTGTACACGTTCGTGATCTGTTTCGACGAGCGGTGGGATTGCTGAACCCTACTGGTACGCGCGACAAAAGTTGAAGGCAAGCACCGGGCGGGGAGAAGGGACGACACCCGTGACCACGGCTTGTCCAGAAGCTGGGAAGTAGAAATGTGTGCGGGGGGGAAAAAAAAATGAGGTGAGGGATGGTGTTACGTAGATCCCTTCAAGGGTTGATTTTTGTATTATTATTTGGGTTTAAAGAGGGATTGCGGAGATGTAAGTTAATACTCCGTATGTGTGTATAAAAATTCCTCGCAGATGGTTACCGCTAGGGTTAGACTTATAGAGTAGTTTATCAAGCCAAGAAGGGAACAAGAAACGGCACACCTCCGCCGTGCTACTATTGTTAAGGCATTAGTGGGGCATTAGTCCTTTTGACCACTTGCAAAACCAATACCTTACCCAAACTAAGCTATATAATACTCTCCCCCCTGAAACGGCGGGATAGCAGGTCGGGCGGATATACGGGCGGACCTGTCAATATCCAAGCGGTTTCATTTCCTGGAGACTATTTTTCAAGTTCGACATAGGGAAAGTCTGAAAAAGTATATTGTTATGGATGGTGGGATTTGAACCCACGACTCGAAAAAACCATGGTCCTGCCGACGGCGCCATATCGCAAGAGTATGGGGCGGGGACACAAAATGTCCCCTGCAAGTCTGCCACTTGAGCAGGTCCTCGGAGAGTCCTCACTTTCTTAGCCTTCGCAGAGACGTAGCTTTATTCGACTCCACCAGAGCCCCGGATGGCTTCCGAGATTATTGAAAGTAGCATGTATAGTAGCATGTATCATACGTAACACCAATGTGCAGTCAACCCACTTGAGAGCATCAAAACCCCTTCCCATACTAATTCCAAGTAACTTCGTCCCAAAAAAAAGAGGTTTCTACATGCCAAGGGGCTGAGAGCGCTTGTTCCGGCTTGTCACGGGGTGCTCTGAAATCGAGGTACCCACCATATCTACGTCTAACCCTAGCCCTAACCATCTTCGAGGATTTTTTTTACACACATTTTAACTTATATCTCCGCGATCCCTCTTTAAACCCAAACAAATAAATAAAACAATCGATCCTGGAATTGATCTACGTAACCCCACCCCTGTAACCAAACAAAAAAACCCGTTCAACCCTTGCAGCGAAAATATCCTTCGTCTCGTACACAGCAGTGCGCCTGAACCATATTCTCGAGTAAGTCGTATGCACAAAGCTATACCTGGTAGACTATACTTCGAGAAAACGGTTTGAGGCAAACTGCGTACTACTGGCTGTACGAACCGGAGGAGTGCATCCCCACACTGGTTGATTGGGTTTAATAATCCCTTCAAAACCCCCAAATCCCTCCCTTATACTAACATCAAGTAGCAATTCGTAAAAAAAAAAGCGGGTTTCCAGTTCTAGAGGGATTAACTGGGTTAGAAAGCATTGCGGTTTAGATATTAATAGATGTAACTCAAAGCGTACGTCAATCGCTTCCCTTGATTAAGACGTAAGCCGCCGTCGAGGAGCAAAGCCCCTACTGCTGTTCCTCAACCACAGTTTGGAGCAAAGATACAATCTGCCCTCGACCGGTAAAAAACCCTACCTTTAGGTATAATTACGACTGCCATCCGATCGTGTGCAGCGCCACTGTAGCGTCCATCGCCAAAACATGAAAAGCAAAACAGGAATTGAAGGCCAATACAAATGCGGTGCATTCCGCGCACAGCCATAAGATTTTGTCCCCCCCCTTAACGGGTTTTGTAGTTTCCGTGCTTAGAATTACTAAACCAAGAAACACTGCCGTCTTCGTATCACCCTGTTGACCTTGGTGCTATAAACAGCTAGCACTACGGGGAGTCGGCGATCTATATTCTTCACGAGGACATGCACGTCCCCCCGTAACATGCGCGATCGGAGTACCACACACAGCTTGCAAGGATGAGATCCGAGGAAACCCTCCTATCTCACAGCTTGCGTAGTGTCTGCCCCAGGTATTTTTAATGTTACTGAAACTGCGCAAAAGCGCAACAGCCCAGGGAGTCACCGACCGACATCCTTCACGAAAACACTTACGCCCCCATAATCATTTTAGCACCGCAGTCGCGACATGGGGAAAAACACTTTGGACTTAGACTAGGATCCTTGTACGAGTTGGAAATGGGGTAACGCACGCGGTCGGAGTACAACACACAGCTTGCAAAACATTACTCTACACGAAACCCTCTACCTCACAGCTTTTCAAGCAATCTCAACACAACTGTTGTAGAAAACAAGAAAACACTTACGAAACCCACATGAAAAAAAAAAAAAAAAAAACTCTTACCGTTGTTGTATACGACGTTGTTGTGGATGCGCAGGTTGTCGGAGTCGTCGTGGGGGTCGAATCCGTAGTACCTAACACATCCACGACAAAACAGAGCGTCATGCACAGGAACGTTCGTCAAAAAAAAAAAAAAAAAAAATGGTACTGGAACCGACTACATACAGCAGTATCTTATAACTTCGAAGTATATACAGAACACATCCACGACAAAACAGAGCGTCATGCACAGGAGCGTTCGTCGAAAAAAAAGTACTGGAACCGACTACATACAGCAGTATCTTATAACTTCGAAGTATATACATAACACATCCACGACAAAACAGAGCGTCATGCACAAGAACGTTCGTCAAGAAAAAAAAAAAAAAATGGTGCTGGAACCGACTACATACAGCAGTATCTTACAACTTCGAAGTATATACACAACACATCCACGACAAAACGGAGCGTCATGCACCTGTGGAACGTTCGTCAAAAAAAAAAAAAAATGGTACTGGAACCGACTACATACAGCAGTGTCTTATAACTTCGAAGTATATACATATACCCTGGTGCATATTTAAAAAATGAAAGAAACTACTTCAGCTGTGAGATCCACCAAATATGATTTCGATCAATACTCAGCTTCCAGGGTACATATACCGCTCGCCCGCAGTCATTCTATCAACAGGCGTTGTACCCCAGCCTCCAACCTTCCACCCCCCCACCTCTGCCACAACCCCATCCTCAACAGAAACGCGATAAAACCGATGTTTAGCGCAGGCGTCAAGGTCTCTTGGGCCGTAAAATAGTACTTAGAGTGACGGGGGGCGGTCAGTCAACGGGTAAAATCGCGGTATCCTATCAATATCAGTAGACGACCTTTCATCAAATGGTATACATCGGGCATTTTTCATCAAACCTTCTCTTGATCGGATAAATGATTTCATCGGATAAATGGTTTCCGATCTGACAATGAATTTGATCGCGAACGATTTCTAATCGAGATGCATCCATCCCAGGAAGCTTTGATCGAACGATTTCCATCGAGTGCTCATGCTCCTCAACCGCAACTATCCTTCGATGTTGCTCACCCGCTGTCGTGCATGTGGTTGTACTCCCAGAGGCCATCCTGGTGGCCATATGAGTACCTGAACGAAAACCAGGGGAGCGACGGGGGTCCTCATTTCGTGCATAGCCATATTCTCAAGACAATGGACCCTCGCAACCCCACAATGACGGGACAGAGCACGTCGGGGTTTTCACCAACCAGGCAGGCATTGCTTGCACCAAGCGCGAACCGCCGTGAGGTGTCCGGAGAGTCGCATGAAGAGTGAGCTGCATCCTACTAAAAAACACTTGTGAGGCGCACCTTGTGCGTACTCTCTTGCATATCAGATGACAGCGTCGAATGAATTGTTTGTTTTCTTGTGTGGCCATTTCCAGGGATGGGGGGGGGGGAAGAGGGCTCATCTCAAGAGCAACGAAAGACGCCTCGTTCGCAGAGTGAAGGGAAACCCACACAAACGAACACCCTCCGGGCTAGTGCTCTAACCTCTTGCGAAATACGATCTGGCTTTCCGTTTTTGAGGCGCAAACTACGACTGTATTTGAAAACCGTTTTGACATAAGTTCTATGCCAGGTATTACGAATACAAAAACGTTACACCCGCGCTTTGCGGGAAAAAAACACTAGGAATTAGTACAGGTGATATATGCGGCAGCAAACAGGTTTGTCCCCCCACATATTGGGAAAACAAAGGAATATCAATAGTGTGTGTGACATGCGCACTGTTTTTCGTTGTTAATACTTCACTCACATTCCGAACCAGTTGTGGTGTATGTTTGAGAATCGAATGTCCCCCCTGACGTTGACGCGGTCGAATACTTCCGGGTTGGACTCATCCTTGCAGTATCCACGAACCTGGGCAGCGACAGCGGAATGGCGATGGGGAGGGGTGGGGGGAGGTACTCATTTGTTTTCTTGCCTTAGTGGTTTGAGCATTGACCACACATCCCTTTCGAGGCGGAGCACTGTTCCTACTCCTAGTAGAGACACCTTCAACATTTGGGCGCTCATTACGCTTCTTCCATGCAATATGTAGAAACTGTCTGCTTATCCCACCCCGTTCCTGTTTCGCCGTCCCTCTTAACCATCTATCCCCTAGGATAACGATCTCTTTCTCGCTACTCTCTAGTGCACCAAACTCTTCCATGTAGGGGGGCGTACTCAGCCTGTGCATGGCCGTAGTCGTATGACCATAGACTCTCGGATCTCTTACAAGGGGGGGGGGGGGGGGGGGGGGGGGGGGGGGGGGAGGGGGCGAAAAGATTCGGTGTTATCCATAGTAAGTTTACCATTGAACATGCATATATTTCGAGACAGAGCAACGCGCGCAATTTTCCTAACGTAGAGACCTCCAGCAACCTGGGGGGGAGGGGTGTACTCGATATTCATGCATGGCCGTGGTCGCATGACCATAGACCCTCGCATCCCCACAACGCCACAATGCCGGCACGGAGCATGTCGGGTTTTCACCGACCAGGCAGACATTGCTTGCACCAAGCGTGAAGCCCCGTGAGGTGTTCGGCGAGTCGCATGAAGGGTGAGCTGCATCCTGCTTAGAACCGCTTGTGAGGCGGAGTTGCATATAGACGACGGCTTCAATGAGTTAATTTAATTTCCGACGTGGGGGCGGGCTAATTTGTTGATTGTCTTAGTCATTTGACCATTCATTGACCACGCATCCCTTTCGAGACTGAGCACCGTTCCTAGTCCTAATGGAGACAACTCCAGCACTTTGGGCGCCCAATTCGTTTCTTTCACGTATTACGTAAAAAATTTACTCGGCGCCACTCTTATACTCGCCTGAAAAGGCGTGGCGTTAGCTGGCGTAACAGCAGCAGCAACAACAAAAAAAGCAGCCCAAACACTACTTGTACTACTGTAGCACACCTAAACAGCAGTACCAATCGATGGGATACGCAGCCCATGATGGTATTCAACGGATTTAAAGGTTTTTGGTTCTCAAAGCGTCAGTTTTTTCAACCCTTTTCGAAGTCGATGATAGTATAGCGACGAAACATAGTATACACGCGCTCTTATCGTGGGCGAGCGCGCAGTCCACGGCAGCGCAAGCTGCGCGCGTGTCTTACAGGCAATCGAACATGGAGTTCGACTGTAAAATCGTCGTCAGATAGTCTACGAGTAGCAGCTCAGGGGTTGCTTCGTGTGAAGCATGCTGCAATCGTCAGTTACATTCGTTGATTTTTAGAGTTGCGAGTCGGCACGACTTTAGTCACCAACTTAGTGTCTAGTAGGGCCAACAGCTAGTCATTTCCCGCAGTTGCCGACTATCCGACTCATTGGGTTTCCATACTTGCCGGAAGGATTGTCAAATACGTGATGCGTTTGTTCCTTCTCGAGCGGGGCCCCCTTGGCATGCGGGACCCGTACTGGCTCGCTTCGCTCGTCCGACTCAAGTCGCCAAGTCGGCCGGTCATCAGCTGGCTCCACCAGCCGAGTTACCAACCACAGTCAGCTATTTGACTAACGGCAGCTACCGATTAGATACAAGTCGTCAAATCCCGCCAACAGCTCCTGTCACGAAATCACTTCTTCCCTCTCAAGCACCAAAAGGGTCCATAACGGGGAAAGGAGATCATCAGGCAGCCCTAGCCCCTTCATTACCCCGACCCCCGAATTTGGGAGACAAACTACTCGGAGTAAGTGTACACTACTTCGAGTTAGTGTGCGATCATTTTTTGTGACGAGTAACGAAAGTATCCACCAGCTCTTTGGGCACCCATGCCAAGAGGCTTACAAAAGCGTGCAGCAGAAGAAGCCCCACACGGTCTTGGGCATGTTCGTACAGCTCCTTGCATTGCAGCTCGTGCGCACAACTTTTTCTAGCAGCTATTAACAGGGTTTTTGGCGTGGTAGATGCTGCAATTACTGCCATTCGCCCCCCCCCCCCCCCTACGTGAAGCCGCACACGACGTGTCCTTCGGTTCCCACTATAGCGATAGCGTGAGCTGTTCCTATCGGCGGTCCCCGTTACTACTCCGGCAGCGCAAAGGGCGAAAAGTTTGTGAGCTTCTGATTGGTTAAACTCCTCAAGCGCGGAAGTATCGGATAGCATGAAAAAAATTACGAGTATATTCGTTCTAGTAAAAGCTCGTCGGGTTGGGAAAGAACGCCTTCGAACTCATATTTTGGGGGGGGTAGTGAGACATCCAGCTCCTCATGTTACGAGCTCAGAAAATTCTCAGAATCTGCTGCACCCCTAGCGCGCGATGAACGACTCACTCTGTCATACTCTTGTCATACTGCTGAAAACGACGAACGTCATAGCCCAGGGCCACCCAACCCACGAGAAAACTAGGTGGGTAACACAAAAACCAAAGGTAGGAAAACGTGTTTCTAACCCAACTTTTCGCTGTTTTTCTCGTGGGCTGGGTTGGTAGGAAAACGTGTTTCTAACGCATGTTTTCCCTGCTTTTCTCGTGGGCTCGATTATAGCCTTGGATTGTCAAATTCGACGGTTTCAATACTATTGTTAATACACTTTCCCACCCGACTCTTACCCAGACAAAAAGCTGGTACATCGCAACTGCTGTTGGCGGAGAGTCACACAAGAGATACAACCTGCATTCAGGGAAGTTCGATCTCTGTCGGAACGACATCCACGCTACATTGTAAGAGAGCGAAAGTATAAAAATATCAATACTATTATGTACCTGGTGTACATATTGTCTTCTAACACGAACGCGAAATCACAAGCAACATCACACAAGAGATACAACTTGCATTCAGGGAATTTCGATATCTATCGGAACGACATCTACGCTGCAGTGTAAAAGAGCGAAAGTACAAATATTATCAATACAAATATGTAGCTGGTGTTCATATTGTCTACTAAAACGAAAGTGGAATCACGAGCGAAATGAGTAAACAAGGAGATCCCACCAACCTTGTAGCTGATGCCGTAGGCCTCCGACGCTTGGTAGCCAAGGTACGCCACCTCGCTGTTGATGACTGTTTGAACACAATAACAAATCAATTACCGCGGCGCACGACCGCCGTCAACAGGGGCAATAGGAACACGGAGAGGCGGGGGAGAAGACATCAACAGGACTGCGAGTAGGCTGACTGCCAGTCTCCAACGAGTTGTTAGGTCTTCAGAAATATTTCCCAGTTCGGTGATTGGCGTATGTTTGCATTTTAGTATCTGACTAGGTGCGTACATGTCTTGTTTTGTGTTTGATATCGAGACCAACACTACAACAACGCCCTGGAAACGGGAAGAGGGGAATGGGGGGGGGGGGGGGGGTTATTGCTGTTTCAAACAAACAACAAGCTTGCATCACAGCCGGAGATATATAGCGGGGGGTTGGAGGAAGGAGGGAAACGGAGGGCGGGGGGAGGGGAGGGGAGGGACAGGCGCGGCCCGTAATGATACAGATCCAAGGGTTTCGGCCGGGGTGGGGAAGTCATCATTACCCGTAGATATATAGCAAGTAGTCGGAGGAAAGAGGAGAGCGTAGGGGGGGGGAGGGGAGGGGGGGGGGGGGGGGGGGGGCAGGCCTGGTATCGAGACAGAAAACGGGGGTTTCGGCGCGGGTGATCACCACACCCGGAGATATATGGCGAGGAGTCGGAGGAAGGACGGAGCGGAGTTTTTTTTCAAGAGGCGGGGGGCGAAGGCGGGCCCTGTACGACACAGAAAACGGGGGTTTCGGCGGGGTTGGAGGGGGGTCATCACCTCCCCATGCTAACAACACCTTCGGCGCAAGGTAGCAAGTTGGAAGAGGAGGGGGGGGGAGGGCAGAGCGAGGTCATCAAAGACGCATGCAGGTTGACACAAATCAAACCGTCGTAAGCAGTGTAAGTGATCTCCTACAAACAAATATGAGCACATACTCGCATTTACACAGACAGCAACAGTCACCACCACTAGACCCGTCGCCACCAACGACAAACCTATTACCAACAACAACAGCAGCAGCAACACCACCACCTACTACACCAACACCACTATTGACAGCAACAACATCACCAACAGCACAACCAGCCGTCACCAATTACCATAGCAAGCCCAACAACAACAACAACAACAACAACAACAACAACAACAACAACAAACAACAAACAACAACAAACAACAACAACAACAACAACACGCCCGCCGAGCGACTCACTGTCCATCCTCCCCTCCCCAGCATCATCGTCCGCAGCCCCAACGCAAGTATCCGAAGAGTGCGTCATCTCGCTCACGATAGAGATGAAAGATCGGGGGTTGCTGCCATCGTTCGCACCGCTGTCGTACGTCGCCTTGGATTGGCTCCAGGAGACAACCTTAAAAGTAATATGTTAACAGGGTCAATGTCAAACTTGATTTGTTAGCCGTGTTAAAACGATGATGATGGAAGCACTACGAGCATCTTGTTAAAAACTTCAGTACGCCTGAGGTATACATGCATTTATCGAACGTCAGCCGTGGCATTTGACTGCATCGCTCGCTACAACCACGAACGTTAACATAATTGTCGAGAAAAAATAGTCGCGGGAACCGCCATTAACGACAATCAACAACAAAACATCCATAGAGTCAGCCGTAAGATAAACACTATAACAGTCGTGGTCAAAATCGTCGATAAAAAACGTGAACAAATTGGCGTTGAAAAAAAAAAAGTCAAATACATTGCCAAAAAAACAAAAAACAAAAACGCGGCTCTCACCTTTGTCCGCAGGAGGGATATATAGGCCCCGTGCGATCGGAGCTGGATCGCGTTGGTAGAGCTAGAAACAAGGCGAAGCTCCTGCAAAATAAAAACAAAAAAGCAGGTAAGGAGACCCACGCACAGCAGTACAACGCTTGAGGATAGACCTTCCAATAATCGGAACGTTTACTGTTTGCACGAAAGGGATTAGTGCTTCCCATTGGGACGAAGGCATGGACGTAGACACCACTTAATCCAACCCCAAACCCTAAAAACCCTAACCCCAACCCGGCCTCACCCGGAATCACACAGTACGCTACACACCACACCCATACCACTCCACTCCACTCCACACCAAACCACACAGCACCCCAAAACACCCCACCTCACCCCATTCCACTCCACAGCACCCCACCCCACCCGACAGCACCCCAACCCATCCTATCCCACACCTCACCACACTTTATCTTACCCCACCAACACACCCACACCGCACCTACCCTACCCGTCATTACGCGGGCATTCCATCCCTGTTCCTTTTTTGCGATGGGGGTCTACCAGAAAGGCGGTGGTGGGTGAGAGCAATACCAGCCATGACCGCCGTAAGGCGGTGGTGTGCGAGAGCAATATCAACCACGACAGCCTTATAGGGGGAAGCCGCCTTGTTCATCCCGGGTTATCACTGTAATAGTCTAATAGCTAATAGTGCAATTTCCTCAGTCGCATCCAGAGATTTAGACCGCCTTATATCCGGCTACCGCGTTAATAAGACCGCCTTATTGGGGGAGCCGTACGAGTACTGTACCGATTTCTCACATCGCAACCGAGGTCGTCGTGAAGCAGCAAAGTAGTCCCGCTCTCCATAAACAAGTTTTCCGTCAAAAACCAGATGCTGTCACACGCCAAGGAAAGGAAGACAGCAAATGCCACGAAAGGATGACGGCAGGAAGACGTGAGGATATTCGAAAGGGACGTCGCATTGGTGCTCCAACGAACTTTACATTGGCGAGATATTAACAGGGACGACGAACAGAAGACAGCAAAGGGGCGACGCAAGGAACAGGAACAGGAGAGGAAAAAGGGATGGAAGACAAGACAGGAGAGCTTCGTAAGGATAAACAAGGCAAGGAAGGTACTAACAAGCGGCAAATGGACGAGGGAAGGAGGCCGGACAAGCAAGGGGTGACGAAAGCAAGACGATGACGAACTCGACAGGAACACTAGGTTGAGAGCTACCGCAGGTATGGGGGAATGGTTAACATGTGGGGGATGCCCCCTTGTTGCGTACTCTCAAGTGCGTGATTGGTTCTACTCGCAAATGCGACTCCTCAATATGGAATACCACGCATGCTTATGTTGATCGACTGGAAGTATTTAGAAAAGCAAAACGTCAACACGTACCAGGTAGTCAGCAAAACCACTACCACCAGACCCGCACACCCCACGTTCCCGAAGCTCCACAAACCGTCAGCGCTAGCGTCTTGCGACGAGTACAAGCAATAGCCGCCCTGCTTGTGAGTCTACCTGACTCGACTCAAAACCTCTGCGAATTCAAAACAAGCCAACCAGCATACTGTAAACGACGGCATGGACCGGTGGGTACAAGGGACTGGGGGGTACAAGGGAAGACACCTGCGCACACGGCTTTTGTCCGATACGCCGGGTAATGTATTTCGAAATCCGAAAACGAACGTTGTCGGATCGCAAACGCGGGCAGAAACACCAACCTTTGCAGACCTAAAACTGGTCATTTTTCCATTTTGAAGGCCGCGTTTTGGGGTATCGTTTTGGGGACGGCATCCACCTGGAAACGGGGGTCCATCTTGGGATGAATCGGTGCCCGGAAATGACAATGACCCACGCTAATAGTAATAATAACAAAACAACTTGAATGTTTTCCAAGTACCGCTGACACCTATGTGGCTCTGTGATGGACCGTCGCCTAGGCGTAAAACATGTTTTTTAGAATGGAAAGGTGTGGCTGACGTGTGTGTTTTGGGGACAAAAACTGGAATTAAAATAGAAAGGCGTTTTGGGGCTCTAAATGACGGGGAGAAAAAAAAAATGACGGAAAAAAGAAAAAATTGTCGATTACAGCATACGACCACATGAAGCAATCCGAGCTGCTGGTGTAGGAGATGTGTTCGAACTGCAGCGCAGGAAGCCGTGAGGCAAGCGCGAGGCATTGCCATGCTCGGGTTGCCTCAAGTTTTTCCTACGTAGACGCTCGAGACAGCGCTCGTCGTTTTCTTTTCTTTGGACGGATCCCAAACGGGTTGAAGCAAGCTACCAGGCGCATACGGTACTGGGTATACTCATGCACACGGCGTTCAGGCCGTTTTCCTGGGACGGCTGCGGGACTCGTGGCATTGTCAAATGCGCCAGTTTGCCTGCCATCAATCGTAAACCTCTGTCCGCTTAACATACCAGGGTATGTGTTGTATTTTTCATTCTTGGGCAAGCGTAGCGGGCGGCGAATGCCGCCCGCGAAGCGAAGCGCGCAGGTTAGTACTGCTGTGGTATACACTCGTCGGTCGGGCTTACGGTCTCCGAGACGAAAACAGAGATTATGTGCCTGCAAACCAAAGGCGGGGGGAAGGTGTCGTTCACAACCAATGCAGCCGGCCAGGTATACAAACAAACAATCGAGTTTGTGTACTTGGGCGGGGCTATCACCGCAGACAGAGACCTCAGCATAGAGATAACGCGGCGTCTTCAGAGGGCCTGGGCGTGCTTCCAGCGGTACAATATGGAAATCTATGATCGCCCGGGTGTGCGCTTACGGTTGAAGGTGCGGTTGCTGAAAGCTGAGGTGGTCGAGACATGCTTGCATGACGTGGAGCCCGAACAAGCCTGACTATGACAGGCTACGACGGGTTCACCACTCCATGCTCCTCCGATGCCTCAGATGGCGGAAACGGAAGCGCGACGACCACACCCTATCGTACGCCGACGCGCTTGCCAAGACAGCTTCCGCGAGCATAGAGGCGACAGTGCGCGAACGGAGGATATTGTTTACCGGGTTCGTAGCACGTATGGGGGAGCGTCTGCCACAGAGGGTGATGTTTGGGGAGCTTGTTGGGGGTAAGGGCTACTCAGGGGGGCAAGAGAAGGACTGGATGGCTCATCTGAAGGAGGATATGTCCGTATTTGGAATGAAATTCGAAGGGTGGCGAAAGGCTGCTCAGAAGGCCGGTAGATGGTTTCGACGAGTAGAGAAGGGAGTTGAGTTGTTCATGCGGAATTGGCATGAAACGGAGAGACGCAAAGCTGCAGAGCGACGCGCAAAGGCTGCGGCAGCGCCATCCACCGTCGACATCTCTAAACGGCCGGGGGGAGGGGGAGGAGGGGAGGGGGAGAGGGGGGGAGGGGGGAGGGGGGGAGGGGGGAAGGGGGGAGGGGGGAGGGGGGGAGGCGGGGAGGGGGGGGGGGGGAGGGGGGCAGGGGGGAGGGGGGGAGGGGGGGAGGGGGAAGGGGGAAGGGGGGGAGGTGGGAGGGGGGGAGGTGGGAGGGTGGGAGGGGAGGAGGGAGGGGGGGGAGAGGGGGGAAGGGGGGAATGGGGGGCGTCATGCCCAAGAGACTGAAGTCTGGGTCTGGCCATCATCGTCTTGAAATTTGTGGGCCTTCCAATGGCCGTGACAAGATAACGTAAGACCGCCCTGACTTCGTCGCCATGTTGCGTTCTCTCCCCAGTGCCATTGATGATGCACTTAATACCCTTTATGAGCGCAATGCCGTCTTTAGTCAGCTAGGGGTTGCTAGTATAACATTCTTTTCTCTTTTCCTTTCCTTGCTTCCTATTCTTGTCTTGTCTTTTCTTGCTTTCCATGTTTTTTCTTTCCTTTCCATTCTTTTTTAGTACTTTCGCTTTCTTGTCTTTTCTTTCCTTTCCTTCATCTTATCTTTTCTTTGCGTCTTTTTCCCAATTGACTTGCGTCTGCCGTGCGTATGCATAGTGATAGGTACAACGTGTAATATATACGTGGTAGTCTTTCTTGGGTGGCAAGCGGTATAGTCGGTTTTTCCAGGCGCGAGTAGTGAGACGTATGCACCAGCATAGACCTGGCACATCGTAGGCTGACTCCCGATTTCACTTTTATATGTTTCTGGTGGAGGCATGAATTGCGTCTGCTGTGATATATGCGTGTACCACCTTTGGTTTGTGTTATTCCCTGGGGTATTCCTCAGCTCCAGAGTGACTGGAGCCTGTCCTGTGACCACGGGCTTGGTTATGGGAGTTAATGAGAGAACAACAACAACAACAACAGCAACAACAACAAACACTCATACTCATGCTCATTGGAAGCTGCTGCTCCAAAAGGCAGAATCAGACCTTTGCTGTTGCAGCAATGACTCTGGCAGCATCAGGCTTGTTGTGTGGTTGTTGGTGTTGGCGGTTGGAGGGTCGCTCGGCATGTTTACACACACGATTGAGTAATTGATTGTTGATTTCCATCATGATGTATCATACCGAGTACTACTACTGCTGTTCACACCCGGTATAGCAGTACCAAGGAGTACTGGTGCGGCCAGTAAGCATGAGTGCAGAAAACCTAATAAGAATCAGAGGAGTAAGAAAGGCATGCTGATAATCACAGAGTAGTATAAGAAAAGAGCTGTCAAACTCAAGCTACAGCAGTAGTGTCGAACGTACCCGCCCACGACCTGCACCGTCTCCCAATTAAGAAACCCAGCCTGGGTCCGAAATTCTGCGTATTGCGCCGAAGTGTTGACTTCGGGCGAAATACATGCAGCATATCATATGTATAACATACTTCGTATCAAACATCACACAAATGGCAGGTCGGCCAGCAACATCAAGCAGCCGAACGGGGGCTTCGTATATATCATGAGAGAGCCTAGTCCTTCTATGGACGCTCTGGAGCTGTCGTTTGGAAACATCGTTACGAGTGCCTGTGCACAGCAGTGCACAGCAGCAGCGCAATCCATGGCGCACCGTTTACGTATTCGAATAGAAGCACCGACCACGACGCACAAAGTGTTCCTATTCTATGTTCCAAACATACCATTGATACAGCAGCAGCGCACCAGCAGTAGATAAGAATGTGGCACCTGTGGTCAACTACGGGTGCCTCTTGTTTTTGTTGGTATTGGCCCAATTAACCAAAGGTATTGCGGCTGCTGCTGGAGGTATGAGGTTGGTACGGGTAGTAATCGCCAGGACCACTGCTGCTGCTGCTGCTGCTGCTGCTGCTGCTGCTGCTGCACGGGTCACGTACACGATGATGTTTGATGTTGCATCGCATTTCATGCTCTAGCCAACTGGCTTATGCAAGAGCAAGCAGAGCTAGTAGAGCATGCCGGGGGGGCTCGACAACAAGGGGTCTCGTGGCCCCATGGCAGAGTCTAATCCTAAGAAGCTACCCACAGCGAATCTCGCTCACCCAGTTTCAGCAGTGGCCACCTCCCCCGCTGCGGTCATAGGCACCAATGGAGGATCATCAGCATTCTGGTAGATGTCGGAGAGCGTGACGCAAGAGCCCGCGCCCTCTACGTACAGGTACTCCCCGCCGTTGACCCAGCGGTAGGTAGCCGCCGGGCCGTCGGGGGGGCACTCCGTCAGCCGTACGCTCGTGCCGTCACCGCTCCTAAACCTGCTCGCCAAGCAGAGGCCTGCAGCAAACAGAACCCCCTTCCTGCTGGGCATTTTGATGCCTGTCCCTCTAAAAAATACAGAAAAAAAAAACGGCGAGATGGCCCAATGTCCCAACGAGTAGCGAGAGGGGCGACGCACGCTGAGCAGAAAGGAGGGACCTGACCCTCAAGACACCCCTACCACCCGATATTTATTATGTGGTCCTCCCTAGTGTGTGGAATGGGGCTGGTGGTCTTTCAAGTGTAGTCTTCTGCTGTGCAAGTGTGTCGATTTTGACAGTCCGGCCTCCGAGAGGCTTGGGTAGCTTATCTCGTGTTTTTAGTAAAATAGGTACTACTCCCTGTATGGCGCAAGTAATCCAGGGAAATAATCAAAGAATACAAATTTGTTGGGAAAAGTTTCGCCGTTATTTATGGAGTCTTTCATTGGAACTACACCCCGTCGCATTCCCGTTAACGTTTTTTTCGAAATTTAAAAATTGTGTTTCGTCCAAAATATGATGCCATGGCTTTGATTTTGCAATTTTGCGTTGCAATTTGAATTCGCGCACTATGTGCTCCAGGCGTTGTTGAATTGATAGGTCCTCTGCCCTTTGCCGTTATCTGGCGAAAGAAGCTCGGGGAAGTTGGAAGAAATAACGGGGAGAGAGAGAGAGAGGGGGGGTGGGAGAGCCAGAGAGGTATATAGAGCGCGGAGAAACGGCGGAGGCTGGACTATATATTTTGGCCACAGCAAAGTGCTAAAACGACGAATTTGTTTTGGAGCAGCAGCGGAGATAGGAAGCCACAGAACGCTGAAGGCTGAAGAGCTGAAGAACCCAGGAGGATGGCCGTCACTGCAGCTCCTGCCGGGTGAGGATACCGATAGCATCAGCAAAGACTGACAGGAGTTCATTGCGATACTCTCCACTGTTCGCTGGCGAAAGTTCCGTACCGTAGAAAGTGTCTCAGGCTTTGCCTTGTTTTCTTTGCTCTCTGCCATCCTCGAGGGACCTCGCAGATCGGACATGCGCTTACTCCCAACCGAGCAGCGAAGCAAAGCCTTCATGTCTCAGGCTCTTGGTCGCGCGATGCGGACATAGCTTTCAGTTACTCGAGCCTGGTATGTCTGCATAGGGGGCGGGTTAGTCGTAATCGCTAGAGTGTGTCCACGTGTTCCTGTGTGCCCCCTCGTTCTTGTACTGCTGTGCAACGAATAGGTATGGTTTGCACCAGACTTGTCTCCTCGCTGCTCGTCCCGTCTCTGTGTAGGTAATCATACCTAGATTGAGCAGAAATTTGAACATTCCTGCTGATAAATACGAGGTGCCAGGTACTGCAGCATGCTGTGTAGCCGTGTAGTACGAAGACACCCGGCAGCGCGATGCAATGCAATTTGCACACCGGTACGAGTTCACTCTCTCGTACTGCACTGGTATGATGCGTGGCTTGTGGCCACGGGGCTTGCAATAGTGCAAACGAGGTACGTTTCTTGTCTCTGGGAAGAATATCCGGGGCCCTCGTCCTTGGGAAGGACATCCTGGGTAGACCGTGCTGCGTTGGCTCGTAAACAAGGTAAAGGCACACAGACAACACACTAATTAGAGCATGTTGACCTTTTGCTCACGTTCCCGTCGGCCGCCGACCGTCCTGTCGCCAAGTTGGTGTCAGTCATGGACATGGCTTGCCGCAAGAGCACCACTGCTGCCAGAGAGGAATGTGATTGATGCTATTGCACTATTGCAATAGCATCGGTAAATATGTTGCATGTGCCTGCCTCTTGCTCTGTTTTCCAGGGCTTTTGACGGGTCATGACTAGTCTAATGACCCGACACGCGCGGGTCTGGTGCGCGTTGGGTCATGCGGGTTCCAAAATGTCGCGGGTCGGGTAGAGTGGGGTCATTCATTTGGTGTAAAATCTGACGGGTCGGGTTGGGTCGGGTCAAGAAATTTTTAAATCACGCGGGTAGGGTCGGGTCGAGTCAAGAGCTTTGAAAATCTCGCGGGTCGGGTTGGGTCGGGTCAAGAGGCTTGGAATCTCGCGGGTCGGGTCGGGTCGTGTCGGGTCAAGATGTTGGAAAATCTCGCGGGTCGGGTTGGGTCGGGTCAAGAGGCTTGGAACCTCGCGGGTCGGGTCGGGTCGGGTCAAGATGTTGGAAAATCTCGCGGGTCGGGTCGGTTCATGGCCCGCGAGATTCGGGTCATTCACGGGTCAAGCCACCTTGACTCGCGTGTTGGTTTTTTGCTGGCTCGCGGGTCGAATCCGCGGATCTGGCATGCGGATTTGCCTCGTCGAAACTTGACCGCTGGCTGCTGCTCAAACTTTCAGCTGCCTGGTCGTATGATACTCAAAGCTGACGTTTTTCAATTTTTTTTTCCTGTAAAAACGTAAAAACTTACAGCTGCCTGCCGGAGGGCCCTTGTCGTGCCTGCGCCCCGCGGGCCGGACCCGCGAATCCGACCCGCGGGTCCGAAAATGCTTTGAAGCAAAACTTGCCGCTTCCTGCACGCAATCCTCTCTCGTGCCGATACTCCGATCGTACATACGTTATCATAGCGTCCGAAACAATCACACCAGACAGTAGCTTCTCGTACCAGGTATAAAGTATTACTTGAATCCCGTGTCGAGTGACGCCCTAAGAGGTATTATTCATATATACCCCGCCACCATCAACACCACCACCACCATGCACCCCCCCCCCCTCCCCGCCGCCCCACCAACCCCCCCCTCCCCCCCCCCCCCCCCCCCCCCCCCCCCAGTACAGACACACGAGCACACAAAAACAATCCCCCCACCCCCCTCCCCCGCCCGCCCCACCTCAAATAAAAAGCCTGCCAAAGTAACACTACCAGACAGATGATATCACCTTACTGCGTTTCCAGCCATCCATGCCGTGGCTCCAATTCATTTACTATAACTTTCCCCCCCCCGCCCTCCTTCCCCGCGCCCGCACCATCGCCTAAATAGACCTAGCACCACACGCATAGTAAGTTCCAGGGCTTTTCACGGGTCATGACCACCCGCGGGTCGGGTCAAAGGGGTTTCGAAATCTCGCGGGTCGGGTCGGGTCGGGCAATAATATTTTAAACTCTCTCGGGTCGGGTCAAGAGGTTTCAAAATCTCGCGGTTCGGGTCGGGTCGGGTCGGGTCAATAGGCTTCAAAATCTCGTGGGTCGGGTCGGGTCGGGTCAAGAGGTTTCAAAATCTCGCGGGCGGGGTCGGGTCGGGTCAAGAGGTTTTCTAAATCTCGCGGGTCGGGTCGGGTCATGACCCGCGAGTTGTTTTCGGGTGACCCGCGGGTCAAACCCGCCGATCTGGCCCGCGGATCCGCTTTTTTCAAACTTACAGCTGGGGGCCATTGCCGTGCAGGCGCCCCGCGGGTCGGACCCGCGGATCCGTAAAGAAAACGAAACTTACCGCCTCCTGCCTCTCTCGTGCTGATGCTCCGATCATATGTCATCACAGCGTCTAGAACCAGGAAGTACCCCTAGCTACTCTTGCCAAGGCATTCAGTGTGACGCGAATCCCGTGCCGGCTGAAGCCGTAACAACAGTAGTGATAATACGATCATACCTGTACGAAATGTGACCAAACGTAAAAAGACAAGGGCAGTCGTCGTCGAAGCAGCAGCAGCCGCAGCAGCAGCAGCAGCAGCACTGGCAGCAGCAAGCACCAGCAGCAGATCCCGGACTCTCGCGGATCGCAGCCCCTGCTGACAGATCCACCTCCCCAGTTGTGGGCTTGCTGCCGGAGGCTGCATATATATATATAGAAGATAGATACAGTAGTAGTAGTAGCTAGCTCGACAATTGTCATACGAGTACGAAATGTGAACAAACGTAAAAACACAATAGCGGTCGTCGTCGAAGCAGCAGCAGCAGCACCAGCAGCAGACAACGAATCCTCGCGGATCGCAGCCCCTGCTGACAGATCCACCGCCCCAGTTGTGGACTTGCTGCCGGAGGCGGCTCAGCTAGGCTGCTTGCCGGGGCCGTAGACTGCACATGTACCTAGCTCGCTCGTCGGGTCGCCCGTCGGGTCGACCCTGTGGTCTAGCGCTACGAGCTTGGCTAATTGCCCATGCTTGTGGGATGCGGTTTGTTTTTCATTTTTCGTGCGCACACCACAAAATGCTGCTGCAAACAACGCCGGTAGAAAGCTCCAGAGGACACGACATCCTGGGAAAAGTACGAGGGACCAAGGGCCAACCAACCGACAGAGGTATACATGCTTTGACCCGTGGCTTTTCGACTTTGACCCGTGAGAAATGTCACGGGTCAAGTCGACCTGACCCGCATTAAACCCGCATCTCGCGGGTCACCCGAATCGTGGCGGGTCGGGTCGGGTCAGGAGGATTTCATAATCTCGTGGGTCGGGTCGGGTCGGGTCTGGTCAGGAAGTTTTCAAAATCTCGTGGGTCGGGTCGGGTCGGGTCAAGACGTCTCCAAATTCTCGCGGGTCGGGTCGGGTCGGGTCAAGACGTCTCGAAATTCTCACGGGTCGGGTCGGGCCAGCTGACCCGACCCGACCCGACCCGACCCGACCCAACCCGGCCTTCGAGATTTGACCCGACCCGTGAAAAGCCCTGGTAAGTTCCTACCAGGTATACATTCGTGCGATCTAAAGCGGTTGGAACCCCTCCCCCCCCCCTTAACTCCGCACAAGGGGAATGATTGCAATGATCGCATCGCGTAGTGTGAATATGGCAAGGCACCCACGAGGCAGTTACATAGTAATATACCCATTGCTGTCTCCGGAGTGGCCACACCAGAAAACAAAGTATACGGCATTGGCGCTGTCATCCATAAGCAAGAAAGTAGGCACAAGGTGCCGAAGTCCGTCACCTCACGGCGCTTCACGCTTGGTGCAAGTAAGGTCTGCCTGGTTAGTGAAAACCCGACGTGCTCCGTCCCGGCATAGTAGGGATGCGAGGGTCTATGATCATACGACAACGGCCATGCACAAACTGGCTACACCCCCCCCCCCCCTCTTGAACGGCCAACCTCGCCCAGGCGAAAACCAGCTGCTGGGCGCACGTCTGGCGGAAGAAAGGCTACGACGAAGGCTTCTGCAACACACGGGGTAGGTGACTCCGTGAACCTTTTTTCTCAAGTGAAACCCTTACTTCGAGGACAAATTGCTTGGAGATAAAGGAGGGCGTTCCTCAAGGAATGCCATGTTTTGCGACTATATAGAGCATGGGTGTTCCTGAAAGTTAAGACTTTCCATGTTTTTGGGTATTGTAGGAGGGGTGTCCCGCAAGGGTTTCCTTGCACACTGTATGTGGGAAGTGCAGGAGGGATGTTCCCGGGATTTCCACGTGCAGGAGGGATGTTCCCCGGGGTTTCCACGTATGTGGGCAATAGAGGAGAGGTACTTCTCATTGGTGTCCATGTACGTTAGCCATAGAGGTGGGGTGCTCCTCAAGATTTTCCACGGTGTGTGGATGGGGGAAGTATAGGAGGAGTGTTCTCTAAGGGTTTCTGTGTTTCGCAGGGGAAATGTTATCATATGTGGGTATTGTGCTTTTGGGGGAAGGCGGTGGGTTGATCATCCAGAAGATGGCGGCGTTTGTGGGTCGCGACTCAGGCGAGCACGGCAAAACTCAACAGAACCGAACGCAGCCGAAATTTTTGGAACGAACCAAACCAAACCCACGCCAAGTCAACCAAAAGAAACCGACCATAACACAACATGGCACGGCCCAACGATAGCAATCCAACCCAACCCATCACGACCGCCTCCTTCAGCCATTGTCAGGGTTGGTAGTGCATGTGGACGCGCAGCTAGACGACCTTTCTCCGATGAACAAGGAATACGGTCGACTCCTGCGGAACTTGGGTGCCGACGTGCGGGAGCGCCTCCCCAAGAACATCGAGACCCTCACGCATCTCGTGTGGAAAGATGGCGACGAAGGTGGGTCTCATTGGTTAGTGTTGGTGTCCGGGAGACAGTCGATTACACCCTGATTGTCGTGTATTTATACGAATTGGGTTCTGACCATTAGTACACGGCGTAAACCTCGACAACTCGCGAAGCGCTGGTGCCCACGTACGCGATTGCCGTCCCGACCAAAGCACAGACCGTTGCGCGCTTAGTCTGTAAGGGTGGTGACGAAGGTGATTGTTGCTTGTGATGTTGTATCCAGGTATCCGGAAGACAGTCAATGACTGTCTGGTAAGTGGGGTCTATGGGCTGGTTGATGATTGGTCGCTCACCAGCTATTAGTTGGATATGTATCTACAGTAAGGCCGGCGGGGTATTTTGCTGAGATTTGCGTCACTGCGCTTGGCCGGTGCATTTTGCGCTCGCTTTGTATTTTTTATCGAGAGATTTTAACTCGGTTGGTTGGCTTTCTTTCCCCCCACTATTCCCTCGCCAGCAAGTGTATCCGAGTCTCAGCCACCTACCGATTCGAATTTCGTGTTTACGTAGTGTGCAGCATAAACTTCGAGCGCTCATCTACAGCTACCATGCCTGCCCGCAGGTAAATATTCTGCATTGAGGGGTAGGACGCCACAGTGGAAAAAAAATTACCTGGGACGTGAAACGTGTGCATTTGCTGTACGTGTGGTATGTCGGTTGCTTTTCCTTAGGTTCGGCGCAGAGGGCGGCGGAAGCCGGTGTTTTGCTCGTCTCCAACACCTGGGTGCACGCGTGCGATAAGGCAAGTGCACGTATGTGCAACAACGCAACAGCACTTCAGAAAGTGGGAATCGGAGTTTCATTTTGGGCGATTTTCCTCCAGATATGTCTTAACCCTTTCGTTGCTACATGAATTTGAATTGTCCCCCACTGATTCCAGATAGTTTGCCCGTAACAACGGCGGGTAAGATTTTAAAGTGGTTTAAAAAACTTGTTTACATGCTGAAAGTGGTGTAGGATGCACCCTGCCTCGCATACCGTAAGACTTTGAGCCTGGCCCAGGATACTTTTGCTCGTTTCGTCTCGATAGCGCAAGTACGACAACTCACCAGCACGCGACAGAACGGACCCTTGGAGCTACACTTTATTCGTAGGATAAGACTACTTGCAAATAGAGTGGGGCAGTGGTGGATACCTGGTATGGCAAGTCCGACAATGCATTATTAGTTCGACATGAAAACCGGGAAAAAACAATAAATATAAGCTCGATACGGAATGAAGCCCTGCGCAACTGCTGTCGTACAACTATTAATCGTTCGAAATGGTATCACCATGGTAATAGATGGCATGGTTGAAACATCTAGAGGGTGACCCGGGGGCGTTTGCTTGTCGTCCTCTCCCTCGTAACGCCTCGGAGTTTCGCACGTCTTTCAAGTATTGTTCATATCGAGCGCTTAGGTTAATTATCGGACTGGTATTATTCAACGGGTTAACCCTTTTTGACCTGCACTCGCGGTTCACGAGGCAACCTACTTTTAGTTCGAAGGGTGGTTTTTTGCGGAAGTGGAAGGGCTCAGAAATTGGGGGTTAAGAAGTTTTGGGTCGACTTTGCACAGAAACATACGAAAAACGTGTTTAATTCCTGGAACTGAAATTGGTGTAGGATACACCCGACCTCGCTTAAGAATTTGAACCTGGCTCCAAAAGAGGTTGCTCCAATCTGTTACTACGCTTGTTGAATTGCGCCCCGATTCCCGTACGCCCTGATGCCATCAACAATGGCGTCTAGTGCGCCAATAGCGCCCACTCGTATGCGCGCAATTAGTATACTAGGAGGCCGCAGTTGAACGCCTTTACAGTTGGAAATCCGTTTTTGGAAGCAAGTTACTTGGGAATAGTCCAGGGAAGGAATTTCGAGCTCTAAAGGGGTTAACCTATTGACTGACTGCCCCCCAACACTAAGAGTGGCATATTACGGCCAAGGGAGGCCTTGTCGCGTCGAAAAAGACCGGTCCCCGGGATAGTATAGCTGGCTCTGGGAACTTGCGCAGCAATATGTACAACGACCGTCAACATGTGTGCTTTATTTGTGGTCAGCAGGGGTAGACATATAGTAGGCTTCAGCGACCTCGAAGGGTCTATGTTTTTGGCGCTGTGTACGCTAGAGTCTCGCATACTCAGTATTCGCATTCTCTCGTTGCTACTGTAGTTATTGTGTTTACCAGGTATTTTGTAGTATGGACCTAAAGAGGCCTTGCTGCACTCGAAACGGCTGTTCTGCGTACGTGTTCTACGCTTTATGGCAATTATGTCATGATCTGCTTCGGCTTTTATGCAAACAGGGACGGCTTCATGCGGCGGAATCCGATCACCCGGCTACGTTCATCTACATCCCGCGATTCGTCCCAACAGAAACCAGTAGCAGGATGAAGAAAAAGGCCACGGCACAGGTGGGTGGGTGTTCCAGTGAAGTGGATTGTTTTGTTGCCATGGTGCATTCTTACCCCCCCCCCCCTCCCCCCCCCCCCCCCCCCCCCCTCTTGCGGCACGTGAAAACTTGATTCCCTCCGCCGCTGCGTATGACGGCGATGGCGATTGAAGTTCCTTGTGGCGGGCGCGGTCGGCGGCGTTTTTCAACGGGGGGAGGGGGGGGGCGATTGCATGCATTTTCCCGCTGCCTCGCGTCTTGATGTTGGTGGTAGTGTGCACCTGTTGTTCGCGTGAGTTGTTAGTGTGGGTTGGAAACCATTACATGTTGTCATTAACTGTTCCGTTTGTCTTTGCCGGGGGTTTAGCCTTTCCTTGGGTCTTCGCCTTTGCCTTTCATGTTTGCCTTTGCTTTTTTGTTGTTGCTTTTGCCCTTGCCTTTACTTCTGGCTCTAGTTTCGTGTTTGCAGTTTGTTTTTGCCTATCCTTTGTCTTTGCCAAGGTTCATTCCTCTGAGGTACCCTCTTGGCTATGATTTACTCGCAGACGCGGCGAAGGACTGCGTTGGAGCCTGTGAGCAGGCAGTGGGAGATCGTCGACGATGAAGATCTGTGCTTCTCGAGCTCTCAGAGGTGAGTCATTGCAAATCGTGAACAATGGAGGAGGAATGGCCGTATCCATAGGGGTTGGCTTGAATATACAATGTAATGTACGTGGGTGACTTACATTGTTGGTTTTTTCAAAATCATGGACCTAACCCTAACCCTAACCCATACGAAATGCCGGTCCATGGTGCAGGAGTGTCCTGATCGTTACTGTCATCACCGCTAACGATGGCGAGCGTATTTGGCGCCTGTTGTACTGTCTCCATTTCTTTTTTGTTTCGAATATTTTTTGGAGCGAAATTGACGCGGAACCAGCGCCTGTAGGGATTGATTTTTTATCAGACACGCCCCTTCCCTTTCCCTCACGCACTGCCCCCCTTCCCCCCATTCCGCCCACCTCCACCCCCGTGCCTTTTCTTTGTTCATGGCGCCTCCTCGAACGACTGCGGTTTTTCTGCCGTCCTCTTCCCGCTCTCCCCGCCGGCCGCAAAAACATCGAAATGACATCGGAACTATCGAAAATATCGGCTTAAAAAACGATAATGCCGAAAACGTATCATATGTATATATGTCGGAAATATGGAAAATATCGAAAACATCAAAACTATCGAACACGTGGAAACGTTGAACAGAGATCCAGAGCTTCCTTCAGAAAATGAGCGTTTTGACCGCGGCAGCGGTGGCTCAGTGACGACGAAGGAAAACGATGTTTTTACGGGGGATGGTTCGCTGAAATCCCCTGACATCGGTAAATCCACTGGTAAATCTACTGGTACTTCTACTGGTGCTTCTACTGGATCTTCAAGGCCGAGAAGGCGGTGCTTATCTCGAAAAAATGGCGGTAAAAGTGTCGGGAATTCCCCCTCCTTGACCTCCTCCAGCGCGCTGCGGCCGCCGCTGCCGGTAGACGGAAGGCGTGTATCGACAGGGACGACGACCTTGCGGGGCAAGGGCAAGGCTGCGGCTGCTTTGAGCAAAGGAGTTATCGCCGGTGGTGGTGGCGGGGTTGGGGGTGAGAAGAGCGAGGCTGAGGCTTCTTCCAGCAAAATCGTTTTGGGCGGAGGTGGTGGTATCGACGGGGCCGGGGGTGGTGGTGGAGGTGAGGGCGGTGGGGGAGGCGGTGATGGGGGGGGGGCAGGTAACGGTGCGTTCGGTTTCAGTGACAGCAGCAGCAGTGGGGAAGAACTTGTCGATGATGTGGATGGCGGTGATACAGACGAGGCGCTGTTGGAAGGGCGATTGGCGGGGGTGGGGACCGGGGCGGGGGCAACGTTGGCGGACGATGTTGAAGGTGGCGCGGATGTTGTCGATGCTGCTGCTGGCGTAGCGGTGGGCGGGAGAGCAGGCGGTGGGAAGGCGGGGGTTCGGGGACTACAAGGAGGGGGAGGGAAAAAAGGAGAGGAGGCAGAAGGAGGAGGGGAAGCAGAAGGAGAAAGACGAGGGGAAGGACAAGAAGGAGGAGGATTAGAGGAGGCAGGAGGGACAGAAGGAGGTGTGGGCAGAGAAACCCGTCCTCGATGTGCCGCACCTGCAAGTGGGAAAGGGGGGGACGCTTCCCCGCTGACCCCGGCCGAAAATGCTCTGTCCTGGAAGGCGGGAGGCAGGGGCCTTCTCGGGAGGGAGTCATCCAAGAAGAAAATCAGTTCGTCGGGGCTTGGCTCGGCTGGTCGTATTCATCTGGCGACCCTCGCTACGCCTACGCCGCGACACTCTTCGGGGGTTGGCTCCGGGGGGCGCCGGAGCGGGGGTGGGAGCGGGAGCGGGAGCAGGCGCGGGAGCAGGAGTCGGGGTGGGGGTGCGGGTGGGGGTGGGCTGAGGGAGGCAACGAGAGGAGGTACGCCATGCTTGTTTTGTCTAGCTGTGTTTTGTTTGTTATTTCGTATGAGAGTTCCTCGCTGCCGCCAGGGAATTTCATGGCAGGGCACGCTTTCCCAGGCCGCTGTGAGATCGAAAAAATTGGATAATACCTGATTTGTCGATTTGTATTCACTCAACTTTGCCGGCTTGGTTGGTAATATTCATATATGCGCCGGTCACGCATATTCTATCGTTTTCTTTTGTCGTGGATTTGCGAGCTGTTGACGCGTCTGCCGCCTTGTCGTAAACCGGTCGCGAATTTGCGTAGCGCCTCGGAAATGTCGCGGAATGAAAATGTTAATGAATGCGGGATATCAACTTTGTTACCGAACCTGGGCCAACTCGGACTCGCCACGAGTACGAGCGTTTTTTCTTCTCCTCGACGAGGTGTCCCGTTGAACCCTTCATTGCAAATGAAAACCGTCTGTTTAGGGCTTGGAGGCGTTTCTTCTGGGGGGGACTCGGGGGTGTTCGACATCTCCGATGAGGATGGCGGGGAGGAAACGGAGAACACGGTGCTAGACACGACGGACTGCGACAAGAAGGTATGCAAAGTGGCACATGCTGCGGTAGAAGTGCGCTGGCTCTTTTTTTGCCTTCTGAGGGTGGTGGCTTGAAAATCTCTACGCCTCACTCCAAAACGGACTTTGAGTAAGCTGAAAGTGCAACCCGATGGGAAGAAACCCATGGCACGAAAAAATCATTGTCCAAAAAATATAGCGATCATTTCGACGATTTCGGCCTTAAGAAGCGCCATTAGCTTTGTTTTTGCGTTCTGAGGGTGGTGGCGTGAGGATCTCTATGCCTCACTCTACACCGGATTTTGAGTAAGCTGAAAGTGCAACCCGGTGGAAAAAAACCCATGGCCTACAGTAGGTGGACGAAAAAATCATTGCCCAAAAATTATAGGGATTGCTTTAATGATTTCGGCCTAAGGAGCGCCATCACTCTGGCAGTGTTGTGGCCAAAAGGTGGTACGTCTATCGTAGCACGCTTGAAGTATTTAGAGTGGACGTGCCCCGCTTCAGAACTGCACCCACGTTTTTGGGAACAAAATATTGCACGAGTCCGACGGATAATCTATCCCCGCTTGGTGATCTAGATCCTTCAGGAAGATCTGCAGGGTCTAGCTCATGCTGCCGGATGGGAACCGCACGAATCTGCATGATCCACCACGTGTTTCCTGGCTTGGATCTGTACTCCACGTTCACGGATCAAGTACGACTACTATCTCATAGCAGCAGCTATAGGATCTACTGCAGATGATGATCTAGATCGTGATCTGTCCAACGCGTGAAATATATTGGATTTCCAGTAGTTTCGAGCTTTCCCTTCGGGGTGTGGTTGGCGTGAAGTCCGGGAGGTGTCGCAAGTTGAAAAGGAGGAAACACTCTTGAGCGCTACCAAAAAAACAAGTTAGCCACCGCGCAAGTAAGCGGACAGAGTAACACCGACCAGCCCAAACGAGTTTATAGTTTAGTTTACAAGGTTCCCCTTCGTGATGTGGTTGGCTTCACATCCCGGGGGTGCCCCTGGACAGGGGCAAAAAAAAATTGAAAGCTAAAGGAAAAATATTTAGCCGCCGCGCCAGTAACCCAACAAGTAACACCGACCAGCCCGAACGAGTTTATAGCCTAGAACATAATTGGTGTGGGGTAGCGTTTGCATTGGTGAAATAATTGACCCCTTTTTTTAGTAAGCCCACGTTTTTTGGGATTAATTACGTACTTGGATTTAGTGTTGGATAAGGTTCGTAGTAGTGGGTTTATGAGGTTAGACTGAAGGTAGCACCATTTGTCTCGTATCATGTTTTTTCATACTAGGTGTACTGCCGCACTGATGGGATTTGTGTACGTTTCGCCGTCGCTGTGTCATCCATCGATAGCGCTCGTACGATGATTCATGGAACGTTTTTCACGTTGTTTGAAGATGCTTAGTCGCTCTCGCTGTGATGTCGATATGCTTTCCCAGGTATAGCCTATTGCAGTATTTGCAGTACCGTCAATAGTACCATTTTCAGTACGATTCGTAATTATTCTCACGTGTTCAGAAGCGATTTTAGTCCCCGCTAGTCCCATCACCGGAAATCGAACCAAGTCATGCGACGCTGTCGTTCATGCACAAGGAAATACACACAGGATGCCGAAGCCTGCCCTGCGAGCTGTGTTAAGTAAAATGGAGCACACCCCTCATCCGACTCGCCAAACACCTCACGATGCTATGCGCGTGGTGCACCCAATGTCTTCCTGGTCGGTGAAAACTGGACGTGCTCCGTCCCGGCATTGTAGGTGTGCGAGGATCTATTATCCTACGGACTACGCTCATGCTTGATACGAAAATCCCCCCCCCTCCTCCCCTGTGTTGTTCTTTTTCCAGAAATCCGTCAATGGTAGACTCACCGGCGACACAGCTGGTGATTC
The DNA here is from genome assembly GCA_012845835.1 of Undaria pinnatifida. Classification (NCBI taxonomy): domain Eukaryota; class Phaeophyceae; order Laminariales; family Alariaceae; genus Undaria; species Undaria pinnatifida. The sequence goes on from JABAKD010000001.1 coordinate 12,191,280, forward strand.
TTCCTCGGAAAATTCTGACTCAACTATGACCGCGCCAGGTAGCAGTGTCCGAAAGAGAGGCCTCGCTCGTGCCAAGCGTGCCCGTCGTTCCCCTCGCGAAAGAGAAGCAGGAGGCGCTAATCGCGCCTTGGCTGGAGGGGAAAGGGAGATGTCGTCTCCGGCTCCTCCTGCTTTTGGAAGTGGTGGGGGTGGGGGTGCCGGTCGGGGTGGTGAGGGTGAGCATGGCGTCCGGCTTGGAAACGCCCGCGAGTCTATTGTGAAACCCCTCAGTGCTACCTCCGCCGCTGCTACCTCCTCTTCTTTTGCGGCGTCGACGTCTGAGCCTTCTTTGTTGGCGTCTTCCGTCCCCGCTTCCTCTTCCTCCTCCCCCGGGCGTGATGCCACGACGGTGGGAGTTTCGGGGAAAACGTTTCGGGAGTCGACCGCTGATTGGCTTATGGGTGAGGCTATGCGGCAACGAAGCAGGGGTGGTGGGAGTGGGGGGGGTCGTCTGGGCTTGCGGCAGCGACAACGGCGGCAGACGCTCTTGGGCAGGGGGAGTGAGGAGGAGGAGGGCGAGAAGAAGACGAAGGAAATTGGGGAGGAGGGGGGTGCGGGGGTGGAAGAGGAGGTGGAAGGGGAAGTGGAGGACGAGGGGGATGAGGGAGATCCATTCGGGAGGGCTCGATACCGATCGAAATTAGCCTCCGCTAGCTCTAGCACTTACTCCCGCTCGTCTTTCTCCACTAGGGGGGGGCGGTTCTCGGCATCCCCTGAGTCGTCGCGCCCGAGGAGCAACGACAGTGGTGGCGACATCACGTCCTTGACCCGCTTGGAAAACGCCTCCGTTGGGCGAAAAGAGAAAGCTGATTGGGAGGTTACGGCGACCCCTAAAATTCCGACGAGGACCCGTGTTGGTGCTGTGGATCGCGAGGAGGGGCACGTATTGGCTGAACTGGTAAGCCTAGGGGTAGGGTGGGTGGGGTTGGAGGTGGCGGTAGAGGAGAGGAGGATGGCGTTTGAAGAATGGAGAGGGGGGCGCAGCAGTGTTTACGGCGTCGTGTGCCAACAAAGGCCAACCATTATGTATATATATATTGTGGGCAGTCAGACGGGGGGTTGTAAGTCATTTATTTATCAATAGCTTTGGCGAACCTGGGCAAGGTATTTTCCACCTTTAGGGGAGGGTATTGTCGGGTGGTTGGGGGGAATCGGAACGGGCTGAGGTCTCCTTTGGATGAAGCTGTACTAGACACCGCTAACAATGACCTACATCGTCATCTACCCGCCCCCCGCCCCCCTCCCCCCCTCCGCCAAAGAGGAAGTATATAAGATAATAAAAAAAATTGTAATACAATACACGGGCTCCACTCCGCGACCGGCTGATGCCGCCCGCTACGCTCGCGCAAGGAAAAACACAACTAAACGTGAAGGCGGCAGAAAGAAGAGGCCGATGATTTGGTGCATCTAGCGATTTGATAATGCCAAGAGCTGCTTTATACGCAGAGCTGATTGCCCTGTGCTTTGTTGTGTGTGTTTGTTGACGCTGTCACGTTCCGATCCCCAGTATGGGTTGTAATTTTCAAAAATGAAAAAGGACGGAGCAAGAACTGAGATAGGACAACAGACAATCGAATGGAAAAAAATGAAGAAAAGATGAGTACACACCTACATACATACACACCGGTCGGTACGGGGTATCGCATGACACCCGGTACTGCTGTATGTTCGAAAGAAAGCACAGCGCAGCACGGCACAGCACCGCAGGGCAAGGTAGGGCACCGTACACAGCACCGCACGGCGCTGCGCTGCTGAGCTATAGCTGGGCTGAGCTGAGCTGTGAGAGCATTTTTTTGTGATTCAACACACATGGTACCTGGTACATACAGCAGTAGTAGTACCGGTGGTATGACTGTTCGAATAACACCACCGAACGGCATCGCACCGCACGGCATGGCACATGGCACGCCAGGAAACGGCATTGCACGGCGCTGCGCTGCTGAGCTAACACCACGTATGCTGCCGAGCTAACGCTGCTGCGCGCTGCCGGGCGGAGCTGAGCTGATGATGTTTAGAGCCAACCTGAAATCATGAGAATGGGACCTCTTCTTGTATAGTTCTAACGAACGCTTCGTGCAACTGACCACTCGTACAAGAAAAATGGGATGTAGCAACACCAAACAGCATCGCACAGCGCACGGCGCCGCACGGCATGGCACACCAGGGCACGCCAGGGAACGGCACTGCACGGCGCTGCGCTGCTGAGCTTACGCTACGCACGCTGCCGAGCAGCAACGCTGCTGGGCGCTGCTGGGCGGAGCTGAGCTGATGATGTTTAGAGCCAACCTGAAATCAGTAGGATGGGACCTCTTGTCGTATAAGGAATGCTTCGTGCAGCTAACTACTCGTACCTTTAGAACGGGAACCAATAAATCAAAGAAAAGCTGAACCGTTCCGCATGCATCGAAAGGAGGCGGTGTTCAGGTAGTATGATCCCAAAAAGCAGGAAAATATTTATTTAAACTAGAATATTTATAGAACCTTGAATTTGGTAAATATAGAAAAAACGCTCGTTGTATGTATGTACACGTATGTATTTATGTCTTAAAGCTAGTGTGGAAATGGAGGCCTCTCAGGGCCTTTGAGGGGATCGAAATGTCTTGAAGTTAGTTTGGAAAGCGAGGAAAGCGAACATAATGGAGGCCTCTCAGGGCCTTCGAAGTTTGTAACTAGTTGTATATGGAAGAATTGTATTGAGCTATCAATTGTTGGATGTGTCTTTATTAGGAATAGGAACGGCGCTCCGTCTTGAAAAAAATGCGTGGTCAATGGTCAAATGCCTAGACAAGTAACAAATGAGTACCCCCCTCCCCCCCGGCTTCCGGACGCCACAGCCTGGAAGCGCATTGCACGGCGGCAGAACTCGGTCTTCCACTCCTGCCTCCGGGTACACCGCCGACCTAAGCGCAGGCAGTGGGAGGAAGTCTCGCGGCAGGGCAAGGCTGGCAAGGGTTGGGGGAGGCGGTGGGGACGGGGAGGAGGGTGATGGGAGTTGTGGTAGTGGTGGGAATGGCGGTGGTGGTCGGGGTGGTAATGGAGATGGGGATGCTGATGACGATGTTGGGGATGTGGGTGGGGACGTGGGGGAAGACCAAGGAGGAGGAAATAGAGGAGGCGACGAGGTTTTGCTGTTGAAGGAGGGGGAGTGGATCTGCGGGAGCTGCACGGTGATTAACCAGGTGCGTTGGGGGTTGTGATGGGAATGGCGGTGGTGGTGGCGTGAAGGTTGGCGTAGGTGTGGTGATGGCGGTGGTGGGGGAAGTCGTACTGATGGCGGTGATTTATTTTTTTCTTGGTAGTAGTCGTAAGGTTTTTTTTGTGGTGGTTGTTAGTGGCGGTTGGTGGTGATGTTGCTGGTGGTTGGTGGCGGTGACGGTGTCTGTGCTGGTAGCGTTGCGGGTGTTGATATTCCAATGTGTTTATGGCACAGGTGGTTGTGATTTAGTTGTAGACGACGACCCAAAGTCAGAATGGTGCTGTCTCCACTAGTCTACTGTAGGTGTACACCTTCACTCTGCTGTCCAAAGGTTAAAGTCGGGGTTCTCGTATGCCTTGCCTGCTTTTAGTGTGATTGACCATGGGAGAGCGCTCCTCCATGGTGGCAGAAAATAGTGTTGCCGTCTTCTACAAGGCAGCTCGTCCGTGTACGGCTGTTCTGTCTTTTCCCCTCTTTCTGCGGTTTTGTTCGTGTTTCCTGATTCTTTGTGTTTCCTCTTGAGATGCTATGTCAGCGGCCGCGTGGCCGCAAGGCCGTCGTTCGTCCGCTCGCTTCCCCCCGCTCCCTATCCCAGCCCCTCCCCCCGCCCCAGCTCCCGCTCGCCCGTGCCACCCCCTGTTGTTTCAATGCGTTGGGACATGCACCTCTAACCCCGAGCTCCTCTCCCTTTCCGTGTTTTTTGTTATCTCCCTCTCCTTTCTCATCATCTCGCCCACGCCCAACAGCCCAAGAAACGCAGGTGCCACGTCTGCCGAGCTTACCCACCTACGCTCAAGATTCCCCGAAACGGGGTCAGTTCCGCCGCCTTGTCGCCTACCCCAGATCAAATCAGCAGCAGCCCCGCCGCGTCGCCTCCCGCTGCTCGAAGCGGCATCATTACCGCCGCATTGCCCCCCTCCATGCGTAATGGCACCAATCTATCCGCGTCATCTCCCTCTGCACGAAACAGCACCAATCCTACCGCTTCGTCTCCCTCCGCGCTAAACGGCACGAACCTCTCCGATCTCGGCGTGGCGCAGCCACCGCCACCTACGCCGGAATCGAAGCGCCAGCAAGGTGGAAGCGGGAGCGGGAATTCCGCCCGAGGAAATGCTTTGAGGCGTTCGGGGAGAGGGAACGCGCGGGAGGCGGTCGTGGCGATGATGGCAAGCCCCGCTGTGGGAGGTGGGGCGGATGACAGCGCCGCCAGTGGCACGTGGGAAGGGTAAGCGTAGAGAGAGAGTGAGGGGTTTCGGTTTTTTATCCGGCATTGTGTGCGTGCTGGGAGCGGAGAATCGACACGGTTTGGCCGTATCGGTAACCACCCTACCCCCTCCCACTTCTATCATTAGTTTCCATGTATCTGCTGGTATTTGTTACCACGTTGCTTTTTTCCACTCCGCAATCATTGGAGTCTGTCTTGTGTAACAACGGACTATTTATAGAATATGTGACGATGAGTTAATGTGATGACATGCGTTTACAACTACAACTATTAACACAATCGATATCAACAATATCGATATTAACACGAATTATTCCAACTTTCCCAAAATCTGACTTTGAGACGAAGTGTACGATTGACTCGACGAGTAATCCCATGACCTAGGTACTTCGAAGTATGTGGTGAAAAATGTAAATACGCTCCAGGTGTGAGATCGAAGATTTCTTCGAAACTCATATTAGCTGTGTAATTATATTAGGATGTTTGCGACGTACCAGCTTTGGTTGGGCAGGAGTTGGATAGAAAACCATATAGTAGTATTGAAACCGTCGAACATCGCAACCCAAGACCAACCCAGCCCACGAAAATTCAGCAACTGGTCATAAAGACACGTGTCCTACCAATTTTTTTATTTCCCGACCTGTTTTTTTCGTGGCTTGGTCGGCCTCGGGTCAGGAAATTCGTCGTTTTCAACATTATGTTTGCTTGTTTTCCAACCCAATAGAGGTTGGAAATCGCAAACGCCCTGTTACCTTGCAACGGAAAAATGTTCAAGACACACTGAGAGATCCCCGATGTTGGTATTCGTGGGGCAATTGAGGAGCGCCCCATCAACCACTTTTTTTGTTCCAAAAGTAATTTCGTGACATACATGGCAGCACTGACAATATTTTTTACACCCTATCCGTAGGGGTGGATATAAGCCATGAGCCTCCATGCACACCCTGATCCCACCCCTTATGGTTTTCGGACTAGGCTAGGTTAGGGCTTTGGCTTCTTTTCGGGTTGGAACCTGGTCCCAGGTATGTCGGTATACTACTAGTAGTATAAAAAGTCGGGGTGCATGGCTTACATACACCTCTAGGGGTGCATATAAGTTTTTTTAGTAGCACGCGTCCAACAACGATGACATACCCCTGTTCATAATGTATTCTGACCATTTTCTGTGTGTCTGCCGAATGATGTCCCACCTTTGAATATGTGGAACCAGGTACGACTTCTTGGGTCGAAGCGCGGAATCGTCGTCCGCTAAGAGCAGCCGGACGGTTTCCTCCTCTTCTCCTGCTTCCACTCGTCGCCGCCGGGTTTCCACGACTGCTGGCGGTGTTTCTGCGAGAAAGTCTCCCCAGCAGCAGAAACAGCAGCCGCAGCAGCAGCAGAAACAGGACCGGAGGCAGCAGCATATTCAGGAGCACCATAAGCAGCGCCCGCTGGGGCAACAGCAGGAGAAGGAGCAACATCAGCAGCAGCAGCGCCTGAGGCCACGGCGCGGGCTCAACGACAATGAGCAGTCGTTAGCCGGGGGCGGGGGTGGGAGTGTAGATAATGAGGTGAGTGGGGAAGGCGCTAAGAAGGGTCTGCAGCAGCACGCAGAAGGCGTTTCTTACCCGGGACTGGACCTCATCCCTCTCAGGCGGGTGGCGTCGGGGAGTCTTCCTGAAGATGCTCACGGAGAAGGTGGAAATGTCGGTGACGATGGCGGCGGGGTGGATGGGGGGGGAGAGGGTAGTGGTGATGTTGGTGCGGAAGGTGGTGGGGGTGGGCCAGGTCGCCGGGGCGGTATGGGATGGCGTGGAGAGGAGAGTGGAAGTCCAGAGGGAGGCGAAGGTGGTGGGCGGAGGAGGAGAAAGGGATCGCGCACGGTGACAGCAGCAGCAGCAGCAGCAGCAGCAGCAACAACAGCAAAATCAACAGCAGCAACATCAGCAGCAACAACAGCAACAGCTTCAGTAGCTGCGGCAGCAAAATCGAGCGAAGTGGAATTGGACACGGTGGCGGCAACAACGACGGCGGCGGCGGTAGTACGGCTGTTCCCGGAACCTTCGGCACCGCCAGATGTCCAAGTTGAGAATGATACATTTTTATCCAGCAATGGTAGGGACGGACGCTCACTCGGACATGAAAGCGCAGAGGTTAGGGGCGTGCTGTCCGGTGGAGTTGGTAGCATCGGAGGCGGGGCGGGGGCGGAAAGCAGTGAGGATTCTGAGGAGCCGGGGACGGTCAAAATGTGAGCGTCTATTGCGCCGCGTGGGTTGTAGAGTCGCTTGCTTGACATTGGCCAACGTTTCCGTAATATGTGTTTCCATAATCTGTATATCCACAATCCATAGTTTATGCATGCGTAAGTTTTTTTTTTTGCCGATGGTATCTGCTTGTCCAAAACAGTTGTGCCCGTACAGAGCCGGGCACGGTCGCAATGTGGGTCGCGTGCGGTGCATGGTTTGTGGAGTTGGTTGCTCACGTATGCGGTCGTGTCCGTAGTGTTGTGTCCTTTTTTCGTGTGTCTACGGCGTGTGCATGTCCCTATTAATGACATGTTCTGTCGGTAGTCCATGTGTCCGTAGTTTGTGTCCATCTGCTATTTGCTTTGTCCGTGTTTGATGCGTCCATATTTTGCATGCCCGTAACTTTATTTTTCCTATTTTTGCCTTTGTTTTGCTTGTTTTGTCCGCCCATTCGTAACAGGAAACCATGCCGAAGCTCCCCCAGGTACGACCCTTCCGCCGGCTTGGGCATTCCCCATCAAAGAGGCGTCGGCGATGCGGGTACCCGCGGAAGTGGCTTCCTTGACGGCGAGGGTGAGAGCGGTGATGAAGGCGGGGGTGGGGGAGGAGTTTCTGGAGACTCGGACGGGGGCACCTTCATATTGGCAGGAGCTCGTGGTGGTGGTGATAAAGGGGTGGGTGCTTATGGTGGTGGAGGTGGTGATGAAGATGGTCATGGTGGTGATGGTGGTAACGATAATCATGGGGTTGATGGTGGTGGTAGTGGTGACGTTTGTGGTGGTAAAGGTGGCGTAGCCGGGCCGTCGTCGCCGCGACTCTGTCCCCCTGGATCTGCCGACGTGTCCCCAAACCCGGAGAGCGTGAACATGCTGCCTCCTTGTGGTGTGGAAATCCCTGATGCGGGTGCTGATTTAGTCGTCGGAGGGAAGAAGACCAAGAGGAGGGCCTCCAAGAGACATCCAAAGTCCGTATCCAAGTCGAGCTCCTCGAGTGTTGGTGGTGGCGGCGGTGATGGTGGGAACGGAAGCGGGGCCAGAGATGGAAGAGGAACCGCAACCGGAAGCATTGGTGGTGGCGGTGGGTGCGATGATAGTGGTCATGGGGAGGACGGAGTTCCAGAAGGCGGCGAGAAAGAAATTTCAGGTCGCGATGGCAAGGGGAAGACAGTGCACGGCATCAAAGGAAAGGCGGGCACCGATCGCCCCTGCCGGGTGAGGAGCCCGTCAGCTCGCACACGAAGGGCTTCCTCCGCGCCCCCAGCAGGAGGGAGAGCTAGGAAGGGCGGCACGTTGTCGGAGGTGGTGGCGGTGGCAGCAGCGGCGGCGGCAGCGGAGGGGGTGACGCCTGGGGGTGTGGAACGCGGTACGCGAAGACAGTCTTCCCGGCAGTCTGTTGGAGGAGGGACGGTGGTAGGAAGCCCAGGAAGGAAAGGAGGAGAAAGAGGAGGTAGAGGACGAAGAAGAGGAGGAGGAAGTGGAGGAGGAGGAGGGGGGGGCGGGAGGGTATCAGCCGACGAAAACTCCATGGACGAGTTGCAGGCGGCGGCGTCCGCGCTTATGACGATTAACGGTGACGACCGCGGATTTGGGACACCCCTTTCGACCACCAGACCGGCGGCTGCAGCAACGGCGGCTACGACTGTCGGTTCTAGCGCAACGCCGACAGCGGTGGGGGCGGCAAGGAGGACTCGTCCAAGGGGAAGCGCGGTAGGAACGGTATGTGGTCGTTCTCCGGGGAATATTGGTGTTGGTGGTGGCGAGGTTGTGGTTGGTGGTCATCTTGGTGGCAGTGCTGCTGCGGCTGCTTTGGTGGTTGATGGCGATGCTTCTGGTGGTGATGCAAATGCTGCTGCTGCTGGGAAAAACAAGCAGACGAAAGTCGGGGGTAGGAAATCGGTGGGTAGACCCAGAAGGACGGCAGCTGCAGCTGGTGCTCTCGATGTTGCCGTTGCTACTTCTGCTGATGCCGTTGCTGCTGCTGCTGCGGCGACCATTGATACCGCTGCCGCGGCCACGAAAAGCAAGCCTACCACGTCCAGAGGCAGGAAATCGATCGGTAAAGCTACGACGGTGGCTGACGCAGCTGCCGCGACTTCTACTGATGATGTTGGTGCTCCTGATGCATCTGCTGCTGATGCCGCTGCCGCTGATGAGGCTGCTATTTATGCTGGAAGAAGCAAGCTCACGAAAGCCAGAGGGAGAAGGTCGACCGGTAGACCTACAAAGGCGGCCGCTGCAGCTGCGGTGGCTGAATCTTCGCCCGAACCAGCTGCTGCTGCGACGTCTACGGCGGCCCCGGAGACTGAATCTTGCGTGACAGAAAACGAATCGGGTGGGAAAGGCGACTCCAGCACGGGAAAACGCAAGCGAGGACGAGGAGGCGAAGCAGGGAGAGGAAGGAGCCCTGCCGGTAACCGACCGGAGGCCCTCTCCGAGAACCAGGCAAGGGACCGCTCAGGGAACCGATCAGGGGGTCGCTCAGAGAACCGTTCAGGCAATCGTTCCGAGAACCGTTCGGTGAGCTGTTCTGGGAGCCGCTCAGAGAGCCGCTCAAAACTGCCGCAAAACAGCGAGGGAATCAGCGTCAACAGCAACGAACCCGCTACCGCCGTCGCCACCTCCAACAGCGCCACAAATGCCGGTGCTAAGAGGCGTAAGTCCGCCCCAGCAGCAGCCGCCAAAGCCCCCTCCAACAAGGCTAAGAATGCCGGCCGGAAGAAGGCCTGTCGCGACTTCGGAGCGGAAGCAAGACCGGGGATGGGGCAGGATGCGGGGATGGGATCGAGTGCAGGGGAGGAGTTGACGGCGGGGGCGGAAGGGTTAGAGGCCGCCGCGCCCCCCCCGAAGAAAGCTAAGAGTGTCGCTAGGAATAACGCCCGCCGCGATTCGGGAGCACCAGAAGGGGCGGCAGGGGTGGCTGGGGTAGTGGCTGGACGGGGAGCGCGGCGGGGGGTGGGGGCAGAGGCGCAAGAGATGGAAGATAAGGCGGAGGTGGGAGAAGAAGTGGCGGCTGTCGCGGTGATCGAAAAGGGAAAGAGTAAAGGTGGAGATGGGAGAGGTGGCGGCGGAAAAAGGGAAGGGAAAAATAAGACATCGACGAAGAAACCTACGAAAAGTGGCAGCAATTCCAATTTTGTTGGTGGGAAAAAGAAGAAGCCGACGAAACATGGCGGGGTTTCGACTTCCGTAGATGGCATTCGTGGTGATGGAGGTGATGGTGGTTCCATCACACGGGAGTGCTGGGGCGGAAAAGGGAAGCGCGATTCTGGCAGCAGTGGCGGCGGCAGCAGCAGCAGCAGTAGTGGCGAAAACGAAGGCGGGAAGAGGAAGAGAGGGGATGGGAGTGGTGATGCGGCGGATGCGCTGCACGGGTTGGTTCGGGTGGCGTTTTCGGGTTTGCAGCCCGGTGATCGGCAGGTGGGTGGGTGTGTGGCATCCGTATTTCTGCACTGCCGAGTATATTTTTTTTGTGCTTGCGGCCTTTTGCCCGCCCTCACCTTTTCCTGATGCGTCCGCTAGGGCTCTCGCGTGTTTTTTTTTTTATGCCCACTCTTTTTTTTTTGTCCGAGTTTGATCATGTTGACGGAACTTCCTCCTCCTCCTCTACCCACGCGTCTCCTCTGCCTTCCCCTCCCCTCTGCTTGATCCTTGATACCAAACATACTTCCTACTCATACATGCTTTGCCCCCCTCTATTTCCCCTCTTTTACCCAAATCGTCCTATACACGCATGTTGTGTCACTTGTCCCCCTTCCACTTCCCTCTAATATGCGCCTTGTACTGACGCATCCTATGTGTGCACTGTCCTTGTCGTACGACTTGGGGGTTTCCCTCACCTTGAGCAGGCGGCAACCAGCATGGTGCGATCCCTCTCTAAGGGCCGTAAGCCGGCGGGGTGCGGCGTTTGCTCGGCGGAACGCGAGGCGTTCACGCATCTCGTAATCCCGGACGTTTCGCGCCGAACGCTGAAGGTAAACGCGATTTTTTTTTTATTACGCCGCTCTTTTTTTTCTCCATGTCCTGTCTACTATTAACAATAAAGTTGCGCTCCAGCTGTGAGACCGAAGATTTCGTCGAAACTCATCTTTGCAAGCTGTGTGTGATACTCCGATTGCGCGTATTACTGGGTGCGTTTGTCGTTATCTTGACACTTTTTTTATGTCCTGTCCCCTATCTTTTCGTGGTTGAGATCCTCTCCCTGCATTTTGTACCCGAGAAAGGTGCAGCTTTTTCTTGCCTCGTCGACTCGCGTCTAATTGTGTGTGCTCAAGACGCTGTTTTTTTTGTGCTTTTGTTTTTTCGTTTCTTCAGGTTATTTCTTCCCTCGTCGACCCACATCTAACTGTGCATACACACTCGCTTTTTTTTCCCTTTTTTTTGCTTCAGGTTCTTTTTGCGCTTTGCGCCCCACTCTCGGTCAATCAGCGACCTCCCGTGATTGTAACGGTGGCATGGCTGTACGCGTCGCTGGAGAAGGGTTACTTCGTCGATGCGGAGGCGTTTCGACCTAACAGGTAGACTGGGGGGGGGAGGGTGGTACTCGTTTTTGATTGCCTTAGTAATTTGACCGTTGACCCCGCGTTCCTTCGAGACGAACGGGAGATACTCATTTGGTGCATGGCCGTAGTCGTGACCGTCGAACCATGACCATCGACCCTCCCACCCATCCAATGCCGGGACGGACGACATCGGTTTTCACCGACTAGGCAGGCGGTGCGTGCACCAAGTGCGAACAGCCGTGAGGTGTTCGGCTGGTCGCATATGTATGAGCGGCATCCTGAGAACCACTTGTGGGACGTACTTCGGCACCTTGCGCGTGTGTTATTGCGCATCGAATGGGAGTTTCGAATTCAGGTATTGGTTTTCTGGTGTGGCCACTGCCAGAGACAGCAAAACGAGCGTATCTGCCTCGTGGGTGTCTTACCTTATACCTGGTACACACTACGTGATATCATCCCTCTTGCATGGAATTAAGTTCTCCACTCCGCACAATATGGTCTATTAATTGGTCAACCACCATCTCGGTTACCGCCTATAACAAAAAACACTAACCTGGTGATCTAGCTCACGTAGTCAGAAGCGTGTTTCTACAGGACCGTTGCCAAGCGACGCCAACCCCGGGGGCCCACACATAGGGCTGTCAATTTAAGCGCAATTGTGATTGAATTTTATGTTGTTTCGGTGAAGAAGCCGATTAGTTGGATGTATTTACTAAATCGGCCCGCTTCAATGTCGAGTGAAATCGAACGCTCGCAGCGAGTCGTGCGAATAAAGTGACGCAAAATCCCGCGCCCCCGCCCCCCGGCTGGTGGCGGGATGACAGTGCAGCCAGCACGGTGGATGAAATGCCTTGACTGCGATTTTTTCACCGCCCCCCCTATAAGTCGTATGTTATTAATGTTTTATCACGCCACCTCGGACAGATCACGATCTAGATCATATAGATCATGTAGATCTTATAGACCATGTAGATCATTTACAGTAGACACTGTATCTGCCGTTATGATATGTTTTGCCGGATCTGTACAAGTAGAGTGCCTATCCAGCCCTGCAAATATATGCTACGCAGTGCAGATCGTACGGCTTCGACCCGGCAACATGAGCTTGACCGTGCAGATCTTCTCTGAAGTATCTAGATCGTCAGGTGGTGATCGGTGATCTGTCCTACGTGTCCGATGTATGCAAGCTTGTTGAGTGGAAGATGCTCTCTCGCATCACCCTGATTTTTTTTCATGGCAAGTTTAAGTGACTAAGACTGGAAAAATCCCTCCCGTGTATTGTTACCCTCATAGGTACCGCGGTCCCCCCGGGAGAGGGGTTGCAGGAGAGCCCGAGGCGTGCTCCATATCTTCGCGTTTGCTATCCGGGGAGCGTGTTATGGTCGGAGGAGTTGCAGACCCGCCTTCAAAGGTGGTGGAAGACCTGGCTAGGGCTGCGGGGGCCCAGGTACGACGAGTATGAGGGGAAGCACATCATGCCTGGTACAAGTACATTCTTTTTTTCTGCGTTTGGTCTAGTTTTGACAAGTGCCAACGTGAAGCACGCCGTTCGAGTTGCGTGAAGCGTCGGCCGACAACCAAGGCGCACAAGTTTACGAGAGGTAGGAGTGCCCTGTTGCGCGAGCTCCTAGCGGCGGCTGTGCTGCCGTTTTTTGTGTGTTGAAGGAACGTGGCTACGGTAGGGAGTGGAGGTCTTTTTGCAGTGGGCGGGCCGGCATCACTCGCGCGCGTGACCCGACCCCCCTTTTCCTTCGCGGTGTTGAGCTTCGGTGCTGTTTTGTGTTTCATCATATGAAGCCGACAGGGGATGGTTGGCTAGGACGTGCCAAAAAAATCACCTAAAAAATGTTTAGATGGAGGGTGCAGGGGTCACTCGGGCGAGTGCCTTAAACCCAGCGGTGAAAAGGGAGTGCCCCTTTTGCCGGTAGCCATGGCCCAAGGTTAAGAGAAACGCCAAGCTCGTGGTGGGATTTTGACCAGTTTGTTCGGCGGTCGTCTTTGCGAGCCGCGTGTGATTTATGCGATCGCTCGTGATGTCATGTGTGCACCACACACATCTGGCAGATCACGATATAGATCAGATGTATCCTATTGATCATATAGATCATCTACAACAGTAGATCCTTTATCTACCGTTTATGCGATGTTGCGCAGGACCTGTGCACATAGACTATAGATAAGGCATTGGGATCTGCACTTTTTTAGCCAAAAAAAGGTATACCTTAATGGTTGAGCTTCTCGAGTGTGGAACTCTCGGTTGGTATGATATTTTTACATGTATATATGTTTTAGGACTAGCGCATAGAAAGGTTGATCAGGCAATGTTGTGCAGGACCTGCGCAGATAGACTATAGAAAAAGCATTGGGATCTGCACCTTTTTAGCCAAAAAAAGGTATACGTTACCGGTTGAGCTCCTCGAGTGTGGAACCATAACTATCGGGCAGTATGATATTTGTTACGAGTAACTTTATTTTAGGACTGGCGCATAGAAATGTTGGTCAGGTTGCGTTAACCAAAACGCCGTCGACGCCATGTTGAAGTATTTTAGCTCCTCATGTTCTCATAGGAGCTCAGAAAATTCTTGGAATCTGCTTCACCCCTAGCGTGGAATGACGCACAAAAAAATCCAACCCAGGAGATGTGTGCTCGTAGATCACGCAGATTGCACGGCTCTAACCGGAAATATGAGCTAAATCATGCAGATATTTCCTTAACCCGTTCACAACTGGAATGCCGTTTTTAGGGGACATGTGACTTGGAGTTGGTATAGGGAGGCGTTTTTGGGGATCTAAAGGGTTGAAGATCGATATCCTCAAGTGGGGATCGGTGATCTGTCCGACGTATGTGTATGTGTGAGACCTCGACGTGCGCCTTTTTCTTTGCACTCGATCTCGCCCGACCAGATCGCCCGCTCGATAGAGGACGCGACGTTGCTATTGGTGGAGTCCGAGCCCCAACTGGAGGTGAGCTTTCAAGGCACTCAAATGTATATAAATGCAATGTTGATGCCTTGTAACGGATGGGATGTGCGGTGGGATACGATGACACTGCGTGAAACGAAAAACATGTGCATTGTAGCGGACGGAATATGCGGTGCAATGCGATAACAACGCAGTGGAATATGAAGAAAACATGCGGTGAACTGCAGTCGTAGTGCGATACGATAGGGTGTTTGCGATTACGAACCTCTTTGGGTTGGACAAAAAATAGAGTTACTGTTGAAACCGACGAATGTCACAGCCCAAGCAAAAGCCCAATCAACCCACGAAAAAAATAGGTGAAAAAAAACAACTGAAGGGTAGGAATACGTGTTTGTCGGCGAGGTTTTTCGCTGATGTTTCGTGGGTTGTGTTGGCTTCCGATTGTAACGTTCGACCGTTTCAATGCTAATATTGTATAGTGTCCTACCCAGCTGCTACCCGACCGACGTTGGTGCATCGCAAACACCCCAATGCAAAAGCAGTCGTACGAGCAGTCCGGCAGAATGCAATATCAATTCGGTACAATGCGATGATATTCCCAGGTATAGTGCTGAAGCACCCTTCAATCTTCGGATTTATGGTAATATTAATAGTGCACGGACAGCAGTGCGTCGCAATGCAATTATCGCGGGGAACGACGCCAAAGCAACCAAAAAATAATGCTATACCCAAGATATTTTTTTTGGACAAACGTACGTACTGCGGTCGTAAACTTGGGACCCGGGTAGAGCGTGGGATGGATTATTGGCGCAGTATGTGTGCGCTTCACGGTATTATGATACTTCCGCCCATCTACATCCAGCGTAATAACCAGTGCCCGTGTCGAGGCTTCCTAGAGAGACGAGCGCAGCAACGTGGTAAAACGCTTTGCCTCGTCTAAATAATCCCTAGGTAACAAAGTACGTCTGGTGATGCAGGTTGTCATGGGGTTCGACGCCTGTACAGCGCGGTATCCTGTACCTTGTGATGCTGCGATTGTGCTGGGCAAGGCGGGAGTTTTATGCGTTGCAGTGCGGTATAGTGCAAGTAGGGCGCGTTGCATTACAATCATGTAGAGTCTGGTATAACGCCGAAACGGTGTGGTACGCTGCGAGAATAGTGATTCGTAAGGCGTTAACGGCACGGTGCAATGCATGAAAATTTGCGGTGTAGTGTGGTTTGGAGGCGCGTCTCGTGGCCAAGGTGCCCGGCGGTGATCGCTGGTTGCTGTCGACTCTGTGATGCATGGAAAACTGCGGTGTAGTGTGGTTTGGAGGCGCGTCTCGTGGCCAAAATGCCCGGCGGTGACCGCTGGTTGCTGTCGACTCTAGGATGACCGCCTCAAACTGCGCCTGTACCCCTCCCCGTCAATCCCCTCCCACCCCCACCGTCCACCTTGTCCCCACCCATCCACTCCCCCCCCCAAGAATACCCGACGTGCTCCGTCGCGGCGTTGATGGATGAGAGGGTCTATGGTCATACGACTATGGCTATGCATGAAATGGGTACCCCCCGCATCCTTCCTACAGTCCCCCCCTCTTTTCCCCCCGATATTTCCTCGACCCCCCCCCCCCCCCTCCCCGACCTGCCCACCCTGTTTGCCCTGTCCGCCCCATCCCCCCTCACCACCCTCGCCCACTTTTCTCACGCTCCAATCCCCAGCCCCACAAAAAGGTGCCAATCGTGGTTTGTTTGTTTGTTTGTTCGTTTGTTTTCTGTCTTCATCTTTCTTGTTTTTTTTTTCATCCTTTGTTTTGTGGGGTCGTTTTGTTTTGTTTTCTTGTCCCATTCCACGAAGGTATGGGTAGACCAAAGGAAGAACGCAAACGACGTCGCCTGTGGCCAAATCACCTCTAAGACCTTCCGCGGCAGCGGCCGGGGCCTCTCGGCAAGGACGCCCTCCTCTAGCAACGCCACCCGAGGGGCTTCACGTGGGAAAACGCACGGATTGGAGGAAGGGGTTGCAGCAGCTGGTGGGGGGTGGGGGGAGGCGGAGGACAGTGCTCTGGAGTCGCTGAAGGTGGCCTGTGGCGTGGTGAGTTTGGGATGGGGTTTGCTAGCACCCTTGAAGGGGCAATGGGATATGGGTGCCTGGTACAAGGGTAAATGTATGAGTTTATAGGTATAGGTAGGTATTGTTAGAGGCATGAGTTGGCTATACAGCGAAGCATGCAATGATAGAGGCAGCACTTTTCGCAAGAATAAGAAAAAAGCGAGGATGACGGGGCTCAAGAGCTCCCCAAAATTCCTCACCGCACTAATCCCAAGTGATTTTTTTCGAAAAATGGGTTTCCAGGTGTGAAGGCGTTCACCCCCAAAAAAGTCGGAATGCCATTCTTGCTTTAGAATATGAATGTATTAAAGTATACATTGTAGCTGGTATATATTATTTTACCTCGGCTATGGGTTTGTTCTCCGGGTTGCCGTTTCGGTTTCCTCCAGGTCGTCGGTTTTTTGCGCTAGAGGGGTATCCTTCGGGCGGGCCTCACAAAAATATCTAAGGTGCACCTCTGCGGTGATGTGTGTTTGACTATACTAATACAGTGGGTACTGCGATTTAAGAGCGCCCCGTGACTATTAATAGCCGAAACACGCGCTCTTAACCCCAAAGCGCTCTTATCTGCAGTGGGCAATATGTAGCCTTTAGTGTGGCGGGATGGATGTTCTTAAATCGGGTGCTCTTGAATCGGGGTACCCGGTGTACTGCTGGAAGTCGCCGACTGGTTCTTTGTTGGCTAGGTTTGTCGGCTGTTGGTGGCAGTTTTTTCGATTGAAATCGCAGTGTGCTGTGTCTTTTGCATCTGCTTGTCGTGCTTGTGGGCTCGACGCGTGGTGTTGTTGGTGCTTAGTTCGAGCGGGTTCGAGTGTCTAGTGTATACGTCTTGTGTAGACGGCGCAAAATACACAACGGTGGGGACTCCTTTCGAGTTGACTACCTGGCGTCCGGCGACCAACAAAGCGTACAATTTTACAACAGTTTCAATTAGCTTGCTGCACGAGTGCCTACGTAGCGACTAGGGGTGGTAAGCAATAAAATGATCATATGATTGATCACGTGGTCAAGTTATGATTATATCTAATCGTTATTAAATCAACTTGTCCTTGATTATTTGATTATCCTAGCTGTACATATTAATAGTTTTTAGTATTGGGTGCTCAAACGCCATACAAATAACGTACAGGCATACAGTTTTCAGTATGATGCACCTAAATACTACACACACATTGTGAATGGGCTTTAGAACGCCCATATTGTAAGTCTACGCAAACAAAAAGTGTGCAGGTACGTATTTGAGTGTATGAATATATCGTGTTGGTTTCAGCATCGCCATACTAAAGTACCGGGAAAAACTCATATAGGTTTTGGTATGCCGTACTACACACTTATACAAGGCAACTAGTCAAATACCCATTTGTAATCAAGTAAAAACGCACCAACATAATAAAGGAACCAAATCAAGCCCGTTTTTTGGTTGATTACCAGCCTTTACTAGCGAGCGGTATACTGTCTTTGATATATATGTCACAGAGTTTGCTTTTACTCCGCCATCCTCGGACAGATCACGATATAAATTACATTTCGGGCAGATCACGACCTAGATCACAGCTCGGACAGACCACGATCTTCATGTACCGTAGATCCTATAGCTGTCGCAATGACATATTGCGCAGGATCTTTTCGTGTGGGGTACATATCTAACCCAGAAAACATGTGCTAGATTATGCAGACCGTACGGCTCCCACCTGATAACCCGTACAGATATTCCCTGAAAAATCTAGATCATCTATTAATAGTGGGGATCGGTGATCTGTCTGACGTGCGAGATGATTGTGATATCTGCATGGTCGCCGTCAAGTACGAGTGCTCCCTCTTATGATAGCGGCTTTCGCCGTTTGGCTTGCACCGTCCTCGTCGCCGCTGTCGAGGACAAACGTAGCTGACGGAAACGTCGTGATGTCTCGCGCTGTCAGACAAGGTGTCGAGAGGTGGCGTTTCCCCTGATCACGCTGCGTGGTTTTCAGTCCGGCCCAGTCATGCAGCCCTGTTCCTTGCCTTTTGCTCGTTACGCACGTCGTTGTGCTTGGGTGGGGGCTGGCTTACTCTGGAGGCATGAGCACGGACAATGCTGGTGCAGGATGTAGATGGCTGGAACTATCAAATATCAGTTAACGCCTTTACAACGGGAACGTTTACGTGAAGTCTGTATGGGGAGGGGGTTTTCGGGCTCTAAAGGGGCTATGATGTGAAGAAGAGACACATGGATAGACTCGTGCTGTGGTGGATGTGCAGATGTGCACCTTTTTTTTCCCGAGGCTCGTAACCACGTGAGGAACTCTGTACAAGTACCTCACCCAGAAAGTAGCTTATTTATTGATAGGGTGAACTGAAAAAGTGTGACCCGATGAACACGCCCATGGCCTTCTTCGTAGGCATACCATGACCAAACAAAAAAAAGGATGAGTTTGTCTGTACACGTACGAAAACGAAAGTAACGGACAAAAGTGGTGTTTATTGTGTACCTGGTATTATAGAGAGAAGTGAGGCGTGTTTCCGTCGGGAATCTGGGTCAGAGGGCATTGACACACACGACCCATGCTGCGGTAGAGGTGCAGAGGTTCACCCATTTGCGTTCCGAGGCTCATAACCACTTGAGGAACTTTATACCTCACCCAGAAAGTGACTTATTAATGGGGTAAACTGAAAAAGTGCGACCCAATGAACACACCCATGGGCTTCTTCCTGGGTATACGATAACAAAAAAGCAAAACAGAAAGAATGAGTTTGTCTGTACACGTACGAAAACAAAAGGAACGGACAAAGGTGGTGTTTATTGAGTATTCTAGAGAGAAGTGAGGCATGTTCCCGTAGGGAATCTGGGTCAGAGGGCATTGGCATAAACAGCAAACGAGCGCTCGATGACCAGCCTCGGGTGGAGCTCGTCGCGCGCAGGCTGGTAAACGCCCGCCGAACGCGAGCGAGTTGGGTCTCTTGCTGATATCTCGAGCAGACTTGAGGTGATCCATAGATTGGCCAGGCGAGCCAGGCCTTTGGGTTGTTTCCTTCCCGCCCGGCCGCCCGCCCGGCCGCCTCTATGCTTTTTGCCTAAACAATGGCATTCCATCGCTTTTGGGCTCAGGGGCCCCGTCGTTCACAAAACGTGTTAGCCAAAAAGTGGTATACCATATACCTCGGTCGTACCACGCGTCGCACGCACTGGTAACCGACTCGGCGCTCTTTCTCCGTCGCGCAAACTCCTTTGTCATTTTTTGGGGGGTGGTGACTGTTTTTGGCTTTCAGCTACCTATGAAACTTACCTGGCAACCAACAAATGCCTCTTTGACGACTGTCTGGTAGGTACCTGGTAACTCTGTTCACCTTTTCCTGTCGCGCATACTGTCGTTTTTTTTCGGGTTGGGGGGGGGGGGGTCGGCTTCCAGGTGCGCTTGCCGTGGCTGTTCGACAGCGTGGAGAAAGGAGTTCGTGTAGACAAGGAGGACTTTCTCATCCGGGCGGCCGGGGCAGCGGCCGATTTGTCCTCGGAGCAGGGCGGCAGCGACGTAGCCGCGAGCCAGGAGTGGTGAAACGCTGGATGAAGACGCGGAGATAAATTGTTTCTGTTTTGTTTTTTTCGTTCTCTCTTTGTTCTTCGGTTTTTTTCTTTTCGAGGTATTTCGAGGTGTTTGAAGCTCCGAATAGGTATCAATAATATTGAAGAAGGGGTTTTAACCTGCCGAGGAAAGCTTTTCGCTGCTGATGGGGGGGCGAGTAGGAGGGGATGTACTTATAATTTCATGCATATCCGTGGTCGTATGGCCATTGACCCTGGCGTGGGTGGGGGGGCTTCGTCAGTGACATGCGCCCCCGTGCAGTGCACCCCGCGGTGTATAGCCTCTTACCCCCTTTTAGAACTTCATGCACTTTTTGCGCGCGCATTTGCTTCATGTAGGACTAACCGCACGCACGGGTTGGGAGGCATATTACTACCAAGGCTTTTCACGGGTCATGATACGGCCCGCGGATCGAGTCGGGTAGGGTCATGAGGTGGCCGGTATCTCACGGGTCGACTCTGGAGGTTGTCGAATCACGGGTCGGGCCGGGTCAACCTGATCCGACCCGGCCCGCCCCGGGAAAAGGGAGCCGACTATTGGATATTGATTAATGTAGGACCGTACCCACGTTTTTTCGTTTACTTGGAACTAGTGCGGGATGGGGTTTGCAGTTCTTGACCGGTCACAGGGTAGAGCTTGTCAATTGCAGTTGGTAGTACGTCGTTAATATGTCATAGTAGTTGATATTTGGAGCGCCGGAAGCATGGTGTCTCGACGGAGGCGGAGCAGTTGCGGGGAGGGCGCGCAGGCCTATTTTTTTTGGGGGGGGGCTGATAAATAGGGATGGGTTTGTTTTGTGCGTGAGTCGGGGTATGTTTCGCAGCGGAGAAGGATTCAAAGTGCCTTTGGAACGGCGTCGACGTTTTTGGTCAAGGGGTGGACTTGCTTTTTGGATGGAGTTGGAAATGTCTGTCTTATGTGATGAGACATAATCTACGAAGAAAAAAACAACGAATCAACAACGAATCAGATGGTTGGAGGTTGTTTATTGTCTTTTGGCGGAGATTTTGTTGTTTATTTTGGTTGTTGTTATGTTTTGTGGTCGGTACGACACAGCAACAGGCCTATCACTCGTTGCCGCAAAATGGGATCCAGTGGCACCAAAACGAGCGGAAGACAACGAAACAAAAACAAAAACAAAAAAAACTGCCTGAACAGCCTATGGCATCACCAACGATAATTAGTTTGATGAAATCCACCTCCTTGCTATCTACCGTCGTGGTCATCTTCACCGTTGCGATCACCGTTCGTTGGCGCAACAATGGGACAGCAGTGCCGCAAAAACAAATAAGACAACCCCCCCCAAAAAAAACAGGCTGTGGTATCATTCAACGACGGTTGGTTTGACGAAATCCATCCGTTTGCTATCTGTCGTCGTGGGCCATCGTCACCGCCGTTGCGATCGCCGCAGTTTTTTGCCGCATAGGTGTTTTCGTTTCCCGTGATGGGACCACAACTAGTGAGCCGAAAACGAAACAGACGAAAACTGCCAGAGTCAGCGGCATCACTCGACCATGGTTGGTTCACTCGTCGAAAAGTCATCTCGGTTCGGTGCTGTTGTAATCGTGGGGTAGCCGCGTCATCGCCGCGAGAATAGCCCCCATGTGGGGATATAGTGGGGGGGAGAAGGGACGACACCTGTGACCACGAAGCTGGAAAGTAGAAGTGTGTGCAAAAAAAAAAAATAGTACCAGTGTAGTGATGACGCAAAAAAAAAAAAAAACGAAAACACAAACACGAAAAAAAACAAGAAACAGATGAAACAGCAAGCAGTAAAGTCTCAGTGGTATCGCTCACACTATGAACACGATGGGTTTAGTTGAGGGGAAAACCGTCCGCGCGCGTTTTCTCAGCATCTGATTGGTCATCGATTGTCGTCCCCCGTTGTGGCGTGTTGACCCCTTTGGAGCCCCCGAACCCCTCCCGTTACTAAATCCAAGTATTGTTGTCCCCAAAACGGGTTTCCAGTTGTAAAGGGGTTAAGTCGTTGCAGGTGTCGTTGTGCCGCGATGGGGTACTAGAGCTGTGCGTCGGCTCGACTTAAGTCACCAACTACAGTCGTTCTACGGTAGCCCCCCCCCAACTTTTCTTTACGGAAATCGCCGGTTTTGAAACCAGATCCAGGCCGTATCTCCTGAAAAACGATGTCCCTTGCCCCACCCCGACGTCATCGTTCGATAGTCCTTTGCAAACTAAAAGTTGTTTGGGGATGTTTTTTTCATGTACGTAGCATCCTCGTGTCCAGCAGCCATAAAACGTTTGTTAAAGAAAATCACTGGGTTTTTGGGGGGGACCTATCGAAGAATCGGTCACTAAGTTATTGGTCGGATTAATGATTGGCCGTTTCACGAAGGTGCCTCGACTATCCGACTAATGGGGTCGTTTTCATACTCGTCGTGGTGAGGAATATTTCGTCCGGGGGTCGTGTTTTTTCTTTTTTGGGCGGGACCCCCTCGACCGCGAGGAGCTAACTTGCCTCGAGTCGCTAGCCCGACTTGCGTCGGCTGGCCATAAGCGTTGCTTCGCCAGCCGACTTACCGACGAAAGTCAGATAGTCGGCTTACGGTCACACTACCGACTAGGTATTAGCTGTGAAATCCTGCCGGCTCCAGCTCTACAAAATATGATTTGGGTTGGCGTGGTATAGAGCTCTTCTCAAGCGAGGAACAGTTGGTGCACATTTACTAGAGCTATGAGTCGGCATGACTTAACTCAGCAACAACTAGTTGCTAGTCGGACTTATAGTTAGTCACTTTATGGAGGTGCCGACTATCCGACTAAGTGGGTTTCCATACACTTAGGAATGACAGCTTAATGCGGAGTGCGGTTTTTCCTTTTCTTGGGAGGGCCCCCCTCGCGCCGAGAGGGGCTGACTAGTCTCAGTTCGCTCACCTGACTTAAGTCGGGAAGTCGGCTGAGACCATCAGCTGGTTTCGGCGGCCGACTTGCCGACTATAAAGTCACTTAGTTGGCCAACGGTGCCCATCGATTAATTTTTGAGTAATGAAATCCTGCCGGCTCACAGCTCTAACATTTACCGTCAGCTTGTGCTTCCTTCCGGCGGGTAAGTAAACGACTCCTACGGGAGAGCTGTTACGAGGTTCTTGGTATCTCCAAGTCCCCTTAGCTGGCGCGTTTGTGCGGGGAATCCAGCGTAACGTACACGGATCTCGGGGTCGCGGGCGTGGAACATGCTAAATTTCACGTCGCCGCTGCGTTAGATAGTTTTCCGCTTTTTCTCGAGGGGTTTGGGAGTTGGGGAATTCTCGTATGGTCTCTTGTTGTCGTGTCGCCTGCGCTCTTGCGGGAGATCGGGCTCGTAGAGTTGCTTCTTGGTTATTGTTCGTTCTGCCGACAATGCCCGCTCAGAGCTGGGTGGTGATTTGGATATCCCGGCCGGTCACACTCCGGCGCGGGACAGTGTTTTTTTTTTGCTAAGTTTTTTTTCCCCCTTGCGACTGCCGCCCATCCCCTCGCTACGAACTGAGCGGGCGATCTGGGTAATCTGGCTGCCAATACAGTGGCACAAATAAAGAAAAAGAAGAAATAAGTTTGCTACGTGTTTAGTGTTTTCCGTGTTCTACCTTGTCAGCGATAAACCCCCCCCCCCCCCCTCCCCTCTTTCGCCGGGGATGGTAGAGGTAGCGTGGGTTTTCTGTTTTTCGTCGGCAAATTCTCGCCCCTACGCCCACCCCCCGCCGCCCCCCCTTGCTGGTAATCTTGCAGTGGATCTTGGATCCGGTCGCTCTCTGCTTTCTGGCGGCTAGGTCTCCTTTCTTCTTGTCCGTTTCTTAGCATTTGTTATACGCCTTTTTCGCCGCCCCGTTTTAGAGGGGTGTGCGAGTTGTGACTTCGAGCAAGTTCGCGAAAACACACACACACTTGCACTGCTACGATAGCTAGGGAGTGATTTTTTTAGCTACTTTTTTTTCTTCTCGTAAGGACGGGGGCCTAACCGCGAAGGACCCTTAGCCTCCAACATCGTCGCACTGTCGTGTTTGGTTCTTGCAAATTTTATGCCTGTTTTTTTGCAATACCTACAACCAGGGGGAAACTATTGTTATTGTAATCATAAGTGACTGAATAAAAACATGGTGAGTGAAAAAGCAGTCGAAATACGATATATATTTTTTGGTGTTGTCCAACTGCACTTACTCTGGCCCTCCGTATTAGGATTAGTGTGTGTGTTTGTTAATCGGTTTGGCGCTTCAATTTTTACTCAAAAAACAGTTCTTGGGTGAGGCGTGGAGATCCTCAAGGGAGACGCCCCAGAAAAAAGAATGGCGCATCTCCACCTTTGCTTGCAAGTGTCGAAACAGGTACTTCCCTTTATCGCCCCGTATTTCTGCATATCTAATCCGACTCATCAGTGTGGGCTAGTGTAATGGGTATTGCCCTTGAGACTTTAGAAAGCCCTCCGGGAACAAAGCATGCACGGTACGACTTGGGAGGCACTTGTCCACATAGGTAACAGAGTTTCAGGGTGAGACTTTGAACGAGCCCTCATTTCAAATAAGTTCTTACATGCGACCTGAATAGGAATTCAGAGCTGGCTTTCTACTGCCTCCACCCAGCGAACAAGGTTAAGAAACAACGAAATCCTGCCTAACAGGAAAACCCGCCAGAGGATACTCTTTTTCCCCCGTTGATAACCACGTAACAAACCCGTTGCGTAGTTTTGTCACAATGTCGCATGAGATATTTTCACAACCCGCGTGGAGCTCGCACTTCTTCATGGCACACGTGGAATCCGGCTCCTCGCGCGTCTCGCTTTTTAACCATTTTTTTTCGTCATGTTGTAGGGTCTGAAATATTTTCAACGCGCATGCCGCCGCCCGATTTTTTTTTTTTATCTCTTGTAAAGTCGCCTGAATTTTATTCTAAAACGTTGATGGCGACAGATTGTTTTTCCTATTTACTTATGAACAACGCCTCCGCGTGTGTGAGAGCTCGTTCAGAGCATAAACTGAAGGTCCGTATTGGGCAATCCGTTCCCGAAGTACACCCCGCCGTAATCGCCTGTTTCTGCCTGCAGCACACGCGATCGACGGAGGTGGAAGAGGGGGAGGGAGGAAGGGGGGTGGGGTGAGGGCGGGGGGGGTGGAGTAAGGACGGGGCGGGGGGGGTAAGGGGGAGGGAGGCTGGAGTCGGGGATGGAAGCGAGGGGGGAGGGGGGTAGAGTGGAGGCGAGGGGTCAAGGCGGGTGGATTCAGCATTGTCTTTGAATAATATAATCTGGGAGTTGGATATTGTTTTTAGGGCCTTTTTAATAGGCAATATATGTACAGTACAATATGTACAGCTGAAGTGGGGGTTGGACGTGTATTGAGTTGAGTCGAGGGGGGGGGGGAGGGGGGGGGGGTTACCTCATGGAAGAACAGGTACCCCGGCCAAGCCAGGCTGCGCAGCACCGAGCACGTCGACGACGGATTCATGGACAGCGTCCAGCATCCCTCCGGTTTGTCTGCGGCAATTGGATCAAGGAAATCTGCTCCTCGTACAAGGCCCTTCTTCGACAGCGCTGCGATAGCCTGCGGAGTGGCGTACGTAGAGTCGGGGGGGGGGTTGGGGGTCCGGGGGGGGGGGTAAGAGGGTAAGGTTAAAAGCTACGTTAGGGGCGTCACTTTTTCTCGTGAGATACAGAGTCAATTGTGCGAGTGTCTCAAACCCGTGATCATGGAGTATGATACTACAATACCATAGTCTTGGTACAAGGAGGGAGGGAGGGGGAGGGGGGGGGGGGGGGGTGGGGTGTAGTCAGTTTGTGCATGGCCGTAGTTGTATGACCATAGACCCTGGTATCCCTACTATGCCGGGACGAAGCACGTCGGGTTTTCACCAACCAGGCGGACATTGCTCGCACCAAGCGTGAAGCGCCGTGAGGTGTTCGGCGAGTCGCGTGAAGGGTGGACTGCGTCATTCCAAGAACCGCCCGTGAGTCGGACTTCGGCACCTTGTGCCTACTTTTTTGCTCATGGGTGACGGCGCCAATGAGTTATACTTTGTTTTCTGATGTGGCCACCCCCCTGACAGCACCAATGAGTTACTTTGTTTTCTGGTATGGCCACTTCCAGAGGCAGCAATGGGTATTACTATGTAACTGCCGCGTGAGTGCCTTACCATATTCACACTACGTGATGCGATCCTTCCCCCTGCGCGGAGGTAGGGTTCTCCATCCCGCACAATACGATCTACTCGATAACCATCTTGGTGACCGCCAAAAACAAAACAAAAACGGTACCCTGATTGTCTAGCTATGACTGGCATGTTTTACAGCATCGTTGCCAACCAACGCCAACCCCAATGTACATATAGTCTAATGATTTACAGCGTCGGTGCCAACCGAGACCAACTATTATATGTATTTTTTAACGGGGGGGGGATTGGGGGCGGGGGCGGGGCGTACTGACTGCTCATTGTCAGCATTGCCGTTAATCCGCAAACAGGAGGAGTGAATTTCGACACAGCAGATGAGGCGATGGTTTTGTAATGTGCCCTCGAGTGAAAAGCCGCGGAGGGAGGGGGGGTTGTTGGCTCCATGCTTTCAGGCAAGGGGATGGTTTGTGGTGTCCGCTCGCTCTACGAGAGGGGCGGGGCGTAGAGGGGCGGGGGGGGGGGGGGGGGGAGGGTAAAGGATATCAGTGACGGATGAGGGGAGGTAGAGGAGAGGGGGCGGGGGCGGGTGGAGGGTTCCAATGACAGATGAGGGAGGTAGAGGCGCAGTTTTTTTTTTTCTGCACCTCCTCATTCGAGGAGGTCTATATACCTTCATCCCAAAATTAAAAAAGCAAAACTGAACAGTGCAGTCGGGTGAACAAACCCGTGCTCCCTCAGGTATACAAGCAATCAATTCCGAAAAAAATGCATACTTTCAGACGATTCGGAGATAAGGAGCCCCGGTCATTCAGAGAATATTTGGGGCAAGAAGGTGCTACCTCTACCTCTACCGTAGCACGCGTTGTCCGCGGAGGCTTTGGGTCGGTGGGGAGGGGGGGGCGTGATGAGAAACGAGGAGAGAGCGGGGTGGCTACATTGGTGTTATCTCGTTTCGCAAAGTTCGTGGAGAGGGTTGGGGGGGGGGGGGGTTGGTTCCAATAGAAGCTTAGGATATGGCCATTTGTGTGTTTCCTTTGAGG
Organism: Undaria pinnatifida; assembly: GCA_012845835.1. NCBI lineage: Eukaryota > Phaeophyceae > Laminariales > Alariaceae > Undaria > Undaria pinnatifida. Next base: position 12,218,170 of record JABAKD010000001.1, read on the forward strand.
AAGAGTTGCAGGGTGGGTGGGAGACAGATTGATTCCTTGACTGTTGCGCGTGGCTGAAGGGTACATTCCATTCCCTTGCGTGCCATTTAAAGTAGCCAAAACGTGTGTTTCAAGCTATCGAATTTCCGCCGCACCCCCGCTGCTCTAGGGAGTTGCTCTTGAAAAAGTAGCTGCGGAGATCCTCCACCCCAACTCTGTCCCCAAGCTCAACACCAACCCCAACCCCAGCCCCACAATCCGAACCCACACGAAAGGCTATAAAAAATAAAAATAAAAATCGACCAAAAAAATCAGAGATGGCTCTTAAAATACACTTCGCATGGCGGGAGGAGAGAATACATCCGTCCCTGATGTACGTGCAATCAAGTACGGTGTTGAAATGTGGGAGTTTGCATTTGAAGGGGTCGGATTTCCACCGAACCAAAAACGGAAAGAGGACCTGCGAGAGGTCATGACAGATCTCCAGGTCGTACCCCCTCTCAATTCTCTACCCAAAACCGGATGCACCATTTTTTTTTTTTCTTTCTGAGGCTCGTCACTCGAGGAGTTGTATACCCTTTCTTACACCCTCTTCTGAACCCACACAAAAAGACTGATTTTGACAGAACAACACGAAAAAGCGCAGTATTAACCCCGTCTTAGGTACAACGTAAACCGGAAAAATAAAATATATATATATTTATATATATATATTTTTTTTCTTTTTTTTTTTGGGGGGGGGGCATTTTTTTTTATTTGTTTGCGTTTTGGGTTAAGCCCGAAAAAGCTCTTCCTGTCGTGCTCACACACGAGGAGTTCTATGTTCTATACACCCCGCCAAAAAAAAAAAAAAACGATTGTGAGAAAAAAACGGAGGTGCAGACCCGATCAACAATATCCTTGTCCTCTAGGTATAATGTAAAACCGGAAAAAAAGTGCTCTTTTAAAAATATATTTTCGGCGATACTGGGCCAAGGACCCCCATTTTTTCGCAACAAAGTTTTGCCAAAAAAAGCGCTGATTCTATCGCAGCACTCGTCCGGAACTCATGTGAAGGTTCTTGAAAAATTTCAATCGTGGAAACCCCGGGGGCCATATTTTATATACCCCTTAAGGCTGAACGGTGACCCGCCCCCTAAGTGTACTAGATTTGTTTCATTACACCAAATGAATGTTGGGAGGTTATCAGCTTTTCGCCGCACCTCGATGGTCTCGGGGTTCCTGAAGTGGAAGTAGCTGCGAAGATCGGCGGCAGCCTCCAAGGAAAGCCCCTCGAAATTCCGGAACGGCGATATTTTGCGGGAAGCCTGATACAGCCGTGTGATAAGATGCCATCCAATGTGCGGTTCGGGGGGGGGGGAGGTCAATAGAAGGAGGCGGGGAACGCGCAGGGGGAGGAGGAGGAGGGGCCAGCAAAGGGCGGGAGGGAGGGAGGGAGGGAGAGGGGGCTGCTGATCAAAGGGTTGGAGAAAAAGTGGCCAAATTAGGCGCCGCGAGGTTTGGGGGTTTCGATATAGGTAGGCGGAAAATGCGTTCGCGTGCCGGGGGAAGGAGGGGTACTCATTTGTCGCTGGCCTTGGTAATTTTATCGTTAATCACGCATCCCTCTCGAGACAGAGCACTGCAGGGGGTGGGGGGTACGAGGGGAGGGGGAGGGGGGTAAGGGAGGAAGGGTGGGTGGGGGGGTAAGAGAGCGGGGGGTGTATTGGACAGAAGGGATCGGAGAAGCCGAGGAAACGCGCGACATGTGGATTGGGGTTTTTGAGGGAGATTGAGGCGGTTACGCCCGCGGGGAAGGGGGTGAACAAAGGAACGGGGGGGGGGGGGGGGTACTCATTTGTTGCTTGCCTTAGTCATTTGACCGTTGACCACGCATCCCTTTCGAGACTGAGTACCGTTCCTACTCCTAATAGAGACACCTCCGGCATTTGGGCGCTCATTACGCTTCTTCCATACATTACGTAGAAACTATTTGCTTGTCCTATCCCCGTCCTGTTTCGCTGTCTGCGACCACCATCTATCTCATAGGATTGCGATCGTTTTCTCGCCAATCTCTAGTCTACCAAACTCTTCCGTGTCACATACGTCTAGTTTCCTCATCGCCTCCTCTAACGCATGCCACTCCTCTTTGTGTATTTCGTATTTCACATTCTCCTACTATGTGAGTCCTACTCTCTATTGCAATGACACACGGGCACCTATTTATAGCCACGTCCTCCTCCTCCCCACAGGAACGGGGGAGGCGGGGAAGAGGTCAAGAGGGAGAGCAAGAGGGACACGGGAATAGTACGCCATACTGTGATTGCACCGTACAGCCCCTTGCAGCGCGATTGCGAACGCCATCGGTCCAGCAAAATACGTGTGCCCCAGCGAAGCTCTCCCTCTTTGTACAAGAAAAAACACCCGCCACTGCAATCTGCGCGCGGGGTATGCGTGACGTTGCTCATGGTGGATGTTTGTCTGTTTTCGACGACGCTACCCCAAACCTCTAGGATTAGCTGGGGCGTCTTCGAAGAGACCGGCACTGCGGGTTTAGTCGCCACATTATTTTCGTTATAACCAAAGGCACGGTAGCGAGGGGTACCCAGGCCTCCACCACCGGGTTTTCACCACTCGCACGCGAGTGACCGCGAGTGACTATGATTGTGTAGCTTCTCACGGGACAAAAACTGCAACTTGGGCAGCCTTTTTTTTTTTTTGTGCGCAGCGTAGCTTACCATTACTTCCATCCACGATTCATGTCGCAAAAAAAATGCAACAGCACGAAAACGTTAAGATCGCAAAAACAAAACAGGCGGGTCATCCCTCGCGCGAGTGACCCCGAGCCAACGCAAAACAAGATCGGTCAGTTGTGACCCACCCCCCTGCCGTAGTCCTTCTTTTATTTTTTTTCTGCCGCTCGGAAAGGGGTAAACATAATAACGCCACTTTAACTGGAAATCCGTTTTTACGCACCTCAACCAGCAATGCCCCCCTGGGAACCACAGCCACTGCCCTGTCGATAGTTTTCACGATGTGCGCGAGGCGGTGCATCTCCAAGAACCGCTCGGGGGGGCGGGGCTCCTGCCAAATGTCGAGATTACCATTTCGGTGTGTGAAGGATCGGTCAGTGTGAAGCAGAGGGATGGATACTACGAAAATTAAAATACACTCCAGCTGTGATATCGACGATTTCGTCGAAACTCGTCTTTGCAAGCTGTTTGTGATACTCCGATTGCGCGTATTACTGTGTATGTCCTGGTGGATAATGATATCGTGTCGTTGTGGTGGCCGTCGCCGTCATCATTCAGAGAGCACCAATACCAAAAAAAAGGTACTATAATTGCAAGTGCTATCAGCGACAGCAGCAGTGGCTGTCGTTCTAAAGTGGCGGTGTTTGCGATGTATATTCCAGCTTTTGTCTGGCAGACGTTGGGCAGGAACATCAATATTGAAACCATCGAGCATCACAATCTAAGGCCAGCCCAACCCACCAAAACCAGCCAAAAAAAGAAAAAAAATACGTTTCCCTACATTTGTTTGTCCAAAACGATTTTCTTGTGGGTTGATTGGCCCCTTTGTTGCTTTTTGACCACCCCTTCTATTGTCTTCGCTTCTTTTCTTTCTCCTTCTCCCTCCCTAAACGTAACTCACACCCGGAGTCACTAAGCATCCTCTTCTCCTCCCCCCCCCACACTGCCTCACGCGCCTTCATTTTTATCGCGAGAAGACGCCAGCTACGTTCTTCCCTCGTCGACTCGCATCGAATTGCGCCTACCGATGGGCGCCACCACCAACTGCTATGTCGAAAACGTCGTCACCATACATCAAATGCTAGATTTGTTTTACATCTCGAAACGTTGGATACGATTCTCTTGAACACATCCAAAATGTGGCGTTTCGATACAGGGGAACTTCGACATGACACCCAACGCTCTAGCCAACACATAGTATCGTATCATACCTCTTCGTCTTCATCAGCCGGCGGCTCTTCCTCTGGCTCCTCGTCTAGCGGCAGCGACGGGTCTCCCCTTAGCCTCCCTTTCACGGCCACAGCCTGCGCCTCGTACTCGGGCTTGAGGGCGGGCATCTGTCGCAGGGAGGTGTCGGTGCTCAAGCAGAAGTAGAACTGGGGGAGGGTTGGGATGAAGCGGTGGTGGGTGGGAGAAGGGAGAGTGGTGGAGGTACCGGAGGGAAAACGATGGAGAAAGTAGGTGGAATAGATCAATTCAATAGCCGACGGGTGCAAAATGAAAGTAGCTTGCACGCACAGGCTATCGTTACACTTCGTACATGCTTTTTTTTTCGTTCAATGTTTATGGGTGCAGAATGGAGATAGACTTGCGTGCAAAGCCTTTCGTTTCATTGCTACTTTTGTAGTGTTTCCTTTGGAACTTCTTTTTTGGTTTCTGGAGATTTTCGTGCGCGATCGATGTCGAAGCTCACGCAAAATATTGTCGGATGACAATTACAACGTTAACAACAAGAACAGCATTGTCGGTGGGAAAGATCGAGTGGGGAGTTTGCCGGGAGGACACTCAGGGCTTCCACCCTGCAGCCACATACCAGTTACGCGGGCACAGTTAAGTCAGTAATGCGACGACGGTCGATGATATCAGCTATGGGACCACACTCACGTCAGCAATATGACTACAGTTAAGTGAGTTAAGTGGCTACGTTTACGCCAGTTATGTGCCTGGTTGATAACAGCACCCCGCGTTCGATGACGCTGTGACAGTCTCAGTTAGGCTCAGTTAGCATGTAGAAGTTAGTATATAGACCAAGGCTGCGGCAGCAGGGGGAGGGGGGGGGGGGGGTCCCCATTTTTGAGTACCGCGTTTGATCCGGTCGCACGAAATGACCGTACATCTCACAGACAAACCTAATTTTTGGGGGTATGTTGTATGCGCAGCGTGGCTTACCATTCCATTGCGAGTTCATAACCCAAAAGCTGAAAAACCCTCAAAGGAACAGGAGGGTCGCTCACCCGGGTGACCCCCCGAGCCGCTGCAAAAAAATCCTCCAAAAGGGACCGCCCTATCGTAGCCTTGGTCTATAGCACTACACCAGATCGTCTTCCAGCCCCGACGCGGCGGTCGGAGGCAACGAAATGTAACAACCCCCCGACGTTGCACATGATAGACGGCGGCGGTCTCGAAACCGCCAAGAAAATAATAAGTTGTATACCGGTATCAGGTATGACCGACGTCTGCAGCAGGCACACGTGCAGTTCACGTTCGCGAAGTACATCTCGGAAGTATGGATTTGTTTCGGCAATTCTTTCAGGAAGGACAATGATCCCTTGTTCTATTAAAAGGAGAGTAGGGCCTCGACGTGGCAGCTTTTCCCCGCTGCCAGAAGCACTTTTGCTATACGACATGCCGGGCAAGGAGAGAGTGTATGGGTGAGGGGTGTGAGAGCGCCAAAGAGCGCCCAACACCCGTCCTCCACAAGAATTGCGTGCTTGATATGAGAGCGTTGTGCCACGGCACTTGAGAAGAAAGGTGGAGTGCGAGGAGAGTAGGTGGATAATATCGATATCGTCTCGGAAGCAGGTACGAGTACAAGGTGGATGTAGCCTGGAGTGTGTGCGTGCACAGGTTTCCTTTTTAAGCCGCGTTCTTCGTTGCCGTCGGTTTCCTTCTTGTTGCTGGGGATGCTTCGGAGTGATCAAGGCTGAAGAACATATTGCGCATTGTCGGGTGGCCGACGTGTAACGTAGTCATAATATTTACGTTGTTGGTGCAACGTTTTCATAAGGAAGTCACCGTTAAGCTTTAGCGCCGCCAAAGCGTAACAGATCAGGAAAATCGTTCTGTTACCCTCTGGCTTGCCCCCATGACACCAGTGCATAGAGCACACAAGTTTGGAATCGTTTTTTTTTCTTTCATTTTTTTTTGGGGAAGGGATGCGGTAGGGTATGCCCACGGGAGTTCGGAATGAATGTGCACCTTTTTGAGGGGGAAGTCGCCGTCCTCCAGCTTTGGCGTCGCCAAGGCGTAGCAGACCAGGTAATCGTTCTCGTTACCCTCCACCTTGCCCCAGAATACCATCCTGCCCTCTAGCCGCTCCTCCCGCTCCCGCTGTATCATTGAAACCTGCACATAAATGGTTGATGGTAGGTCCCAGACCACCGCGCGTGATTCTCTGTTAGGACATGGCCACACAGTACGGCGCTAACTCGACTGGTCTACGTAGACGCGTGACCATGTAGGCTATATATTATAACATTCTCTTGTTTTTCTTTTCTCAATTTTACTCTGCAGCTCAACTATTACTAGTAAGAGGTTTTACCCTCGCCGACCTTCTGAACAAGGCCATGCCGCGGTCACAGGTGTCTTCCCATCTCGCCCCCGGCACATGCCTTCGGATATATCGCGCATAGGGTTCTGCATTCCTACTTCTCAGCTTTTTGAGCTCGGCGATTTTTATCGACTTTCGCTAACTCGCGCATCTCGCGCTTTCCGCTCGTCAAAGTTTACGAAGTCCCTACGAGCACGAGCATGAACTCGGGAGGATTCGAACCCGCACCAGTAGGTTTAGGAGGGACGGGATTCACCTACTACTACTACTACTACTACTACTACTACTACTACTACTACTACTACTACTACTACTACTACTACCACTACTACTACTACTACTACTACTACTACTACTACTACTACTACTACTACTACTACTACTACTACTACTACTACTACTACTACTACTACTACTACTACTACTACTACTACTACTACTACTACTACTACTACTACTACTACTACTACTACTACTACTACTACTACTACTACTACTACTACTACTACTACTACTACTACTACTACTACTACTACTACTACTACTACTACTACTACTACTACTACTACTACTACTACTACTACTACTACTACTACTACTACTACTACTACTACTACTACTACTACTACTACTACTACTACTACTACTACTACTACTACTACTACTACTACTACTACTACTACTACTACTACTACTACTACTACTACTACTACTACTACTACTACTACTACTACTACTACTACTACTACTACTACTACTACTACTACTACTACTGCTACTGCTACTACTGCTACTACTACTACTACTACTACTACTACTACTACTACTACTACTACTACTACTACTACTACTACTACTACTACTACTACTACTACTACTACTACTACTACTACTACTACTACTACACTACTACTACAACTCCCGAGGGGCCGCTATGTTAAAAAATACCTGGTAATGGGGTGTAATAGCACCTGCTTCCCTGGATGGACAAATATTGATAGGTTGTGCAATTTAACCAAAGCCATCGGGATACACAAGTTCATGGAGTTCGAATCTGCCAGGCGTCTGTTGTGCCTACCAGGTATAAAAAAAACTGGATAGTGCTATACTGCACGCCCGCTAGGACGGCAGCGAGGTAAAGCGCAAGAGAGCGTTGGGGAGTTTGCAAGCTCGCGTCGATCAAACGCGGGGCTTGCGAGTTTACTATACGGCTTTCTCATGATCATTGCGAGAAAGTGCTTCTCGTTGAGCTCGGAAATAACCTTGGGCGGACGGCCGCGAGATAAAACGAATCGTGTTCACGAGGGCAAATCGAAGGAGACAAAGCCATGGAACATGACGTCACGCACCCTTGGTTGACATTGAAGATGTCGTCCTTACCTGCAGTCCGGATCTCTCGGACACGCTTAAGGTCTTCCCAGAAGGCCCGAGGTAATCGATGTGTCTAGCGATGTCTACCATTGTGTCCGCACCGTGCAGGTAGCGTTATGGTCTCGCCAAAGTTGTCAGCCGCGACCAAGAAAGATGTTGATGAATTCTCTCACTGCTTGTTGGCGGATTAACTGCGGAAAGGGGATTCAAGGCGCGTTTTGATGACGTTCGGGACACGTGGTATCGGCTCGACATAGATGCAGGGTCTCTAACCCAACCCCTAGCTTAATCTTATCTCTTTAGGAGGCTCGGGGCCAGTAGGGGTAGTCACGCAACCCCGCATTGTGTTGCAACGGCGTTTTCCCCAAACCACCAGGGCGGCCGTAAAGCCAGCCTCGATCAAAAAGACGAACGACCGGCAGGAAGGTTTTGGACTAGCTATCCTACATTGAGGTTGAGTCCACGATGTCATACGAACTTGGTTGTATTCGATAAGCTCGATGATCTTGCTCGGAAGAGGTTGTAGCCACTTTCAACAGCATATCGTTTGATGGCGCTCACTTCGTGGGGGGTCTGGGATATGTACACATCAATGTGAGAACAAGACAACAGCAACACCACCACCACCACCACCAACAACAACAACAGCAGTTTATGTAAGTGCTGGTATACCAGGATAGACTAAGCGTGCAAGTTGTTTCCTTAGTCTATGTTGCGCGAGCGATCCACCTCATGGTGCCATTTCCCTTCGGGCCTTCGGCCTTCACGTGGGAAAAAGTGACGACGAAAATGAACATTACATACCATTTCGTACCGTACAACATGGAACCCTGCTTTGTTGGCTGGATGCTTATTTTGGTGTCGCCCGAGCTACAAGGCAAGGATTGGTATGACACGAGCTACGCATGATCCTGCCCGTACTGCTTTGGAGACGACGGTTGATAAAAGACCAAGCTTTGACGTATCATACCGTCTCATTTGTCACTGTCTCTGTCGGTCCCAAATACGTCGTCATATAGCACATCCATCTGAAAAACGCCAAGCAAGCATGATTGAGACCAGCGTGCAGAGCAACCACCCCCGAACGGCAACGCTACCTAGGACCTGGTGCGTGGTACGGTACTTACTAGTAGGACGCCTGGAAAATGAGGCCGGGTTTTCTTAAAAAGTAAACAGAGGGTGACTTTTTGTTCGGCTTGCCTGACCAATGTCGTCGACGTGACAAACCAGAACGGTGGAAATCGATATCGAGCCCGATAATCATACACCTTCGTATGCCAGCAGCTTCCTTACCCCAGCGGATGTCCACGCTTCACCAGCCCAAGGGAATTACAGCTTCCGTTCCTTACTCTTACTGGCCACCGAACACGATGCAATAGCGATGGACTCGGTTCACGACTGCGCTCGTTCAAATTATAGTCGTCGGTTACACTTACCTGGCCCCTTACCAAAAACGCCTTGCGGCACAATACGAAAACTTTCTTACCCGGAGGCTGAAAGTGGTATCTGCTGCCGAAAATAGGACATGGTATGCCTGGCGATGCGAGGGTGATGGAGGCTAAGAATGATTCGAGGCAACCTGTGCTCTCGGCGGAAGATAAACCTCTAGAGGTTATGGCGGAAGGAATCGTGCTGGCGAGCCGATCGGGACGCTCCGGAGCTGTGATCGATGAGGTGAATATTGTGAACTGGGTTGGAGACAAATTCAAATTTGTGTCGAGCTCAGTGTGTGGTGTGTTCGCAGCAGCAGCGGTATCGGCAGCAGCAGCTGCAAGCGGCAGCAGCGGCACCAACAACAATAGCACCAGCAGCACCAACAGCAGCAGCAGAAGCACCATCGGGGGCAGCAGGAGTAGCCGCAGCAGTAGCAGCAGCAATAGCACAGCAGCAACACTGGCAGCACGGTTGCAGGCAATGTGGCAGACGGGCAAGGTTGAAGACATTCGAAAAAAAACGTTCGGAAACGGAACGGCGTACGTAGCAGAGAGAGAGGAGAGGTTCAAATGCCTGGTTGGACAACCATGGGTACTCTGTACTTTGTTTACCAGCAGGGACAGCTCGTATCGGTATCGAGGACTATCGCATAAGCTCTTGGCCCCTTGTCCTTGATCCACCACTACTACTGCTGTGCGGGGCGCCGGAAATGGGAAAGCTTGGTATGTTGCCTGTTGCTTGTTGAGGCGGTCGTACTGCAGCAGTGTTTGCTTGAAGACAAGTCACCCGCTGCTGTTCGTCCGTCATGAAGGAGCAAGCTCTCGAGCTCCACTGCAGCCTTCAGCCTTGTACAGCTGTATCTGGTATCCATTACCTTCCAACAAGAGTGCGATATCCGCCAAGGGGATCTGCAGTCGTACTTGCCTTGCTGCGTACCAGGTGCCCGGGTATTTAAATACCTGGTGCAGCATCTTGCGGCAGTACAGCAGCACATATAATTTGCAGCATGTTAAGACACTCCCTGTGGGTGTCCGTACGTCAATACCGCTGTTCAATCGCGAAGACCGAGCCCGATCGGGAATCGATACGTGCAACACTACTGGTAGTACAGGACACCTACTTCATGATGTGTACGAGTACAGCAGTATGTATATAACACTTTTTTTTTTTCTCCATCTCTTTTATTATCCTCGCACTACGCTCGCCCTCCCTCCCGGTAGTAACTCAGATCCGGGGTCACAAAGTGGGGCCGTTCTCCCCCCTCCCCACTACGGTACGTGCCTTCGTTCTTACCGCGAGAAGAAGTCAGCGTTTTCTTCCCTCGTCGACTCGCGTCGAATTGTACTGCAAGACGAGTATAATACGAGTAAGAGACCGAAATGCCGACGGCTGGCTTTCTTATGTGGGTTTCTTGTTTGGGAACGGGTTCGTTCTACGCTTAGCTTCAGTATAGCGGCGCCCGAGTTTCTTATTCTCCTGCAAATCTCAGGCTGGCTTTGTTAGTTCATTCCTGTTCAGTGGGTATCCTGCACTCTCGTTGTGTTGCCATATGTTTTGTACGAGTATGAAGTAATGTTTAATATTGTGTGGTCTGCCACCCATCATGCTTGCGGGATTGCGACGGCCAAGCTCGTTCCCAGTTTGTCCTCTCCGTTCGCTTCTCGCCTGCTTCACCCGCATAACCTCGACTCCCTTCCCCCCTCAGGACGCCACCCTGCGGCGCGCTCGGCGCCTACGCCGCAAGAGACTCGCGCAGGGGGTCGTTGCGCACTGGAAGCGCTTCGCCATGGAGGGCATAGCCGACGCTCGCGCCCGTGCCCATGCATCCGACGCTCGAACGCAGCGTCGCGCCTTGGCTCGTTGGCGGCGCGGGGTCGACGAGATGCGCTCGCGCCGCTTGTGGAGCACGGCGGCCGCAGGCCGCCGCCGCTTCCTTGCCGAGTCACGCGGGTTCTCCACATGGTTGGCCGCGACGCGGGCTTCCCGCGAGCGTCGGCTACTTCGCTCGGTGGCAGCGGCGGCAGCGGGGGCGGAGGCGCTACAGACGGCCGCAGGTATCGCGGCTGCGTCCCGCGGCTTCCGCCGCTGGCGAGCGTTCGCGACCGCCGCGCGAGCGCGGCGGAAGAGCGCGCGCTGTGCGCGCGCCCACGATGCCCGCGGGCGGGCTACCCTGGCCCTGCACCGCTGGCGGGGGCACGCCGCAGTTGCAGCCGCTCGAAGGGGCGTAGAGGCGGCAGCGGTGAGGGCGTGGGCGGCGGGGAGGCTATGCTTTGGACTGGCGGCATTGCGGCGGCACGCGGAAAGGCGCCGGTTAGGTTCCGCCTCCCGTGACAGGGCTGATCGCGCGCGCCGGCGGCTGCTAGGAACGAGGGGGCTCTGTACGCTGGAGGACGCGGTGCTAACGAGGGAAAGGGAGCGGGACATCGTGGCCGGGGTGGAGGCTGGGCGGGCGCGGGCGGCACTGCTGGTGTGGGCACGGTGGGCTGCGTTGAGGACGGCGGCAGCGCGGCTGCTAAGAGCCGCGCGAGCCAACCAGGCGAGGATTTCGTAGAGAGGAAAGGTGTTCGTTTGTCCGTCGGTCCGCCTTCGCGAGATGGGAGATTATGGCATTGGTTTGTTGTTTTTTTGGGGCTACCTTCTACACTACACATCCGCGCGTACTGACCAGGCGAAGGTGTCGTGGAGATGAGGTGGTTCGTTTGTTCGTCTGTTGGTCGCCACGAGTGGGGACGTTAGGCTAGAGTCTTGGTTAGTTTGCACTACAGTACGCAACATCACTTGAAAAAATTGGTTCCTAGTTAATGTATTCGCTCGACTCCTATGTTTTTTGTAGTATACTGAAATGAGTCCACCCGCCCCCACCCCCGCCCCCACCCCGGCCTACACCTCCGTATCTTGGCCCGTTGCAAAACACCGTTGTGTTACAGGCTATTGTCTACGCATCGCGGATGAATTCCGGGAGGGCCCGGCGGGCGGTTACACGATGGTTTCGGTTCAGTGCGAACCGGCGACGTTTTCGCCGCCTTCTGGCCGACCGTGCGATTATCCCGCTACCGGTAGACCCGTTTATTCCCCCGTCTCCATCCCCGCCCCCTTCCCCGCCATCCTCTTTCTGGAATGGAAGTGGTCGTTTGTCCTTCCGAAGGAGTCCGCTTGATAGGGGTAGAATTCCTTTCATCCCCCCCTGCCCCCCCCCACGTAGGAAACCTGTCGGCCCTCCCCAGTGCCGCTACGGTCGCAACCACCGAAAAGAAAACCAGAATCAAGACGTAGATCAAGACCAAAGCCGAAACGACCGGAAGGCGTCTGCTGCGCGGTTGGAGGCAGCGGTAGGGACGGGGGCGTTGAACGGAGCGGAGGAACCCGCCGCCGTTGGCCGGGCACGCGCGTTAGCATCTCTACGGCGGTGGCGGCAGGGGTTTACACATAGGCAGGGGAGGCGGGAAGCGGCCGGGCTTGCGGAAGGTTTCCGGGATCACGTGCTCCTCCTGCGTCACCACGAGTCTTGGAAGGCGTCCACTAGGCAGGGGAAAGCGGCGGCGGCGGTAGCTGCCGCCGCGACGGAATTAGGACGGCGCGCTAGGATGCGACGGGCGCTACTGGACCTAGCGAGGGGGGTGGAGGACGCGGTGGAGAGGCGGGAGGTGGAGCGGCCGCGCCTGCGGCAAGCTTTCGGAGCGTGGGCGGACCTGGTGGAGGAGCGGGCCATGGAGAGGTACCAGCGGGAGGAGGAGAGGATGGGTCGCGACAGGTGGGGTTTGTTCCGTTGTTTCTCCAAAATTGCGTTTTTTCTAGGAGACAGAGGGGGATGAGCAGGTTTTTTATGTTGTTTTTCGCCCAAAGGTGTTTTCCTAGGCGGGAGGGATATACCATGGGGGCGACAATTGGTTGGTTAATTTTTGCCTTCAGACATCTTCTCTAGGAGGGGTTGGAGTTCCGTTGTCGTAATGGGGTGGGTGGGCGGGGGTGATGACCTACCGGACTCATAGTATGATGAACCCTTCTGCACTTGGAACCGGGGCGGGGGCGGGGGGAGTCGGTGGACGTATGGTGGCGTTGCGTTTCCGTAATCCTTCTGCAGTCGGAAGGGGCTAGTTTATTTCGTGGGTACGTAGATAGAGCCTACGGGAGCCAGCCAGCGCTTCCCTTCGTCCTCTCGTGCCTGGCACCTTAGTTTATCTTTCAATCTTTAATTTTTGCTTGTTCTGTGTTTGTTTGTTTGTTCGTTCGTTCGTTCGTCCATCCTTTTGTTTTTTGTTTTTTCGTTTATCTTTTACTTGAGTTCATTCTGGTTTTGATGGCTCTTTCTTTTAATTCCTGTTTGGTCATTCTGTTTCTTCCCCTTCACTTAGTGTTCTTTCATGCTTCATTCCTATTTTTGTTTCTCTTCTTGTTTCAGTTCCGCGTGTTTTTCTTCTGCTTTAGTTTCCCTGCCCGTCTGCCGTCGATCGGTTCCTTTTTAGCCTGTGTGTGCTTACCATGGTTGTGTATCTGTTTTCTTACCAAGGTACAACGCTCGTCGGTGACTCCTACCGCGCTTGCCCTGATCTCTTGCCCGAACAGGCAATCGCTGCGTCTCGCGCTCGCGGCGTGGCAGAGACGTACCCACGAGGCTGTCGTGGCTCGAAAGCGGTTGGCGGACGGGACGAAGATGCGGCGCAACCGGTGCCTTTTCGCAGGGATGTGGGGATTGGAGCGCGCAGCGGTGGAGGCTAAGCGCTGGAGGAAGCAGGCGGAGGTTACGCTAGCCGTATCGGACAGGTGTGAAGGGTGCAATGCTTGTTGCTTCCTGTGTGTTTTTATCTTTTTTTCAATGCTTGCACTAATGCTAAAGTGATCCAACGCTAACTCTCAGTAGGTTGCCCCCCCCCCCCCCCCCCCCCCCCCAATTGTAGATCTTTACGATTTTGGTCCTTGGATGTTTTATCTTCCTGCCATTTGTTACTAGGAAAGATCGGCTCAATTCAGCGGGCTCAAGCCTCCCTGCTTTGACCAACTGGTTGACAGCCCACACCAAACTCCTCATTTACATAATCATTCCGAGGATTTTCCCAGGTTTTCGCGGTTGCCGCTATTACTTGAGGGCTGGGGTTAGGGTTCAGCCACACTATCTCCCCAAAATGTTTTCATTCCAAGAAATTTCGGAGGCGTTTGCGACGAGGGTAGGGTAAGGGCCAGGGCTTGTGGTCAAACACATCTCAACTACTTTGTTGAATCTGGGCCCGGGGCTGTACTCTTACACCCCTCGACAGGTCCGCGAGTTGCGCCATACTCATTTTTGCGGGCTTATCCCCTGCACCCCCCCCACTGCCCCAATCCACACTCACCCCCCTCACCCCCCCCCCCCCCGTCCTCTGTGTATGCGACCCCTGTTCCCCGCAGGAGGCGTTCGGTGGCTGCACTTCGGGTGTGGAGGGCGGCGGCCGCAAGTTCTGCCTCGAGACGATTGGCCAACCAGATGGCCAGGGCGAAGGTGTGGAAGCCCCGGGAAAATATCAAACATATGCCCTTCTCCCCACTCCCCACCCTAAATAGCGGAGGCGTTGGTCCCTGTGGGTATGTTATATAGCCGCGTTAACTCGTATTTTGTTGTGGCGGTGGTATTTTTTTCTTGTTTTGGGTGTTGGGTGTGAGGGGGGATGGGTGAGGCGAATGGGGTAGTGGGGGGAAGAGGGGGGCGGGGGGGGCAGTGTACTCATTTCATGCATAGCCATAGTCTTGAAGAACCATTGACCCTCGCATCCCTTCAATACCGGGACGGAGCACGTCTGGTTTCAACGACCAGGCAGACATCGCGTGCAGCAAGCGCGAATTGCCGTGAGGTGTTCGGCGAGTCGCATGAAGGGTGAGCTGCATCCTACTAAGACGGATGACAATGGAGAGTATGGCCAAAAGGTTTCCAATTTTTTTTATTTTGGGGTTATTTGCTGAAAGATTCCGGGTAACGTCACTTTGGGGAAGAAATGAGTAAAATGCTTTTTTTCTGGCTCTTTTTTGGTCATGCGGTCGAAGAGGTCAATTTGTCTATTTTTCATCAAGCCTTGATCAACACTGCCCACCAAACACGACTGATCTTTGATCTCGAGAAAGAGACAACCCATGGTCACTCCTCTTCGTTTTAGGCAAGGCCACATGAGTGTAGGTAACAGCGCTGAAGAGTTCATCTCGATCCATGCCCTAGGGCGTGAGAGGTTGCTCGTGTTATCCTGTGGTCTTCCGTCGCATCCTCTCAAAATTCTGTCTTTCGCCCGTTAGGAGACGATAGAGAGTTTTTGTCTCAGCGTCTACACACCAGCCGCCAAATATGTTTATAGCAGAAGCCTGATCGACGCCCGCCACAAATCACCGGCCGTAGAGTGAGCGCTGTGCACCAAGGGGGGGTCGGAGCCCCTAACGAGCTCGCCACGTTCAGAGTTCACGACGCTGCCGTTGATTTCGTCGAACGAAGTGTGTGGAGAACACGAAATTGCGCCGCGTCTAATCCAAGACCTGCTTGACATTTTTTCAGGCCGATGTTGGCCAAGATCGCCGCGAGAGATCGTTTTTTCCCGGAATTCTGGAAAGTGTCGAAAGAAAATTCTACCAAATTGGGTCCATAGGCGACCGTTCAGTCAAAGATTGGCTGGGATCTTCGGGAATTTCAAACTTTTGGCCTTCCACTGTCACCGGTCTAAGAACCACTTGCGAGGCGGACTTCGCCGCCTCGTGCATACTTTCTTGCATATCGGGTGACGCCTTTGAATAATTTTATGTGTGGAGGGGGCGAGTTGGGCGGTTTAAGGAAGGGAGTGGGGAGAATCGCTTCGAGGAGTTGCCGAACATTTGCGAGCGGGGATAAGGGACAGGGAGCGGGTTTAATGATAGTTCCGCGTTGTCGTCGACGGGATCTAGTGCAGTGTACGAGTTGGACTTCGACGCGAGGCCATCTTTTTTTTGTTTTTGGTGGGAAGGGGGTTGTTGCTTCAATGTTCCCAGCCCCCCTCCACACTACCCCGTGACCTCTCATTTCCCGCTTCTCCTCTAACCGCCCTCCCCTTTCCCCCTCCCGGTATTGTAGGGATGCGAGGGTCCATCGTCTAACAGAATAAGGCCATGCGTGACAATGGTCACCACCACCCCCCACGATCCGGTCAACCCGCCCCACCCCCCCATGTCCCCATCCCCCTTGTTCATCCAAATATCTCCACCCCCACCCTACTCCGCTCCCCCGCACTCCCTACCAGGCCTCCAAATCTTTCGCTCTTAGGACTGTGAGGGCATGGCGGGAGAGGGCGGAGTTGCAGGCAGCCCGGAAGGCGGTTTTCTCCGCAAGGGTGGCCTCTGCTGCGGTAATCCTGGCCAAGGGTAGGTTACGCCGCTCCCTCGGCCGCTGGCGAGAGGTGCACGGCTCCGCACGGGTCGCCGCCATCGGCCGCGCTCGGGCCAAAGGCCACGCGCAACGGAATGTTCTTGGGAAATTCTGGCGGGCCTGGATGGCCGCGCGAGACCTGCAGGTGCGCGCCGCGACAGTATTTCAACCTTTGTTGATGTTGGAAACCCTTAGGTATACCAGAGGCGGTACTAAAAATCTGACGGGTTAAGGGGTTCGCTCGAGACACGGTGGGAAATGTGCGGAGTTGGAAGTGGGAAGTGCGAAGCGGGAAAACGGAAGCTGCAGGAGGCAGGGATCGGGGCTAGCAGAAGAGGTTGCCAGGGGGGACAAGGGGGGGGATTGGCATGTCTGGTAAAATATTCGCGGGGTTTTCCTCGGATGCATTGAGGCATGTTTTGAGTGTTTTTTTTGTGATCAGGTAGCGCCGTGTTGTGAAGAATACCATCGCAGACTGTTTGGCGTTCTGTGTTCCTCGAAACGTCCATTTTCATGGAAGGCCACAATCCACATGCCAATGTGCACGTGGCGTTATTTTTGTTTGGTGAACCGTATCACCGGCGTGTCTTTGTGTTTATTATCTGGGTTGGAGTAGCTACAGCTGCTGCTGCTGCTCTTGCGGCCTCTGCTTCTTATACTGTGAACGGTCGTAGTGCCGCTGCTGCAATTACGGCTGCTTCTGATTGTATTTAGTGCCTCCACTGAAGTAGGTGGTTACTGCTGCTGACCAAGGGTATGATAGGGGGGGGGGCACTTTTAGCGTTTCTTTTTTCAGCCGCTCCGAGCCACTGACGTGAATGTGGGTACCGGTTTTGTGATTTTAGAATTTGCGATGCGCACTGCAATGGAGTTGCTTGCTACGCCACGCCGGCAAGGCGAGTTTAACGCCGTTTTTGAGCGGCCTAAGCTTGTGGTATGTAGTGACAATTGGAGTGTGGTACCCCTCCTCTCCGTAGCTTTGGTATGTTGCTGCTCTTCTATTACTTTCAATGCTGCTAGTGCCGGTAAACACTGCAGCTATTGCTGCCGCTGTTATTGCTGCTGCAGTTTTTGTGCGGCTGTTAATGTCGTTGCCTGGTAATACTACTGCTGCAAATGTGGCAGCTGCCAACCTTGCTGCTGCAAATAACGCTGCCGCAAATATGACTGCTGACTACCAGGTATGATATTGCTGGCGCTATTGTGGTGTGGCTATTAATAGTGCTACTGATGCGACCTGGCCGTAACATTGACGTCGCTTTTGCTCATAACAATATCATAGTACCTGTTAGCACACACCCTGGGAGTAAACAGGCGTGTTTTTCGCGGGAGCTGATGTTATTGCCGCTGCCGCCACCGTTACTGCCTCCCGCCGCCGCAACCTCCCGGGTTTTGCAGAGGAAGCGAAAGGCGTTTCGAGTCGGGGTGAAGGCCCGGAACCGGGTTTCTCTACAGCAGCAGGCGTTTGCAGCCCTGTCATCAGGTTTGTGTTGGTGTTGTATGCGGGCCGTGTGCACCCGTGCAAGGATTTTGGCCTTCCTCTACGGCACCGTCCTGACGTGGTAGCATCTTGTACTTTTTATGCACGTAAAGTTTCCCACACATCGTACAGAAGTCGATCTAGATGTTTCTGGATGCCGTACTTGCACGTATGCCGTTGTGATATGCTGTGCAACAGCCGGATAATATAGAACCCGCCCGGCAAACAATCGAGGCTAAGGTAGGGCGGGGGGCGGGGGGCGTACTCATTCGTTTCTTGCCTTAGTCATTTGACCATTGACCACGCATCTCTTTCGGAACGGAGCATGGGTCACTTTAAGCCCTTTAAAGCCCCAAAGCCCCCCTATACCATTTCCAAGTAATTTCCCCCCAAAAACAGTTTTCCGGTTGTAAGGTCGTTAAGGGCCTCTGTTTTCAGCGGCTTAGAGCTACTCGCGCGAATGTCTAACCTGTTTTTTTTCAGTATTTGGGGCTTTTGTACTTTTCGCTTTCACGATAAGTGCTGCCACCATGGAGGCGTTTTATCACGCCGCGCCAACAAAGTATTTATTGAAGCCGTTCTTGAACGAGGACAAGAGCCTGTGGCGCGTTTCGCCTAACCTGGGGATGGAAAATGGGGGTCCCCTGATGTAGCTTTGGTCTAATGTGTTGGCAAGAGGCTTTTCAAAGCGATTCTGCCCGGGCAACATGATCGAGATCATGCAGGCAAATGTTAATATGGGATACTCTACCCCTGCCGGTAGATCGTGGAATGGCCATCTGATCTGTTCGTTACCAGGTATGTTTATGTTGCTCTTTGTATGCGTGTACGGTATATCTTTGTCTTGTTTTGTGCGCGTGGTCTGTGTTCTTGTGTGAGCGTATATCGTTGTGCTGTACTTGGCATTCACGTATATATTTGTATTTTTTTGTGTGTGCACCTTCTGGTCGTATGCGTGTACTGTATACCATTCTGCGCCATATGTATTTCTAGTTGTATGCGAGTATCGTGTAATATCAGGATATCGCATCACCTCGGATTAAGTTTTGGAGACGATTTCCTCCAAACTAACAGGGGCGCACGCCATCGAAATGGCGGAGTTGGAAATATGTCGCCGAGATCTTTCTGTAGACGCAACGCTCGTTATGTGTACTTTCCCCGTTGTCAAGGAAAACACGTCGTAATTTCGTCCGTGTGTGGGTTACCTTGCCTGTTTTATGGAACAGTGTGTGTTCTTCACCTGAAACTGGTATTTGCACCCATCTACATCTAGCACAACCAGACTGGTGTCCATGCCGACGCCTCCTCCTGGAGAAACGCGCGCTCTGTGGTCACAAACTACGAGACAAAGATAGGCGTTGTAAAGACAGCAAGGTGATTTGGTTTGTCCATGCAATGCCAACCGCATTGGACGCGAGGGAAAATCGTATGCAAGCCAACACACCAGACTATTTGCAAGACCCAACGAAGAAAATAGTAGCAAAAAAACGGTGAACAACAGTACACCCTTCTAGCTGCATGCGCGTATACCCTCATGCTTGTATGCGCGTGTATCCTTCTACTTGCATGCTTGCGTATCCCGATTTGTGTATGTGCAAAATGCTTCTACTTTTGTGTGAGTGTGCCCTTCTACTTGCATGCGCGTCGTCCCGTCTAGTTGAGTACGCGTATATACTTGTACCTCAACAGCACGATGCACCGTCTAACTTCGGTTGGCAACCCCTCTGCTGCATTCCCTATTCTATGCAGCTGCAGCGGAGGCGAGGTACGAACGAGAGAGGGTGCGTTCGGCGTTACATCTGTGGAAGTTGCACACCCAGGGGAAGGCGTTTGCCGCTCTTGCCGCCCATTGCCTGAGAAGGTGCGACCGGTAGCGGTTGTTGCTGTAAGTCGATGGATATGATTGGCACCTTGCACGATGGTTGAACGCCCCCACGACATTTGACAAGTGTGACGGCATTTGAAAGCCTCGACTATATTGTTGCTGCTTGCTACAGGTTAGTGGGGACTATCGGCGCCTCCCAGGGTGATTAACCCCCCCCCCCCCCCCCCCCCCCCACGGTGGTTGAAAACCCTCGCAATATTTCAAAACTATGATGATTGAAACCCCCTACTAGGCTAAACAATCCCACTACTTTCTCACGCTACCGCTCCTTCATCCTGGGCCCCCCCCCCCCCCCGTTTTTCCGTGGAAGAGGGAAGCGGTTGGTCATCCATCTGGTGGGCGGCGTATTAATTCTCCATGTCCACGGTAGTTAGCTTCAGACCAACGGGCTATTAACCGCCCCTACCCCTCCAAGGATTCAGAATGTTGAGGTATTACCCGCCCTAGGAAGGTAGCTTCAGACAATGGAGGCATTTACCCCACCCCTTCTCCCTCTTATCACGGCAAAGGCGCTGGAAGCGGGACAGAGCACGCCGGGCGGTCGG
This sequence comes from Undaria pinnatifida, assembly GCA_012845835.1. Taxonomy (NCBI): domain Eukaryota; class Phaeophyceae; order Laminariales; family Alariaceae; genus Undaria; species Undaria pinnatifida. The sequence goes on from JABAKD010000001.1 coordinate 12,238,494, forward strand.
GTGGCGTCGCGAACACCTGGTGAAGGAGGGAGCTCTTAGGTACGGGGTTATTGGGGGGCTGTGTTGCATATCACATGGACAACGACGAGTTTAGTATACAGTCCGGCGCTCTCTGTGTTGTTTGTGTTGGTGTTGGTGTTGGGGTTTGTGTTGGTGTTGGTGTTGGTGTTGGTGTTGGTGTTTGTGTTTGTGTTGGTGTTGGTGTTGCTGTTGCTGTTGCTGTTGGTGCGGGTGTTGGTGTTGGTGTTGGCGTTGGTGATGGTGTTGGTGTTGGTGTTGATGTTGGTGTTGGTGTTGGTGTTGGTGTTGGTATCCGTGTCGTTGTTGGTGTTGGTGTTGGTGTTGGTGTTGGTGTGGGTGTTGGTGATGGTGTGGGTGTTGGTGTGGGTGTGGGTGTTGGTGTTGACGTTGGTGTTGATGTTGTTGCTGTTGCTGTTGCTGTAGCTGTAGCTGTAGCTGTAGCTGTTGCTGTTGCTGTTGCTCTCCTGTTCCGGCCATTCTTTTGTATTTCTCATTTCAGCACTGCTGCCAACACCGCCAACAATAGCAACAGCAACAACAAACGCCCGAGAATACCATCAACCCTATACCCCCCCCACCCCCCGACCCCCCCCACAGATGGGCGGCCACCGCGGACGCTCTAGCCTCGAGCCGAATATCCACCGCTGCTTGCAGGGAAGGAAACGCGGCGACAAGACGATGGGAAGCTGCCGGCCGTTGCGCGCAGCACTGGCGCCGAGTCGCCGCCGCCCGCGCTATGGAACGCCGAGCGCTCCAAACAAATCCGCGAAACCGATCGTACCATTGGGATAAACCGCGGGTAAGACGGCCAGTGAGCGAGGCTGGGATGGCGGCGCCAATGGTGGCGGCAGCGACGAATAAGGGCCTGGCGGGGATGTTACCCTTCGGCAGCGTCAGCGTCGGCGGCGGTGGGTCAAGGGTGGGTGCTTTGGGTATTCCGTTCATCCACGGGGCAACCGGGAAGGAGAACTGCGCTCGCCGCGGCGGTTACCTAGGGTTCGCCGAGTCCGCCGCGTCGGCCGATCCCGCTGCCGCGGCTGTTCCCGAGCCGCTGTTTCCTGGTCATGGCGGGGCTTGCGATGCAATGATCTCCTCTGCTTACGAGGCAAGGGCCTCGTGTGTTTCTTCCTCATCGGAGGCCGCGGCAACGGTAGTGGCAGCTGGTGCCGCGGGGGTCAATCAACGGCGTTCTGAGGTCGGCACACGCTGCGCGGAGGCAATGACGATATGCCCCACGTTGCAGTCTGCGCCCGCGAGGAGGGGACCCCGCGTGTCCACCGCGGGGACGGACACGTCGTCGTTGTCTGGTAGGTCCGACTCGGGACCCTTGGCGTCGGCGCACCTTGGGAGTGGTGTTATCGAGGGCACCAGCGGTCGCTCGACATCGTTGAATTTGTCCGCAGGCCGAAGATATAGGGTTGAGCCGTCGTTTTTGTTAGCGCCCAGACACAACGAGCGACCCCCGACGACTGCCGTAGTGATGGCCGCGAGCGACCTCGCGCAAGCCCCCTCCACCCCGAGCTTAGGTCCTGTACACGAAGGACAAGCTTCGGCAGAGGCAACGGGCGGCGTGGCGGTGGCTGCCTTACCGCCGCAAAGGAGCAGACCCCGACCCGCTCCACGACGCCCCTTGGAACTCTTGCTCGACGAAACTTCGCGTTACGCTACTACCATCGCGGGCGAGCCCAGCAGGCACGGCTTGGACGGCAACAGAGATTGCGGGGCGAAACCGCCTTTGTCAACTTGGGTTGTGGATGAGATGAACCGCCTGTTTGGTGTGCGCAGCCATTACGGAAACGACCCCGCGGCCGGCGAAAGAGCACCGGTTTATCGGGGGGGGGAGGGTCGTCGACCCGGATGGTCTGAAAACAGACTTGGTAATGGTGGTGGTGGTGATGATGGTGGTGGTGATGGTGGTGGTGGTGATGGTGGAGGTGGCGGTGGTGGTGGTGGCGGTGGTGGTGGTGGCGATGGTGGTTGCGGTGGTGGTGGTGGTGGCGGCGTTGGTTGTGGTGTTGTTGGTGGTGGCGGCGGTGGTGTTAACGACGGCGCAAGAGAAGCACTCTCCGCCCAAGTCGGGCTTTCTTGGAGTGCTGGTGGGCGCAGAGATCCGGGCTTTGCTCAGTTTACTACCATTTCGGCTGGCAACAGACGGGAAAGAGGTAGACACATCGTCGTTGCCGGTGATGGTGGCGGCGGTCATGGTGGTGGCGGTCATGGCGGGGGTGGCGGTGTTGATGGCGGTGATTGTGACGGCAGTGGCCGTGTTGGCGAGGGCGATGGCGATCGAGCTGGAGTCATACGACAACTTCCCCTTGTCACGGGTTGCGCTTGTGCTGACACTCAACGCGGTGAACACGCCGAGATAATTGGTAGCCATCTTCACGCCGACATCAGCAGTAGCCCCAAAAGCGGAAGGGCGAGGCTGAGCCCACGAGATACACGCAGTCCTCATCTATCGCGTGGCGACAGTAGCGCCGGCGGTGGCGGCGGCAGTACAAGCCCGTCGGGTGAGGCATCCACCCCTCCCACAATAGCCTCTGCTCGGGTGGTCGACGATGTCCGCACGGGGTCCGCGGTTGGCGCATGCGTCATTGGCGACGACCTCGGCGATGACCACGCTGCAAGTTCGGCCCAGCCACTGCAGCCGAAGCCGCAACTGCAGCCGCAGTCGCTTCCTCCCAAGCTTCGACCCGGCGAGCAGGTTCTATCGCCGGGCAGGAGTTCCGCAGAGACCATGGTCGACGCCCCCACAAACTCATACGGGCATGGTCCTTTGTCCAGCTCTGGCCCAACGTCACCCCCGGGCATAGAAGACGAGCACGGCCCATGCGTCACCAGCGAGGCTGTGGAAGCGCGGAGAGGAGGCACCGCTGGCTGCGAGGTGAGCCTAGGCCGGCCGTGATTTGCCGCGGTAGGCGCCGGGGTGATTTTTAGTGTATTTTTGCGTTTCTTGCGTGAAGTTGTTGACCTATACATAAATTTGCCATAGTGCACGCTATCTTGTATGTTGTGTTCTTGTTTCGTTGCCTGTCGCGGCTTTTGTTCTTATTTTTATGCCTTCCCGAGACGTGAGTTGGCGTCGTCGGTACACTTGCCTGCTGGTCGGCCGGGAACGGTTCGTGTGCTCACGACAACGCGACGCGGCGCGGAAAAACCCCGCTGCACGGCGTGGGGATGGCCGAAACCTCCTACAGCTTTCGCGGTTGTATTGCTGACACCTGAAAGTACAGCACCATCTTGCTGGAGCCTTTGCTAGAGAGGCGAAATTGCGTAGACCAGGAGAACCGCGGCGAATTCCAACGGCGAGGTTATTGTTTTCATTTTCTCCGAAATTACGGCGGGGGAGGTGTTGTTGGTCGTAAAAAATGTCTGACCGACGGGGGGGATACTCAACTGGCGAAGCAATCAGTATCATTGCAACCTCACTTGTTTACGCAATAATGGTTGTTTAAAAAGTAATTTTTAAGGTTTAGCAAAAAACAAAATGAAGTTACCGGTATAAATCACACTGCATTTTTTTTTTATGGAGTCCACCTAATTCATTTATTTTGTTTTTTCCCATTGTTGTTGGTGATATGCCTGTTCATCCCATGGAACTGTTCGTCAGGTGGTGGGTCAACTCTGTTTTTTTTGCGATAAGTGTAGAGCTCCGGTTAGGAACCTCTTAAAAACACTTTCGGTGGGTATCCCCCCCGCAGTGGTATGTCTCTCTCGTTGCAGCGGGCCATGTGGAGGTGCGCACGCGGCGCGCGCTCGAGAGAGCTTTTTTTTTCTGCAAGATTCAGCGCGCTGCGTCACGATGACGCCGCTCGACGCCTCCGCTCGTCGCTACCCGCTCACGCCTGCGCGCACGTTTTTGGGACCAAACTACTCGGAATTACTGTGGTATTGTTTATTTTTTTTGGTGATGAAACGGTTAGCCCCCCCCCGCCCCCAATGTCCCGTTTTGTATTGCAGGTTCCGCGGACCCTTGCTCCTGAACCCATTTCTGAGGAGGAGAGAGCTCTTGAGGTGAGCATAGAGGGGGGGAGAGGGAGGGCCTTTCGTACGGCTGAGCCGCTGCTGCGGAAGTCAGAGCCCCCCCCAGCGTGCATATTTGTTGACTTTGTGCTTCGACACGCCCATTCGCTCGCTGGACGTGCGTATTTGATTGCTATTGTTCTTGCATAAGTCGGAGGCTTGACGCACGTGGGTCGTTGATTGGCGTTGGTGTTGGACAACGGTTGACGTTGACACACCGTTCTGCTGTGCCGCCGGTTGCTTGCGCTGTCGGGCCGTGGGCGCGAGAACCCCGGGTGTTGGTAATGACGGGTGTTGGGCCGAAGGGAGGAAACTGAACTATTTTATGGAAGCGCGGTACACGGTACACGTTTTGTTTTCGTTGGCGACCCTGGTTTATCACTCGCTTGTAGCGTTCCTCTGAAGTAGGTGTGATCGAACCATCTTTGCGCACGTCTTGATCCTAAAGAAGGCGGTCAACGCGTCATCCCTTGAGCAGCCTGTTTCCTATTGCCCTTGCCTACCGTTACCCTTTCGCCACCACACGCAGTGTACCGGAAAACAGGTTATTGTTCCGCCCTTGCTCGAACGTTTAGTTCCGTGCACCGGTACGTCCGTTGCACCGGTATGTCCGTTGATGCCGTTCGTTGAAGCTTGATCCGTAGCCCGGAAGCTGTTGGCGAGCCCTCCCTACACGAGTTGGACAACCAGTACGATAATGGCGAAAATGTTTTCCTCAGGATCGTCCGACACGCAAAACAATGCGAAAAAGGCCCTTGCCGCCGCGTCCCATTCTTCCTCCCCGCGCGCAATATTTTTCGCTGTTGCTAATTGTAATGGTGTCGTTCCCGACACGACACCCAGTCTTATGACAGCCACGTACGTGAAAACCTCACGGCATACTCCGCGAAGAACGATCTAGTTGCCCGAGAATGCATGTCAAGCACCCCCTTGCCTCATTATATATCCTAATGGTTATGATTACCCCGCCCGGCCCCTCCTCTGCCCGCGTCTCGGTAGGAACGAGTTGCGGATGCCGAGCGCCGCCTGCTGGCCTTGCAGGAACGCGCCCGACTTCGGCGTGAGGCTAAGCGGGAGCTTGCGACTCTTCACCAAGCGCTCGCTTCCACCGAGAAGCCCGCGCCTAGGGCATCGTGGTTACCACCAGCGTTAGCGTTACCGTTACCGATAGGGTTACCACCGGTGCTACCGCCGAGTGAGAACCGACCACCCAAGTCGTCCACGGTGAACGCTGATAGCGATGATGCTGTCAACCGTGGCGGAGCAATTCGGTCTGCACCCCTTGGGGACAGGACCGGCAACGGTTATGGCAGCGGGGACTGCAACGGTGGGAGAGACGGTGGTAGTAGCGGTATCGGTGGCGGTAGCGGTAACGTTGATGGTAGCCGTAATGGTGACAATGGCCGTAACTGTACCGGTAGCATAAACGGTAGCGGTTTCGATGACGGCAACGGCATCGTTAGCGGTAATGGTAACGTCAACGGTAACGGTAACGGTAACGGTAACGGTAACGGTAACGGTAACGGTAACGGTAACGGTAACGGTAACGGTAACGGTAACGGTAACGGTAACGGTAACGGTAACGGTAACGGTGGCATCAACGATATCGGTAACAGCAAGGATGGTGATACCCCTGGAGACGCGTCAGTTGTTGACAGTTCTTTGTCGCGCGCCTCTCGTGCCGAATTACTTGTTCGGATGGGTTTGGTAAGAGCTCGGTTGGGTGTCGGTAGAGCCGCAGGGGACAGGGGGTTGCGTCCCGTGGCAGAAAGTCTTTGGCGCGATGTGGAGGAGCTGGGCCGGAGCGGGGCGGGAAGAGGTGCGGCGAATCGAAGTGCGGGGGAATAGGGCGCATTTTCTTTTTGAATCCTCCGGCGGATAGCGAAAAATGAAGTCTAAGCATACCACCCTTCCACGTATTTTTTTGTACGTGGTCAGTTTAACTCGGTTCCCGAAACAATGGTACTGCCGTGGGACCGGCAGGACAGTCTGGCGCGACCCCTGGTGGCTGTTCCAACGTCAGCGCAAGAGGCGGGGGAGTTCCCCTGTTGGTCCTTGGTAGCGCGCTCGGGCTGTGCCACGTTAGGCGGAAAGTATCCACCGTGATAGCAATGGGGGACGTTAGGATGTTAGTGGGAATGTAACCGGTCCTTGCATCTCTGTCCAGATTTGTGTATTGCGTATTGTGTATTGTGTATTGTGCATTGTGTGTTGCGTATTGTGTACTGTTGAGACGGATGCCAAGGCACATTATTTTCCAATGCCCTTCACGTCAGGAGCTCTGCACCCCGCCCTAAACACGAATATGAGCAAAAACCCAAGGAGCCATTCGATGAAAACAATTCCATGGCCTGGACAAGGTATTCCAGTAACATTGCAAAATTGCAAAAAAACAAGATTGGGCATACAGACGATTTTGGGCTAAGCAGTTCCGTCATTCAGAATAATATGCTTCAACCAAAAATTGTACTACCTCCACCGTAGCAAGCGCCTTCAGCTCGCGCTCGCGGATGGCGAAGCTGTACACGAGGCTCGCCGTTTTCATCGCGTGGGATACCTTGGGGGGAAGTTGAACCCATAAGAACTGCACCCACGTTTGTGGGGATAAAGTGCTCGGCACAAGTGTTCGACTCTTTTTGCGGCGGCGGCGGGGGGGTTAGGGAGTGTTCTAGCCTTTTCGACGAAGGTGTTGAACCGGCGGTAACCCTTGTATGGGATAAGTGAGTTGCTGTGGAAATTTTTCTACTATAAGTTAAAGTATTTTGTCAACCTAAACGCGGGTGCAGATGTAACCGGGTTAATCCTTACAAAATAGTTTTTTTTTTTCTGTTTTCACCCCGTAGCAGGAGTTGTTATGTCGTAAAGGACTCAGCGCCCGAAGCAACTAGCACCTGCCCACCGACGAGGTTGCCGTGTTTTGCGTCGTCCATGCGGTAGTCGTGTTTAATGAAAAATCGTTGCTAGCGTGGCGGTGTGTGTGATGTGTGGTAGTGGGTGCTGCACGTGCCAGCGGCTCGTTGTGGCATGTGTGGCTTTGTGGACGACTATGTCGCCTGGTTATTGCCGCTGTAGGTAGCTGTAAACCGCTACTGCTGTGTATCCTCTTCAAGAAAATATGTCGATAGTCGGACCGTTTGTGCGAAAATGAATTCGTCGCTTCGGCATGCCCAACCAGATGTTTTTTGAAAAGTCCAAACTTCTATATTTCACAGGATACTGCGGTGTCTGTGAGCGAAAAAGATTTGCACGACATATTCACAAAGAGCCTTACAACGGCACACTAGTGGAATTTACGCCATTTTGCAGCATGTCAAACGAAATATGCCCTTCGAGGTAAAACTAATCCAAGGGCAATATACTTTTTTATGGCGGAACAGGCAATGTATACCGTTTTAAGGATCTAGCCCATGTTGCTATGACTATTATACCATAAAAATATACAAAGATGGATTGTACGCCAGTTTGCAGTACGATATGTACAGCGAATTATTAATGAGCTCAAGGCACAACGAAAATAAGAGGGGAATACCGTTCTCTGCCAAGGTATAGCGTTTTATGACGAAACAACCCATGTATGTCGCCAAGACGAACTGCTTATATTTTAGCAACCCAAGCCATTTCGAAATCGCATCAAGTATCGAACGGGAAACACCACGCACAGCAAGAGCATTAAGTCGCAAGGCAACATCAAGACACAAGAGGCATAGCGCAACAACAGGTGGCCGTGCGTTTCAGGCGGCAAGATAGGGCCCGATTGCGGCTCTAATGGTTTTATACCTGGAATTAGTGTGGGCAGGGGGCCACTGCGTCGAGCTGGAGCGCCTAGCTTCGCATCTTGATCGCGGGCGAGAGCAAGCACGACGCGGGACTCCGGCGCGCGCGGGCGTGTAGAATGACCGGAGGAATGAGGAGGGTGGCCGGTTAGGCGCCCCGTCGTCCATGGCTGGTGGAGCGAGGCAGGTCTTGCAGAGGCGTATTTCATGCTCACGAACGGGGCCTTGATTGCCTTGTTGTGCCATGGTGGCCGAAAAACATAAGGAACGGCACGTCATGTTATATACGAAAATAGTTCCCCATATTTCAGCCCACCTATTTTCTATACGTAGATAGGAGGTCTGTGGTCATCCACGCGTTGTAAACGCTACGATCGATAAAACGACTTCAATAGGCTACGAGCCTCGCTGCGATGAGTGGGCCGGAGTATGCTGACCTTGTAACGAGAAACAGGTCGGCGCCATCCTCAATTAGCACTGCGGAAGGTGCCAAGTTCGCGACGCCGACCCACGGGACGCTTCTGCGTTGTGGCAGCCAGTGCACTACTTCACGCGATGTCTGTGCCGCTCGGTATGTCGTCGACAGAGGGTAATCTGAATTCGTACCCATGTTTTCGTTGGAATACATGCGGTATTCGTGGTCACATCCTCGCGTTACAGAGACCACAGCCAACAAGAATTGTTTGCATTCTGTTCCGAGCCTCGCTGAGTCGTTCGGTAAATCTGCCGCCACCATCAATCACAACCGGCGAGCCTGCCAAATTCACGAAGCGCTTAGACGGCATGTATACGTAGTATGGACGGTAGCCAATACATGTACTAAAGCCGTGTGTGGCTTGCTGGAAATTGCTCGGTTAGGGGATATCCTGGGCCCAATCCTGGGTTTACCGAGAGGAGCTGAGTCGTCATCCTCACGTTGCGGGGATCACGACCAAAATATCGTTTTCAACAGGTTACGAGCCTCCATTTGCTGGGTAAGCTCGAGAGCACTGTCGATTCAACAGTAGTTCGGCGAGTTATATGCTTTGGGTTTCAGGCAATTGCATCTGTTCATACGATGGATATCGTTGCTAGGTATAGAGTCGCTAGGGGATATCCTGGGTCCATCTCCGGGTTTTCCATGGATATACACAAACTGAGCGGTCACCCTGGCATCTCAGGGACCACAGACAGACTGACAGACTGACAGACTGACAGACTGACAGACAGACTGACAGACTGACAGACGGACAGACAGACTGACAGACTGACAGACTGACAGACTGACAGACAGACAGACAGACAGACAGACAGACAGACAGACAGACAGACAGACAGACAGACAGACAGACAGACAGACAGACAGGCAGACTGACAGACAGACAGACAGACAGACAGACAGACAGACAGACAGACAGACAGACAGACTAACAGACAGACAGACAGACAGACAGACAGACAGACAGACAGACAGACAGACAGACAGACAGACAGACAGACAGACAGACAGACAGACAGACAGACAGACGTAGCGTGTGTTCAACAATTTCAAGCCTCGGTTCGTCGGGTGGCCCTGAGAAGCCCTGTGGGTCTAACAGCATTTCCACGCCATCACCGATCAGACCTGACAGGTGGGTCTGCCCAGTTTATGACTTGTACAGACTTTTCAACATTTTGGTAGCAAGGCAACGCATTTGGTTATACCAGGCCTGGTGCTAAAGACGTTGTCAGGGGGCATTCTCGGCCCATCGCCAGGTTTTCCATGGGTACACATGAGTCGAGCTAAACCATATGCCTAGTACGTATTTTGGACGCGGCGGTGTGATAAGTTGCAGTCATCTTTGTGTTTCAGGGACCGCATCTAACAAGAACAATTTAACAGGGTACGAGCCCCGGTTCACTTATTGAGCCTGAGAGTCACACTGTCTATTCAACAGCAGATCCGTCGCCATAATCAAACAGCGCTATTAGCAGGGGGCTTGCCACGTTCAAGACGTCAATAGACGGTATTCATACTTTGGACTTTGGCCGGTGGCCAACCCGTTCGTATGATGTCGACTGTTGCTAGATACGGTATCGTTGGGGGGTAATCCTGGGTCAGTCCCCGGGTTTGCCATGGACACAGGTTAGCTTAGTCGCCACATCCCAACACATCAGAGCAAACAAAAAAGCGTTTTCAACAGGTTTCACGCCCTGTGTGGCCTGGTGAGTCCGAGATGCACACTGCTGTTGATTCAGCAGCAGTTCGGCGCCATCATCGCCCATCACTGGGGACCCTTCCCATGTCCACAACGCTCACACATACGGAGCACACATGGATGGCTTGGACATTAACTAAAACATGTAATCACACGATGTCTAGTCTAGTGCTGCTAGATGCGCTATCCTTAGCAGCTTACACTGGGTCCGTCCTTAGGGTTTCCATAGATATGGTTGAGCTCAGTTTTCAGTCTCGCGTTGCAGAGATACCGACCGGCAAACCATTTTTCAGCAGGTTTCGATTTTCAATTCGCTGGGCGAGCCTGAGAGGCACATTGACTGTCTATTCAACAAGAGTTCGGTGCCACTACTACCCAACACTGAGAAGCCTGCCAAGTCCACAACGGGAAAAGACGGTATATGGTGGATGTTATGTGCTGCCAGATAGGATGTATCCTGAGTCCGTTCTGAGGGTCTAGATGGCATAGTGGTTACGTCCTCGCGATATCGACACCACGAACAACAGAAACAGGTTTTAACCCACCATATATAATGTTGTGAACCTGAGACATGCTATCGGTTCACGAACAATCAAATTGGCGCATCCACCAACCAGAGGTGAGGAGCCTGCCATGGCTAAGATACAGATTGGCTGTGCAAGCACTTCCGACATTAGCCAACGTATGTTTTCATGCGATGTCTGGTCTGATGGATATTATTCTCCGTTGTGGCTTTTGTGCACTTATCCAAGTGATGTTTGGACCATTTCGTCTTTTGATCAGATATGTTCGAGTGCTGCACCAAACTGATAGCCATAGCAATGGCCGCGCAGAGGTTGTTTCACGAGCACCATATTCCTCGTTGTCCGCCGAGATGCCCTACACCATGCATGCTGAACTTCGGCGGGTAGCATTTCTGAGCAAACTAAAAATTCCAACCACCAGGTACTTCCTGCAGACCCTGGCGTCACCGTCAAATGAAGGGAATTGCGCAGCACCAAACTACGAAATATAACTTTAACTGACCTACGAAACACATAAATCCCTCGTCCCCTTTCTTTCCGGCCCCTCCTCCCTGCCTCACCTCCCACCCCGTCTCCTTTCGCTTCCCCTCCCTCTCCCTCCCGCTCTCCTCCCTCCCCACGCCCTCGCCCCCCGTCTCCTCGGATGCGTGCTACGATAGAGGTACGTATACAATTTTTTTCTGAGGTTCCTCAACTTGAGAGCTTGAGGTCTTTCCCAAAAACCGAGTTAGAGAAGAATAAAACTGCTACGGGATGAAACTCCCAAGGCCTAGGTACACCACGAGAATCATGCTAATACAAAGACCTCTTACCGAAGGAGCCCCGTCATTCAAATACCATTTCCGCCAAAAAAAGGTATATCTCTATCGTAGCGCGCGTCTTCCGCTCACCCCCCCCCCCCTCCCCCCTCCCCCGTATTTTACAGCCATCGTCAACCGTCTTCTTGCATTAATCTGTCACCTTGCCCCATGCAGAAATGGTACAGCGACAAAACCACGATTGGTCCACTACTAATGTACTAGCCTAACCCCGATCTGGCAGTGCACGGCATGTCGGTATCACGCCTCCACGCCGCAAAAACATTGAGCAGTGGGGTTCAAGCGCTGTGCTATGGTCGCGTTAAACAACACCAAGACGAGGCTATATTCACACTGGTATCGATAGAGCATCAGGCGGAATCGTTTAGACGCCCCCTCCCTCGGCAAACCAAACTGAAACGCGTATCAAGCGCTGTTCGTCCGCCGTGTGGAACAAACCATCGACAAGTTTATACAATGTATGGACTACTATGGATTACTCTGTATGGCCGCACGCTTCATCGTTATCACGCCCCCGTCTCTTGCTGAAGCCGGCAAACGTCAACATAATGTCTCATGCGCGCACAGCATAGTTATCACGTCTTCTGCTTCGCCAAATCAGACCAAAAGCATTGCTTCTCAAGCACGGTTTTTGGTCGCGCGAAAGATCCCGCCCCGGCACGCCTGGACTAACACAGATCTTGCAGCCCACGACACGGTTTGGATCAAATCCCTTCTCTCACGCAAAGTCCAAACCACGTCCCGAGTGACGAATCTCTGTGTCATCGGCGGAACAAGCCAACGAACGTTCAAGGCCTTGCACTCGTACAAACTTTGGATTATCCAATCCGTTCTTCTGCGTTTACCCCCCAGACCGTTTCCTCCCCGAGACGAATTTCCATTCCATCGTCTGTGACGTGCAGTTCATAGCCGTCGTCGGTGGGGCGCGTCCAAGGACGGCGGTTAAGCCAGTCCCAAGTGTATGGCCCAGACTTTGACAGAACGGTGGTACCGTCCACTGTCACCTTCTGCAACGGTTCAGGCCATGGGAAGTAGAGGGGAAGAACGGGGGTGGAGTCGCTTGTTGTTACCTTGCTACTATGCATAGGCGGCGGTTCGGCAATTTTGCGTTTGTTTTTTAGTGTATTGTTTCCTGGCAGAGTGGTGAATAAGGCGCAAGGATATCATATTTGCAGCAGACCGTGTGCGACGGTGGTCCCGTCTATTATTTCCCTTCTGCAAGAGTCAAAACATTGGGAAAAGGAGGAGCATGAAGTTGTGTAGAGCCGCACAAAACCTGTTATCCACAGTTCAACAGTGCTGCATGTTTGATACAATTACTTATGCACCAGGGTACCATTCAGCAGGGTCTTGTTGACCTCGCGCCCCCGTTGATGCACGCAAGCATCCCCACGCATTAGACCGTCCGGTACAAGAGGAAGAACAGAGCTTCTTCCACCGAGGGAAATAATATGACACTTAAGTCGTTGTACCGATGATGGTTATCATTTTCTTAGATAGGTCAGTACTTCCTACAGGTAACAGTGCTGTATTCATGGGGTTCTAGGTGTTTTCCACGGCGATGCCCTCCGCCGGTGTTGTATACCCGGATATGCTCAGCAGCAGGTGAACGCATCAAACACTCAATACGAGCGGCCTGGGGCCTTGTGCCTCAACCCCGTTTTGAATGCCACCCATGAGGTTGAGGATCAACTTCTTGGAATTGGTTAACATCACCTTCTGCCGTGGTTGGAGGGTTGGGTGGCATTATCAGCACTGATACGCTATCGAGACACGAGTGCACCCTGGCTACGAACTGCCGCAGGATTGCGTAACCTCATCGCACAACATCATAGTCGACTCACCACACAGCCTTTGTTGGAAACGCTCGCACAGACCTCCCCCGTTTTGTCAGCTGCTGTTCCAATCTCGTTCAAACGGTTTTTCTCATCCCGCCGGGCCCACGGCAGCCAGCCCCCAGCCGTTCCCTTTTTAATCCCTAAATCGTCATCGTTACCTTGGCCGCCAACGTCATGAGCCTTGGTCGTCTGGATGCCCCAGACGTTCCATTTAACCTCAGTAACGGAGCCAACGTCGTCAGTTGGTGTTCCAGTCTCATCCAAATTTGTTTTCTCAACCCGACGGGCCGAAGGCAACCAACCCCCAGCCGTCCTTATCCTCTTCTCCGAGTCTTGACGCTTATCGGCCTCCGGTACATCTGTGACTGTTCCAATATCATCTATGCTGCTTTTCTCCAACCGTTTAACCAAGAGAACCGAGCCCCTAGCCATCCCCATCTTCCTCCCAGATTCGTTATCGCCCTTTCCGCGAAAAACTCGAACCTTTGACCGCCGCATACCAATGACACTCCGCACAACATTCGAGTCGGAGTGCAACAGTGTTGTGAATCGCATCGCCTCCGGTCCTGCCCCCTCCCCTCTAACACCGCCTTCTGTTGATGGTGCCTCCTGGTACTTTCCAAACATTAGGGAGCCGTCGGTCCGAGGCCACAGTACCGACTCCCCCGCGGCGGACCGTAGGGGGCCCCGGAGAGTGTCCCCAACGTGTAGGGCGCAAGAGGGATTACTCGCCCAGGGGTCCTTTGTGCAGAGCATAACGTGGTTCTCTGTAAGATGGTCGCCGTCGGAGTCCCGACGAGTGTTAGACCCCGACAGAGCCTCGTCCTTGATATTCGGTTTTAGGTTTATCTTGTTGAGCTTTATGATGTGCTGGGACACCTGGTGGTCGAGAGTTGCGTTGTGTAGAAGGGGGAACACGCTTGGAGTCTTGCGGGCGGCCTCAACGTGACTGCCACCGACGTGCGTGTCTCCTGAGGCATCGGCATCGCTAGTGCTACTGTTGTCCTGAGTATCTGTTTCGGTCCCGTTTCTGGCATGGAATTCACTGAGCAGATCCTCGAGATGCGGGGAGATCTTGCTCAGGGGTTCCTTCCTGTCACGGGCCTGCCCCGCATCGCGCGCACATGCACAGACAAAATGTTTTGGCGAGACGAGGAGGAAACGCGGTGAAGCGTGGAAAGGAACGCGCAGGGGGGAAGAATCCTTGAGAAGGGTTGAAAAAGGCGGGGACAAATTGGTCATAGCTTCTTTTTTATTGGCACCTACGCAGACACCAGGTTACCGGGGCAAGCAAGAAACGCAGTAACACATATATCTTAAAGTAAAGGGGTGGAGCGTAGCTGGAGGGAGGGTTAATCGATCAGAACATCGAATTGCGGTGCCATATTGACTGTACGTGTTGATGGTATGACGAGATCGCACCACGGTGTCGTCATACACGTTGAACACTTACCAAACAACGAGCGGGCGGGTGTGGACGCGAGGGGTGTAGACGCGGGCCAGAGCACGAACGGCGAAATGGTACCAGCACAGATAATGGGGTCGGAATTGTTTGAGATAAAACGTGGAAAACAAAGCATTACATGTGCCACGGTAGAGGTTCATCTATTTTTTCGGGTAATCTTCGTTGGAGGAGCTCCATACCTCACCCAAAATTTGACGTGGACAAGAAATATTTAATTTTCACCGAAGGGCAATCTTATGGGCTAGACGCACGTCACGCAACAAGATAGGAAACACTAGGCAGTTCCTCAGTTTCAAAAAATGTTATACAGACGCCATCTAGCTCAAGATCTCCAACCCCTACCGTTGCCTGCATCGACAACACCAAGAATTACGCCAAAACGAGGCACGGATGAGCCGCGCAACGATACATAGAGGTTGCAACAACGGCATGGTATCATGAGCCCAGGCGCTTTAAAACTGACGGGGCTCCCGAACTGAGGGGCTATCCCCCATCTGTGCATCCGATGTAACTAAATGAAACGTGGCCACGTGTAGCCCATGCGATTGCGTAATAGGAATTGTCGTATGATTCTAATTTTGTCATTGAAGTCCGTCGTGCGCGAGAAAAATTCAGATCTCCGTCAGCACCTCAAGAACTTACGGTGCTACTCCCGCTGCGGCGCAACACGCGTCTGGTATGTGCCCCTCCCCCCAGAAATAACACGAGAAAAAGGCCAGAGGGGTGAGATCTATAAGGAGTACCACACGAGCGTGTGTTCAACGTATTTTTATCTTGGTTTTTGAGTCTATCCTGGCTATCACATGTCTACGGCTGATCTCGTGTTTCTTTTGAAATGTCGCGAGGTCTGTTGGTCGTGTGTGCCCCTTGGATGCTCGTGTGTGCAAAAGAACCAGCGGCTGAAGACAACGGACTTGTCGAATCAGACTTCTCGTCTACAGGCAACCATCGCGGAGAAGTATCGGTCTCCTGAGCGGAAAAAACGCCAACAACGCTGCTATCGGTTCACGCAAGATCACAGCCAAAGCGTTGGCGGGAGGATATCTTGCTTCGATAGCATTAAGGTACGTACGGTAGTATCAGGAGGAGGTTTAGGTTTAGATCTGTCGATTGATTGTGCAAGGCGTCATACCAGCACATGAGCAATATATGAACAGACTACCGCGCTTCGGGGATGACTGCAGTGGGATACCAGCTATGTACGGCACGAGTAAGGGAGAGACACCGACAACAAGAACAAGACTGATTTACAGTTCAATATATAAGAAACGGGTTTTATAGTTTTCCGCGCACAGGCTGCCTAACACCACGCTGTTGACCGTGATAGCTACACAATAGTTGCAAGGGGAGTCGCCGACCTATATCCTTAATGAGGACACAAACCGTAGTACACGCGATCGGAGTATCACACACAGCTTGCAAAGACAAGTTTCGACAAAATATTCGATCCCACAGAGCTGGAGTGTATTTTATTTTTTATAATAGACTAGACTATAGCCCTAGTCTATATTTAGACCTACTCCCTCTGCTAGCGGGTTGTCCCGCCAGAGCCGCTGTTTAGCCTGATCGGCACGCTCGTGTTGTATACTGAGTATAATCTAATCAGAACGCGCTAAAAAATACGAAGGATCCCCAACTACCCGTATCACATTTTTTTCGTGTGTAGACTGAGTGTCTGGGAGAAAACAGGATAAAACACAGGGTGCCATCACTTTGATTTCGGTACCGAGGCACCAACCGCCACCCACCCACGTACCCCACACACCGACAATGCCCTACAACCAACCAAGCAAAAGCAGCGGAAGCGGTTGCCTGTGAGTGTATACCCCGCCTGCCTGCGGAAGTGCCTTCGTCCAGAGCAGCAAGCGAGCGTAGCCGGAATATGGCTGAGAGGCGCGTGTTTTCGCTTACAAACGAAACTCCCTGAAAAGCGAACGATACCCAGCTGTCTGCTCTCGTATAATATCAAGTTTAATAGGCTTTGCCGGGTGTCTTTGGGAGAAGAAGTATTCTGCTGTAGGCGTTTAAATGAAACGCTTTAATTTGGACGCCGATACATCTACATCCTCACATATACAAACGCCACCGCAGCAGCGGAAACGGCCGCCTGCTCTACAACTGGCAAGGCGAGAGGCGGCGGTTCCCCTGCGCCTGACTCTCACCGAAGGCTTCCCGCAAAGAAATGGCTTGACCAACGCCATGGCATCCTCCGCCGTGACTTCTGCCTCTTCGCAGTCATCGCAAGACTTTGCAACGCCTTGCACATCGTCCCCCAGTTCCCTTCATGTTTCTTCGCAGCAACATTATCCAAAAGAACGGTGGCGCACAGGAGTACGAGGAGTATGCCCCACGATGCGAGGGAGGCCTTCATCTACCTATCTGCCTGTCTGGTGCTGGTTGGGATAATAGGCGTGTCGCTGTGTCCCAAGTATCCCCACGAATATAAAAAGAGCGTTGCCTGGTGTATTGTACCAGGGGTTGAGGTTACGCGGCGCAGCCGCCCTGTGCGAGACGCAGATATCAGATAAGGGACGACGGACCGGCCAATAGCCAGCGGATATATCTAGGATACGTGAACAGTCTGCGGCATAAGCGCGTGGACATGTGACCAGGCCGGCTGCAACATAATTGGGTTGTCTAGTCAGGCTGTAGCATGCCAACAGACTAGCGTGACAGCTTGTACATACGTCAGCATCAGGCTGCAGAATCGACTGTCTGTAGCATGGTATGTGGGGCTGGTATAATGTCAGCAAGCAGTATCATGCGAGTAGACGGCAGCATGAGCTCTTGGGACATGGGACCAGGCTGTAGCGTGGCCGCGCAGACACGGTCGGCAGGCTGGAGCTTGTCGGCAGGCTGTATCATACTTCGTAGCTGGCAGCATGTATAGAGCGCGCGATGTAACATCGAACCAAGCTACTCGATTGGATTCACGAGTACCTGGTAATCATCAACATTGCTGTATGGACAAGGGCTCCGCACGGTTGCCGGCATTTTAGCCGGCACCTGCGCTTCGGACAAGTAAATCCCTAGACTAGTCTATAGGTACATCGTTTTTTTTGTTGGTTTTAGTTTTTTTCCCGCCATGTTTGGATACCTAGACTAGTACATTTGTGTTTATTATAAAAATAAAAGTACAATCCAGCCGTGAGATGGAAGATTTTTTCGAAACTCATCTTTGCATGCTGTGTGTGATACTCCGATCGCGCGTATTACTGTGTGTGTCCTCATTAAGGACGTAGGTCGGCGACTGCCCTTGGAACTACCGTGTAGCTTGTACCAGGGTCAACAGGGTGATGTTAGTACATATGTGTTTATACACTTGCAACATCAACTATACACGAAGCATGCCTGGAGTACCTGCTAAGCGTTTAGCGTGCCAAGCGTTCCAGTAGGATGAAGACATGGCCGTGTAACATTACAGGATAAAAAAAAGACAGCGCCAAGTGTTAAGAACGATGGAAGTACACGCTTAGCACCAATAACATGAGGCGTGCAGTGCACGACCACATATTATTAAGAAGTAAGGGGAACACGACAGGGACTCAGTCTGATTTATCAGGTCCCAAACTCGATGCCGATATTTCTTTTCTTCACCCGTCTCCACTTTCAGACTCGAGACGCTTGTCGACCTCATTCACCACGCTACACTTCTGGGGAAGGGGGGGTTGACAGATCCACACCCATAGCGTAGGCATGGAATCTGGGCACGGTTTAGGGTTTAAGAGTAGGTGTTAGGTGCGCATGTCGTGATAAGGAAGATGGGGTAAGGGCAGTATAGAGCACAGGATACCGTACTCTGCAGGGAACATGTACACTGACACAGGATGGACTTCTTGTTTGTTGGAGAGAGGGTGCGTTGTAATACCCTTGAAACATTCAGCCTGCATTTTTTTGCCACCTAATGTCTTCTTGTGTGTCCTGTGCTCTATGACGGCATATTTACGCCTTCAGCGTTTTACATCCCCGGAGCGGCCGGAAGCTAACCAAATAATCTTACAAATACCCGTCAGCAAAGCCATGAGCTAATAGCGATGGACACGGAAACGTCACAATCAAAAACCCGTCAACACGCGACGTTAAGCTAGCGTCGAGGCCCAATGTCTTCTTTTGTTTGCACACACCACAGCCGGCCGTACTACTTCGAGGGCGCCTTCGTATTCGCTTTCACTCTCTTCAATACTGCACATGTTAAATGTCACTTTCTTGTACTAATCTATCATCACCGCCGCATTCCTTTAAGGGCCGTTTTTTTTGCTCTCTCTTCGCTCTCAAGCCCGATGTCCTCGGTTACTTCCTCCATATTCCCCGAATGTTTACTATTGCGTGTGGACGTTGTTCGCTGCTGGGTCTTTCTTGTGCCGACAGGCCAGTTAGAGCGGAAATAAATTATAGGTAATGCACTGAATATCCCGTAACCTCTAACTCTACCCAACGAGATAACGTAGAACGCCCATCACGGTTGATATCGATATCGATACCGACAACGACTGACGACGACGGCGTTGGGAGTCAAAACGATAGGATTACGACAACGACAATTACTACGAGAACGACGATTACAACGATGACGATAACGATAGAATGAACGGTGATAAAGTGTCGATATTCGTCACGATAATCGATCCGCGTCGGGAAATCTACAAAACGTGAACATTACCAATGATGTTTTCGAGATTTTGGGCTGAGAGCACCGACGTAAACGTGGTCTGCGGGGCCCCTGCACCCTACGCGCGGGGGAAAGGAGGAGACTCGAGGTCTACCACCCCTTGGCTGGGGGACTGCATGAATGTAAGAAGCAGAACACACAGAGACTTAGACAGAATACTGTCAATAGTGATATTAGCGGTGTCATCGTCATTACAACTAACTGTGAAATGGTGGTGACGGATCCGGGATCCGGTAGGGGGGGTACCCTTCATCACAACGACGCTGGTGTGGCGTAACAAGCAAGTACACGGAGGTGCGTACAGCACGAAATAGAAGGGCACAAGCGCAAAATATATGCAAATTAAGAGGGTAGCCACTCGTGCCAATGGTCCAAAATCGATAATATTATACGATGTTCGTAAGTTCCAAGCGGGGTAGGTTTCAAGTCATTGTATTACGTCTCCCAACCACAGGGTAGAGGCAAGTCGAGCAGAGAACTCATGCGTGAGACCTCTGAGAAGAGAACTCGTGCGTAAGACCTCCGAGAAGAGTCAGCTCCCGACCGAGAGCGCACAGCAGTATGCCGTCAAAAACGCCAACAAGGTACTACTAGGCACCCAATAATAGTCCAGAAGCCCGAACCGGCACGAAACTGATACGTAACTGTCATACTGAAAATCCCAAATCAACACCCTCCCGGATTCTTCACAAGACAGTGACAAATCAACAATTGACTCAACTCCATCACCTAAAACAACAAAAAATGGCAAGAGGAGAAACTCATCCCCATGAGCGAAAACCTCTCCCATACTTCCACTTACAACCATTGTAATCACAAGAAGAGATTACAAAAGCCGGGCCATCAGGGCAAAAACTAAAGCGACAGATAAAATGCCAGAGGTCGGAAGGTCACCAGGCCAAAAGTCTCCCATTGTCCCCTACTACCGCCATAGATACACAGATCATATCGGTAAAACGCATAAATTCTTGTCCGCAAACACAGAATTTATCTGACGCGAAGATTAACCTAAGCCCTCCCCGGTACAAAGAGTATCTGACCATCGACAAGCCACTCCGTTTTTCATTGCAAAACAAGTGCTAAACAACTTGCTTGTGAAATAGTTAAATTATCAAAATATATCATCCTTTGAATTCCCAAACAAGATTGCAACCACCCATCAAGTTCGGAAATCAACATTGGTAATCCAATGACCAATTGTGACTTTGTATCCCCTCTCTCATTTGAGACCAGTGTGTCCTTTACCGTACGGTCACAAGAATGCCCCATCCCATCTCATCAACACACGTAGGCAACCACAAACTAGAGATATAAGCAAAACCTCTTAGCCAATGAAACCAATCCTAGCCAACAAGCGTAATCACCCGAAATATTGGTCATTCGCAAACCATCATTAAACCGAAAAATACTCTTCTTTTGGCTTTTGCTTGCTACATCTCCAAATAATTAAATAAAGAAACAATTAAAATGCCGCCACTGTCGATGCAAACAACTCAAGCTCTCTCAGTTACGCAAACTATTCGACCATCGCAAAGAAATTTCGTGTTTCACTCCTCCTTTGCGAACAAGCATTCGCAATGATACTGTTGGTAAAACAACCAATCAATCATGAATATGCCCACTTCTATTTTGCAATCAGTCAGAAGACTTCTGCCAAAACAAAAGATTCCCGCAAAATTCAATACAATCAGTGCCACCATCAATATCATACATCAGCGGTACACCTCCCAATTTTGGTGCACCTAATACATACCCTGTTCTCCAAATTTTTATTGTATGTATATCAGCTCCACCAGTTCCCTTCTGGTCTCGTCTACACCAGAAAAACACTACAAGTTTTTCGGATTTACAAAGACTGTTTGATTTGAACATGAAAAACACTCTTCCAAATTTACCAGGCGTTATCGTTATGTATATCAGCTCCACCAGTTCCCTTTTGGTCCTGCCTATACCAGAAAAACACTTACAAGTTTTTCGAATTTCCGACGACTGTTTGGTTTGAACATGGAAAACACTTCAAAACTACCAGGCGAAAAGGGCTACGTGTACCATCCAGAACGAATCTTAGATGGTACTATCTGCGGGTCTCCACTCTAACCGCAAATAAACCGCCTATTATTTAACGGGTCTTCACTCTTGCCGTAAATAAATAAACGTCATAATCGACCAAAAACAATGCTTCGATCGAAAAGTGAATCCACCGTAAAAATAAATTCACCATTTCGACCAGATCTGTACCCCCCCCCGCCCCGCGATGTTGCCGAACCATGAAGCTCCGGCTGGCGAAATAATGAACCCATCTGCTCCCTCCATGACCTCTCCTGCTGCTGCTATTATTATTGCTGCTGCATATCATGGAGTGCGTGCGGCCATGCCGCTCGACTTGTTGGCAGGATGAAACCCCATCGTTATTTGGTACTGCTGCAGACAGCCCACGATTACCCCACGTCCTTTCCTACCACTGTTACCAGCAGCAGGAAGCACGCGGCTATTATGCCGCGCGACTTCGCCCTACCAAATAACTCACCATGGTAGGGTGCACACGGCGGGCGGCCATGCGACTTCTCGCGGAAAAATGCAGTTAACTCCATACCTGCTGCCTCCACAACCAACCTTCTGAAGTAGAGGGCGCACGGCAAACATAGACTATACTTGTAACAGAATAAATGCCGCGCGGCTAAAATCCCCCGGCTGACGCCCTTGAAATATATTTTTATAAAATACAAGGGCTTCGGTCGCGGGCGGCTCGGCGCCGCCCGCTACGCTTGCGGAAGGAGGAATGGACATTCAGTAGGAAGGCGGAAAAGAAGCTCAAATGGCGCAACTGGCGACTTGAAAATGCCAAGAGGTCCATATATTGTACAACGGTACAGGATATAGACGATTATGATTATGAGTTTGTTATTATCATCCATTCGCCCAGTCCATGATGGGCACGCCGGAGGACTTGCTTGGCATATCCTTCCACCTCTCAGGTAGCACCTGTACACTTATTAATAGCTCTCTCTAAGTCCATCATCAATAATAAATTATCGCAGTGCATAAACACCAGGCACGCGCTTGTCAAGGATAGAGACAGGAAAACTACAACTTAAGATGTAAAGGAGCGCAGTGCCAAAAAAAACATCCTGGAAGCAGGAACTTGAACGCACACACCGCAAACATGTGAAGTACATTTGTATTCCTGAAGGACGAAGAGCACGCATTTAGGCATAGTTCTCAAAAAACGATGCTGGTATAATAAACCACAACTTAACGTTCTATAAAGAACGTGCTGTCAACATTGCTTCCGAAGGAGCATGCAGGCTTGCTTGGACTCTTCCTCCTCAGCGGAGGTACCCAGCATCTTGCACTCTTGTTTTTTGTCGATGATCTGGTGGATCTGTCCACAAACGTTGAAGCATGGCGGGAGGACGTCGATAAGTATGTGTAAAAAAGTATTGGTACTTCTCTCCAGCAGACGTCGTAACCATCCAAACTATTGGAGCTTCTTTCGTTGTTAGTAATTGTTGCGGTATTGTTGTACTTGCTCTTGGTACTCGGAAAAAGAGCCGCACTTCATAGACTATATCCGCACGCCATCCCCTAGTCTTGAGCAAGAGACATGGATGTCTCGACTCGAGACACACAGGACGCAAGATAAGAGTAGAACGTACCTCGATGTCGAACGCCCTCGTGGCACCGTGGGAATGGAATGCGGGATGTATATCGAGCAAGTGGTCGCCTGCTTTCTTCAGGAGGTCACCGACCTTGATGTCGCCGGTGCACTTCGTGTTTATGTCCTCGCCGACTTGGCGGCCCTCGGCGGCTGATTCGCAGGGCTTCTGCAAACGACAACAACGGATGGGAGTACCTTGCGTTCAGTGAATGTTCAAAATAGTAAGGCCACGTAGCTGTCATCGATTTCCAAAGTTTGAAAGGAAGCCGTACAATTTAACAGTGTTGTAATGAAAGCGGTCGTTTATGGGCAAAGCCCTGCCTGGTACCACAACGTTGCGAATACCTATGAAACCACCACTGGGACAGGAACGAACGGGATTCACAGTCGCAACTGGTAAGCGTAAGCCCCGGTATACTGCTATATAAGGCCTACCGGCGGAATACCGACAACGAAGGGTAAGAGACAGTACCTGCTGTATATATTGTTCGGTACTACTCTATTACTGCTGCTATCAACACTATTACGACCGACGTGTACTGCGATTCCTGAAAAGGTTGCGCACCCTACTTGTACTCGTTAATACAAAGAGTTCATGTGGTTGTATAAAAAATGAGTAACAGTAGTAGTACACCGCGTCACTACATGAACAACTCGCTAACCCCAATCACGGGACTGCTCTCCAGCATCACCCAGGTTAACTTCAGCTTCTGTTTACTGCTATATATCAACCTCCAGTGTGTACTGCGACTGGTGCTGAGGTATCATGCTGCTGTGTTATTTATCACTGCATGGACCATTTTTACAACCCTGGCTGACCCCCGTGATGAGATTTGCCCGTTTTCATTGCGTCTTACATGTATAGATACCACGTAGTCGTAGTCGTACATCCAAAACGTGTGTTTATATCACAGCACAAAGCGACACTGCATGGACCACTTGTCCAACACCCGCTTACCCCGATGACGGGACTGCCCCGTACTCGTAGTCGTACATACATGAAGTGCGTTTGGCTGTACGTATGAAAAAGAAATCGCACCACACAGCGTCACTGCACAGGTCTACTCGTAGACCTGAGTACTTGTACAATTCCCGCTAATACCCCGATGACGGGACTGCCCCGTACACGTACTCGTACATGCAAAAGTGTGTTTGTACGCATGAAAAAGAAATCACAGCACACAACTGCGTAGACAACTAGTACAACATGCTTACCCCGACGACGGGACTGCCCTCCGTGACCACCAAGGCGAACTTGAGTTTGTTCAGGCTACGCGTCCCCAAGCACAGCTTCCACACCGTGTGGTAGTTCGACCACGCTGGTGTAGCACACACATGCTACAGCAGACGTTGCAGACAGGCACACAAGGTCAAACAAATTAAATTTCAATGTGCATCATTAATGGAAAAAGGATTCGCTTGAGTTCACCAACACACAAAACCACATACTGGTAGTCTATTGCGCACAACTTGCAGCACACTCAGCCAACACTCAACTCAGCACTACCGAAAATACAGGGTGTTGACATCTGGTGTCTTACCTATGTCGCACGGCGCTGAACACACTGACAACGGGAACAAACTCTCAATATCATCAGTAGTATAGTAGCTGACAGCAAACATCAAATTCCAACAACACGAAGAAATGAAACTCACGTTTCGTCAAGCTCTCAGCTCCTTCGTTAGGGACGCCGATCGAAGGTGAATCACAGGTGTCCGCGTCACACCAGTCACACACACGAGGGTTGTTGCCGCTTCCCCAGTGCTTCTTGTTAAGGTTATGAAAAGTTTGGCACGTGGAAGGCTCGTCACTCCTGCAGGTGTCGCAGACAGCGTACTGGGAACTCCTGTTTTTCCTATTTCGTGCGATGAGGAAGCCGTCACAACCCTTGCTCGGGCACGGCCAATCAGGATTGCCAGAAGAAGCTGAGTCCCGTTCTTGCCCGACCAGCTTCCACACGCCTGATCCTGAACCTCCACCACCCCCACTGTTGGCGGAGCCTCCTCCCGCACTAGCCTTGGTCCGCTTCGCAAATTCAACTTCAAATTGTTATTGCCGATCCGGCAAATTTCAAATTCAAATTGTTTGCAGCCGTCAACGGCAATTCCCTCCCAACAGCCAGCAATTGGCCAACTTCAAAAGTAAAAAAAGTACAAAAAAGAAGTTGCTGAAAAAGCAAAATAAAAATATCAGAGCAAGCAGTAAAGATGAGATAATGAGAGCTAAGTAAGAAGTAAGAATGAGACTAGGGAAAGCAAGGAAGGCAAGGAACTTCGGGACGGTTCTTTTCCCCAGCAACTAATTTTCTTTTCGGCAATTACGGGCTGAGAAGGGCTGAGAGGGGGGAGGATATGCCGAGCGAGACCTCCGAGGGGGGCGAGGTCTAGGTATTTAAGTTTATGTAGTCTATAGCCTAGACTAGACTATACTCGTATAGACTAGTCTATATAGTCTATGTGTGTGCTTTTTTTTTTCACCAGAACAATATGACCCCTCCCACTATGAAAAAACTCACCCACATACTTGTAGAATATTACAAGTACCAACAACGCAGCTTGCAAATATGAGTATTGACCCGAAACTCGTCGAACTCAGGGCTGACGTCCTTGAAATACTTTTATAAAATCTCCCCGCTCGCAACACACGGCGAGGGTGCCTACGGCTGTACTTCCGTCATAGGGCATTTAGCCGCTGCTGTAACCCCCCCTGTCCGCTGTATACGGTGGGGGTGTCCTAGGTTACGCGATCACCATGGACGTAAGCTGCTGCTACTCCCCGCCTACGTCATGCTCCACCGCAGGGCTTTAGCTACTACTGCTGTAGGTACACAGTCTACAGCAGCTAGCAGCAGTGGCTTCTCCCTGAAAACGACGTCTCCACAAAAACATCATCTCCAGGTCCGAAGACAACTTGCCTAGACTATCAAGCTGCCCTCCCTCTTTCACCATTGAAGAATTCCGACGATGGCAGTACAGCATGTCTCCCTGCCATACCAGCGGTGGCTCTCTCCTTCTCCCCACCGGACTCCTCCTTGCGCCTTGCTGCTCATCTCCGCTGATCTCCGAAAAGGTTGGCTCCACAAACATGGCCCTCCCTTCTCCACCAAGCTTCGATAAAAGCACGGCCCTGTTCCAATACTGCCGACCCGTAGATCCCTCATGAGGCTAGATCGAGTTGGTTAACTCTAGAGAGTTCGTAAGCTCCAAGCGGGGTAGGTTTCAAGTCATTGTATTACGTCTCCCAACCACAGGGTAGAGGCAAGTCGAGCAGAGAACTCATGCGTGAGACCTCTGAGAAGAGAACTCGTGCGTAAGACCTCCGAGAAGAGTCAGCTCCCGACCGAGAGCGCACAGCTTCAGTACACCATCAAGAACGCCAACCAGGTACTACTAGGCACCCAATAATAGTCGAATAATAGTCCAGAAGCCCGAGCCGGCACGAAACTGATACGTAACTGTCATATACTGAAAATCCCAAATCAACATACGATGCTGTAAAGGTGCTTTTTCTACCGTAGCCTCAGTGAGCAACGACAAAACACATCTACTGCATGCCGGTTACGTCCCCGAGAAACTTAGCCGGAGGCCGTGGAGTGATATCAGTATCCCCGTGCCCCTTCACAAGTAAAGAGGCGGTAGGAACTGTTTAGTGGAAGGTATGGCATTCCCTGTCATCGACAGAACATATGGAGGCGATAGACCGTTGTGCCAACAAACCTCAGCCTTTGTCCAAGTAAAGATGCGTTACGAGCTACTGCAGGGCATGGCATGCTCTGTCATCGCAAGCATCGCCTAGCCCACATCGCCCAGCCCCTGTTCAAGAAAAAAAACGTTACCCACTACTGCAACGTAAGGCATTTATTAATACCATCCCCAACAACGCTAACCAGAGGGGCGTTAAATGCAATGCCGACATTGCTTGACACTTGTGCAACCAAAGAAGCAGTACAAGCTACTGCATGCACGGTACGACGTCACCCATCACCGATAAAATTAACTGACAAATTTTTTTACAGACGAACTTATCAAACCATTAACCGACAAAATTAACCGCGAGCGATGGATCTATTTTGAACATCCCCTGAAACCTGCGAAAGCGGAGAGGTAGCACAGACTGCTGCAAGCGGGGCACATCACCCCCCTGTCCCCGACAAATCGAACAGGAGGCGGCGGAACAATACCTACACCTCGTTGTCCCTCGCAAAGTAACAAGGCGGTACGAACTACTTCATGCAGCATGAGGCATCCCCTGTCTTCCACAGAACTAGCTAGGGGCGGCACAATATTATAAAAATTAAAATACACTCCAGCTGTGAGATCGAAGATTTCGTCGAAGCTCATCTTTGCAAGCTGTGTGTGATACTCCGATCGCGCGCATTACGAGTTGTGTGTCCTCATTAAGGATATAGGTCGGCGACTCCCCTTACAACTACAGTGTAGCTATCAGGGTCAACAGGATGATTTTAGTCAGTCTGTGCACGGAAACTATAAAACCCGTTTCTGAGGGGGACAAAATCTGACAGCTGTGAAGGGAAAGGGGGCCTGGTTTTGATCAAAAGCGAGCGGGTTTGGAGGGGAGGGGGGGGGGGGGAAGGGGCAATTTGTGCATGTAAGCTATAAATCCTTTCGAGGGGATAAATCTGACGGTTTTGGCACCAGTATATTATTGGGGGCGGGGGGGGGGGGGGGGGTTTGGGGCGCGGGGGGGTGGGGGAAGGGCTTTAGGTGAGGGGTTTGTTATACGTGTGGTGCTAGGTCTAGGCGATGGTGCGGGTGATGGGGAAGAAGGGGGCGTTCGAGGCGGGGGGGGGGGGGGGGGGGGGAACACAGCGGCATGGATGGCTCTCGAAAGATAGTGAGGTGATATCCTGTGCGTGAAGTGTTTATTAATGTGGCGGATTTCGATATTTGGTGGGGCGTTTGAGTAAGGGAGAGCAAGAAGGGGGGGGGGGGGGGGACACAGCGGCATGGATGGCTCTCGAAAGATAATGAGGTGATATCCTGTGCGTGAAGTGTTTATTAATGTGGCGGATTTCGATATTTGGTGGGGCGTTTGAGTAAGGGAGAGCAAGAGGGGGGGGGGGGGGGGGGGGGGGATTTTTTAGGAGGTTTAGGTCACAAATAATATTCAAATACACTTCGGCTGTGAGATCAAAGATATGTAGCAGCTTGTTATACGCGTGGTGCTAGGTCTAGGCGATCGTGCAGGTGGTCGGAAAAGAGGGGGCGTTGGAGGGGGGGTCGGGGAGGGGGGGGGGGGGTCGGGGGGAAAATAATTGAAAACTACGTCATGGATGGTCAGAAAGATAATGACGTGATATCAACTGCGTATAGGTGTTTATTTTCTCAGGCCGATTTTGATTGTGAGTGGGGCGTTTGGACAGATTAGGCGGAAGGGGGGGGCGGAAGGGGTGGGGGGGGGGGGGGGGAATCGGGGGACGGAGGGGCCGGGGGGGGAAAGGGTTGGTTTTTTTTTAAAAAAATGTTTACTATTCTAGAAGGTTTGATGTTAGATGCAGCATGCAACCCAGTGTTTAAGTGATACATGGAATATGTAGTAACATCTCCAAGCCCTTGCACAAAACACACGAGTACTGCATGCAGAATATGGTACTGCATGTTGCAGACAAAACAAGCCGTGGGAAGTGCAATGATACCTACACCCCTTTGTCCTTAGGAAAGTAAACATTACAGGCGGTACGAACTACTTGCCACAGGATGCGGCATCGCCTGCCATCGACAGAACTAGCCGGCGGAGGTACAATGACATGGCAACATCTCGAACCCCCTGCACAAACGCACGAGGCAGTTCGAGATACTACATGCAAAACACGGTGTCCTTTGTTACCGACAGAGCAATCCGGGGTCAGTGCCATCCACGTCGCCCCTTAGCAGTACTACGGTAAGAGCAATGCACACCAAGACACACCTTGTTAACTAGGTCTTGAGGGCATCCCTTAACAACCTAAAAACCAGGAGCCGTTGCAAGACAAACGTGACATTTTCGTGACTTGAGACGTTTATGTGTCACGAACCTTGATGTTGAAATGTTGCGAAAACTTCCATAAAACGTTACGCCAGGATTCGTGACAAAAAACGACATTTTTTATCTCTGACAACGTTGCATTTCACAATTTTAAAATGTCGCAAGTCCCGATGTTTTGTTAGGCCTGGTGTGCTGTTTTCCTGCGTTCGTTAGAAATTACCCGCAGCCAACCCAGTCATCCCCGCGGAGGCCCCAGACTTTTCGCCCTCCGACAAGAACTTCCCATTTTTCTTCCGAAACACTTTCTTGATGCTTGCAATTCTTCGGGCGCCTCCAGGGTGCGCGGCTTACCCAGACCCACGTGAAGTGCCCAGACTGGGTGATTACTGTGGCCCCTTCCACTGTCTCCAACTGCAAGGGTTAACACAACGTGAACAGGGAGATTGTTTGAAACGCGACATCCGACACTCCAATACACATATATACGCATGTCACTATTCACGTCCACCAGAGCAATATATTCCTGCCAGGAACAAGAGGAACGGTGTCAAGCTGCTTATGGGATGAACCTGCCGCCACGGTTGGACAGTGATAATTTCTTGCTTACAATTCATGGTGCCGTTACGCTCACAATGGGTGGTGGTATGTACGGAACAGCTCCAAACAGGCGAATGGCAAGAAAGGCTCGCCCAAAAATATCCTTTATTCGGTAGTGTCGCGTACTAAATGCTTGTCAATGTCGCTCCGTCTCGTTTGGGTCGTGGGAAACTCTGTGGTCATGGCTGTTGGTAAACGTGATGGAGATATTCTTAGGCCATGTCCTTTCTCAACATATCGTTGTTATAACTCTTTCAATGTTTCGTGCACCGGCAAACGTTCGGTGAGACTGTCGTTTCTTTCTCAAGATCATGTTTATCCACAACTCCTGAACTAATCGTGGATTTACGAATTCGAGTGCTTGGTATGAGCCGCCTCAGCATTCTTCGCACCGGAGTGGTGCTACACAACTACGACCGGTGTCACACGATTAGGACTAGATATCCCACCGTCGCCAATGCGACAGTGTAAAGAAAGCACTGAAAATCGCGGCGGTCGACCGGGGGTTTCTCATCGGTGCTGTCAACTTGTGCTCGTACACCCTTACTAGTAAATATTCAGACATACAAACTGAGCTGTCCAGGCTCTTTCCCCTTAGGTGGTGCACACCACGGAGACTAGATATCCCAGCTTCGCTACAGCTTTGAACTAAGGTAATCACCGAAGCCACCATGGTCTACTCACCACGCAGCCTCTTTTCGCCTCGCTCACGCCCGTAGGCTCCTCCGTTTTCGTTGTCGCCGCAAACATATAGTTCCAACGACCCTCCTTGGCATGCCCGGGCCAGGGCAGCCAACCTCCAACCGTCCGTTTTCGATTCCCTGCGGAATCACTAAGTTGGCCTCCTTGTTTATCAAGACCTGTGTCTGGCATCCTCACTACATCAGGCACCGGTTCGAAGTCGGGACTGGACATCTTGACGCCCTGCTCTTGAAGGACTGCTCTCGCCGTGGTCAGCACGTCCAACACCCTTTCCGGGTAAACACGTAGAAGGTTTGCCTTGCCGACCTCGCCTTGAAGAAATGGTCGCGTCGTGGTCAGCATATCCAGCCCATTGTCAGGGTCAGACGGTTTCATGCCGGTAAACCGCGCCTCCCCCAGCTCTTCCGCCTCCATTTCACCGCCCATTCCTTGGAGGACTACTTTCCGCGTTTTCAGCACCACCCACACGGTCTCGGGATAGGTGCTTTGCAGGTTAATCGGTAGCATCACCCGGGGCCTGGCGTCCTCCTTTCCGCCGCCCTGTCCTCGAGGCACGATTGTCGGCGTGCTTGGTGTCTCCGGTGAGGTTTCGTGGTCAGACCTTAGCGGGTACGTCGACGGCAACCCCGACGGCCTTGCCCTTTCTGCCCCAGACCTTAGACGGCTCGACTTGCCGATTTTTGTTTCAAGAAAGTCTTTCGATTTCCTAACGTTGACCAAGGCTACGGTAGGGGGGGTACCCCCGATTTCACTGTTGTGTTTGAGCCAGTCGCACGAGTGACTCTGTACCTCACGGATGAAAATGGTTTAGGCACTTGTTTTGGAGCAGCTTAGATTACCTTTGCATTGCGGATTTATTTCGTCAATGTAAAACATGAAGAAAACACAAGATCGCATAGTAACATAGGGGTTACTCGCGCGAGTGACCCCTAGCCACTGAAATAAAAGGCCTAAAAGGGGAACCCCCTACCGTAGCCTGGGTCCGTTGCTCCCGGCCGTTTGTGCGTCCGAGGTTCGGAAACAAGCTGTAGACGGGAGCGCCCATGGGTCCATCGTCCGCTCTTTAGCATCTTCGGTTGATATCTGCGCTGCCAGCTTCCCTAACCGTGAGAAGCCGCCGACCCGAGGCCATATGGCTAAACCCCCTTCGGCGAACCTTAGGGGTCCCGTGAGGGTCTCTCCAATCGTGATCCCTTTCTTGTGCGCGACGTCGGGGTTGAGGTCCGAACGTTTTGTGGACTGCATCGGCCTTGGATCTGTGCGCTTAGCTCCAGCATTTTCCGTCGATGAGCGTACGGGGTCCTTCTCGAAACGTGCAGAGCGGTTGATTGCCCCAGTCAACAACTTCGACTCCCTATTATCAGCCGGCCTTGAAGTGCGCTTCGTCACCCAGGGGTTCTTGGGGGCGAACCCTGAGGCGCTCTTGACGACGACACTATGGGCGTTCGAGCTTCGCGTCAGGTTAGGCTTAAGCCCAGTGATGTTTTTGCTGTTCCTGTCATTGTTGAGATGTTTCGGAACGTGCGCGTTGACGATGAGGTGGTTCGACGGGCTCTCAAGTAGTTTCGACTTGGAACGTGTCATGTTGTTTCTGTTGATGATGGTTGTCTTGAGCATGTCGGCCTTGTGGCGCGACAACAACTTGATCTTGGGGGTGAAGGGTTCTTTTTTCGAAGCCTTGAGGGCGGCTTGGACGCCACGGTGGACGCGCACTTTCTCTGGGTCGCGCATGTCGCTGGTGACATCAACATGCGTTTCATCTGCATCGTCAGAGTAGCTGCTGCTTGTGATGGCGGTGGTGGCGGCGGCGGTGGTGGTGCTGTCGGGAACATCGAGTTCGATCTTGGGTGAGACAATAAGGTTCTCGAGCAAAGCCTCGGAGCGCAGGCACTGCTGGACGGTCGACTCATTTTTCATCGCGGGCCTGCCCCAGGACACACACAAAAAATGGTCGCGGGGGTTAACCCCAGAAAATAGGCGTTGTAGAACAGGGCAAATGACCTACCGGGTATGCAGTACTGCTCACGGAGTTGACCGTACAACTCGTTTAAATCCACTAAAGCGCCGGTCGGAGTTACGGGGAATGGAGAGAGGTTACAGACCAGGGTGGGAGGTAACATAGGGTACTAGACTACTCACGTAGAAACCTGTACCGTACTTTACCCGTTTAGTTGGAGGTACGGTTTGCGTCCGACTCGGTAAATATAGGATATAGAACTCTTTCTCTTTGTTTTGTTTTGTTTTTTATTCCATCGCGTTTTACCTTCAAGCCCAAGTTGTAGGGGGTTGTGCCCTCAGCCATCTTCTGGACAAGCCTTGGCCACGGGTGCCCCCCCCCCCCCCCCCCCCCCTCCGCCGCAAGTGCCTTAATTTTGACCACGGATAGGGTCAGGCATCCCCATCGCCCGTCGATGTTCGTTCAACTTTGCTAACGCGCGCTTTTGATGAGTCAGTGTTTACGGAAGAAACTATGTTTACGATTATTATACGAGTATGCGCTCGGGAGGATTTTATTCCACATCATCGACTTTGTGATGGACGTGGTATTGTACCGGAGTCGCTTGGACGCCTCCTTAAAGGAGCCTGACATGGGTTTGGGCTCAGAAAAAAGCGGCACAGCTGTTACCTTTGGCACGCTAGAGGACGGCGGCCACGCCGGATGTTTGTCTGCGACATGAGGGGAGGCGTCGCATACCACAACCGCATAAGCCAAATTGCAAACAGCACCACTGTGGAGGCCGACCAACAGATATGACACATGGGATCACAACCATATGCCAAACCCGTTCGTCGACCTCCGCAGCGGTGCTGTTTGCAACTTGACTCATGTGGTTGTGTTATGCGACGCCTCCCGTCAAGTTGCAGACCATTTTTGACGATGGCTTTGTTCGCCTTCTGCATGCATGCAGAACAGCACGTGCATGCGATACGGTAAATACACTGATAAGGCAGTGCTCGAAGGCGTGCTGGCATGTGAAATACCGTTTTGGCCACGACTACGCTGACTGACTAGCCTCCTGGTATGCGGATGTACCCAATATCGTTGGAACGGGCTTCGTGCTATATTGCATTTTCTTGAAACGTACACCTACGTCAATGGACCGCTCATCGGGATACATCTTCATTTTCATAAGGGCAATGTTTGTGTGAGATATGAAGAGCTCCTCGGCGAGGATTCCCCACACAACCAGGCACACCCACATCGTAGCATGCTGCTTGGATGAACGCGTGTTGCGGTAGGGGGCAGGGTGGAGCAAGTGCGGACAGGAGTTCGACTTCGTGCATACATTTGTTACTTTGTTTTGGTTCCGCTTGGTTGCCTTCTTCCCGGAATGTTTGCTCATGCCACGTTCTGCCGGGTGCACCGTCGCCATGATTGAAACAACCGTACATTGTCTGCATTTATATTTGGCACAGCTGGTGTTCTAACACCGAGATACAACATCCCAGATTCGTCGGAATGGCGCTGGAATGTACTATAAAGTTGGATAAGGCGTTGCTCGTTTGATTAAACAATTTTCAATCTAGAATTCCTATTTTGGATGACGTGCAGAGTTCCTCAAGCGAAGACCCTCGGAAGCGTGAGGTGCACTCTTACCGCGAGATGCGTGTTGTTGCAGTCTGGGCTCCCGCCGCCCCTGAAAAAAAGGATGATTTCCTCGGTAGTATTAGTATCCTCCTGCAAGCAGTTCAGCGTCGGGCCCAGGCAGTGTGGCGTTGGGTCACGTTTTCGGTCGGGGTAGTCATTCGAAGCTCTCTGTGAGGCACACCTGCGAGGGGATGGGTGGCCTTAGGCATACGTATTTTTCAGCGATATCGGTGCGCCGACTCCCCAATAAACTGCAGCCCTCTCCTTATCATCGCTGCCGTTTTCAGCTGGTACCAAGGTGTTTGCCCGGAAACGAGAAAATGACATCACACTTTGATATATTGTTTACTCTAGTAAAACGCAAACGTGTGAAGTGGGAATTCTATACCGATACGAAATAAAGAAAACGCGAATAGAGATTATGTGACGGTGGCTTGGCATCCGAAAATTCGGACCATGAGCTCCAACGTCGATCGCTCGAAATAATCCCCACATGGACGAAGTACGCCAAGGGTTGTTCTGCTTGTGTTTGGTTAAGCATAACCGTCGTTTAGATCGCGGGCGTTGCAATGGGGTATCATTTCGTGTGTTTTCGTTCGTTTTTCGTGTACCCTCGTGGAACCAATCTAACATTGCCAAAACAGCAACGTGGAGGGTATCCAGCGAGAAACCCCATTCGCATACCCATCGTTCTCTCGCAGAGCATAAGCTTACTTGCACGCAGCAGAAATCGCCCGTGCGCAGTTGGTGCATGAATGTGCGCGAAACGCAAATAAAGCTATGCCAGTACGGTATTACTTCTATACGAGGGTGCAATAAGTGTTGGACGCGGTCCACGACCCGCCCTCGAACTGAACATGGCGATCAGTTTTAGCCCAGGCTGGGAATAAGCTCACGAGTTTTACGCGGGGAGAGCTGTAGACTAAAGCCCTGATCTCCCAAAACCCGAGCCCGATCTTCCAACGTTCACGCTGTTACTACGGTCGGTCTTATCCGGGTTTGGGCTAAGACTGGTCAGCAAGATAAGGTTGGAGCCAAAGAGTAGACTCCAAGAAGATGGCTCATTCACGCACCATAGTTGATCGAACCGTCGGATCGCATCGACGGTTTGGTTGTTGTGCTTATTTTGTTTCACATTTTATGCATTGAAAACACGGATGGAAGCGAGCACCACCCAACGTGCGCTTCGTGATACACTGCGACGCGACGGATCATTTGCAAACCGGGGGCGTCGTCATGCGAGAGGACGAGGTATTTGTTGTTTTTTCGAGCTTCTTAATATGGCTATACATTGTATAGGATACCTACAACGAAACCGTGGTACGGTCCCACGACGCTATGACCACCACAAACGCGTACACATCGTCGTACACCCCGAGGCAAGCCCGACCATGAAAGAAAAAGTCCTCGTCATAGATGGGACAAGGTAGGCGTTATCCTTTACCCGGTGGTTCTCTAGGCACCATAGCACTACCGGTTATAGAATAGCACCTACGTTGTCCTGGCGCACAACGATGGCCTTAGCTTTCAACGTCGGGGTCGCTCGCGATGCATTGCGAAGTTTGCGTCGGTAGTGTTAACTGCGTCGAGAAATGGTACCATGATGCCGTTGTAGATGGTGAACATCTATTAACAGCATTGCACTCCCGAAAAATTCGAACATGATGGATCCTTGTTTCATGGATCCTTGTTTCTTTAAAGATGAAAGCAGTTTTAAAGGGTCAGTTCGGTATCATTGATGGCACAGAAAGTCATACAAAAACCCGGACACCCAAAACAAACCAGAAGTACTACTTGGTACGTGCACTACATAGTACATGTTCTACTTGGACCAGTACGTGCTGCTGCCGTCGTGTTTCAACGTACACAGCCGCACATGTGGATACTAGGCACGGCAATGGATGGAAATATTACTACAGCTCACAGCAAGACTCGTTTATGCCGAAACGTATACCACGTGCTGTCCAGCCGGCTGCTCAACCAGTCTAAGGTACTCTGTTTGACAGAACTGGCCTTCTGCTGAGAACCCGACACACGAAGTATTATTTTCAGGCCAGCCTGGCGGTGCGACCACGGCTCCGCCCGTTGCTCTAGATCTATCTTGCGTGGATGCCAGTAGCATTGGGTTATGTATGTGGGATCCAAGTTGCCCTTATATTTCCGCCCATAGTCACGTACGGCAACGGCGCCGCCCGTGATGCTAAGGCAATCGTCGTGGTGTGTTGTGGTGTGCTGTGATGAGCCACCCTAACCTAACCTGTATGGCCGATGGGGGATTAGATGAAAGTGGGTCCTGACATTTTCGTCAGCATTCACTATCCTTGAGGGTGCTTGAGGTTGTCGAAAATGCTCAGTACGTGACGGCCACGACTCGGCACGCCGTGAGACCAAGTGTTCTGCCGATTGTGTCTTCCACCTTCTCTACCCATGAAACGAGGCCGGGCCGAAACGCAGTGGATGGCGAGAACATGTACACAGACAATTTTACACCATTTACAACAACCATTTATGTAAGAGAAAGGTTTGTCCACCGCGACACAGTAACTTGACAGTGAAACATCTGTTGCATATCATGTTTGTCCCATGGTGTTTTGCTACATCTCTCGGGGTGAGCCTCCCTCTTCGGGGGGCGGCAGTGTCTGTTCTTTTACTTTGCACGCCGCACATTCTATTTCACGAGTTTCGTGTCCATGTTTTTCTCATGTCCCAAGCAACTACGACGACATTGCCAGCTCTATCCATAGTCCCGTAAATCGGTCTGCCTCCTGCAGGCAGCATCCCGTGTATATCTAACACTAGCAGACATTTTGTTTGTGTTCTTGTGGTGCTTTCCACGTTGCGGCGAGGGTCAACGGCTTGATACTGGTCCTATGCTCAGATTCACGACGCTGGAAGAACGACACTAATGAGGATTTAGCCTTTCGCGTGTACCATGACAAACACACCAGAAATTCACCAGGTCAAGTCGACCCCATGCACATCCGCTGAAAAATCGAGCGTGTCGGCCACATCTTAACGGCAACGCTTGTGACACTAGTCAGAGCATCTTCTCTCTCCCACTTGCTCATTCATCCAACACCGCGCTCATCCCGATGTGTTAAGCGGCTGTGGCACACTACGCATTGTGACTCAGAGACAGACATACATGCACACAGATAGATGCCAAGTTGAGTAACACTCGTGCGACTGAACCCTCAGACGCTTTAGCTCTGTCGTTTGTGTGTTCGTCCTGACGGGCGCCTACTCAGGCTTCAATCGGTTTATTTCCTCGTCTGCAATCCCTAATTATAGTTGAAACCCGTATGCACCCCGCATTTGGGAGGATTTTTTGTTTGCGTTTCCGCGCACAGCATGGCCTCGGCCGCTTCATAGACACTAGCAGCAACGCTGCGTTGATTGCATGAAACGGCCGCGGGGTTGCCGGCATAACTCAGCACCCAACGGGCACAGCGCTTCGCGCCACGAGTCCCGGTGTCCTGCCGGTTTTGGCACCTATTCTCCCTGCCTATACGGCCAGACGGGTCTGGAGTGCTCTGGTTATCGAGACGATGATCACAGGCATGGAGACGTGTTTCCTGGAATATATATATATATATATATTATCGATATTGTACGTTTCATACCCAGCCAACCTTGATGTCTCGCAAAAAAATCAGAGCGTAAACATAGCACCGAGTGTTGTCCAACGCCAAGGTGGGGTAGTCGCTCTTAGAGATCATGCAAATGGTGCAAGCAAAAGCTACGCTATTCTGTTGCGATGTTTGTTTTCGCGGTTCCGCAATACCCAGCACCGTCTCCATGATGTATACAACGGCAAAAAAACAAACGGTTGTGGTTCGTAGTTGAGCGACGCAGAGAATCCCTGGCACGAGTGGCCGATACTGTTGACGAGTGAAACTCGGGGCACTCTCCCAACACACACACTAGATCTTTGGTCCCAGAGCAAAGTGTGTTGGATGACGTTGCGCACTAATCACGCAGATCACGAATATTGGATACGTTGTTATGGTATGGTATGCGCTGGATCTGTGCCGTACAGACCCCACCCGGGACACTAATGCTAAATATTGCAGATCACACGGATCGCACCCACTAAATCATCGGATGTATATATAGTCTATGCATGTCATGGACAAACCAGATACATATATCTGAAATAGATCTGACCTGATAGACAAACGTCATAGTAGGCGATCTGACCTGTTAGACTAAGATCACGAGAGGCGATCCGACCTATCTATCCGATATGTTATACGTTTTTTGAAGCAAACACTGGGTGCCGACGCGTACAGGATGAGGTCGAATGGTAATGCCGCTTTTAGTATTCCACGAGAACATTTTGAAAAAAGAAAAATCTTCTGCTCCTAACAATGACATCTACTACTGCTGGGTTTGTTCTTTGGAAGATTAGGAGGAACACCCGCGGGCGGGACCAATCCCGACGCCGTATCAAGAGAAATGGAGCTGGTCTGTAGAACGTGCTTAGTAATGCCGGTTCTTCATCTGCGATTGTTTTTCTGATTTTCTTGGAAAAGTTCAGGAATGCTATGTTCATGATGCACGCGTTGAGTTCTTGTCGCTTAACCATCACATATCCAAAAATGCATTTGGCACCCTTTTCAACTCGCGCCTCCGGTTTTTGGGACAATTTATGAATCTGATTCGGTCGAGACCATATTACTATTATAGAAAATAAAAATACAGTCCGGCTGTAAGATCGAAGATTGTGCCTAAACTCATCTTTGCAAGCTGTGTGTGTACTCCGATTGCGCGTATTGCGGGTTGTGTGTCCTCATTAAGGATATAGGTCGGCGACTCCCCTTGCAACTACAGTGTAGCTATCAGGGTCAACAGAGTGATGTTAGTCAGTCTGTGCGCGGAAACTATAAAGCCTGTTTTCGAGAGGGACAAAATCCGACAGCTGCGGAAGGACATGTATCCTTTTATCAAGTAAATCCTGTAAGTCGAACAACCGGTGAGGGGAGGGTGGAGGTTTTAATGACGTGGGGGCCCGGGTTTGATCAAGAGAGAGGGGACGGGGGGGGGCGAAGGCGGGACGGGCGAGGCAGCTCAATCTGTGCGTGGAAACTATAAATCCTTCAAGAGGATAAACCTGACGGTATTGGAAAGAATGCACCAGCATATCATGTATATCCTGTAAGTCGTACAACCAGTGAGGAGAGGGCGGAGTGTTCGACGGGGAGGGGGGGATGGGGGGGGGGGGGGGGGGCGAAAGGTTTTTTTTTAATCTTTAGGTCGCATATATGTAGGGTTTTGCTATACGTGTGGTGCTCGGTCTAGGCGATGGTGCCGGTGGTGGGGAAGGAGGGGGGGGCGGGGGGGCGGGGGTGAATTTACACAGCTTCATGGATGACTATTCATTGTTTTTGAGGAAACATTTCCCGTGTAATCTACGACTGCTATTGGCCTCAATGATATTCTTTACAAGTACAACTTGGATGGATGTGGAACAGGGCAGAAACTTCAAGAATCGCCTGCTGATACTCTAGACGTACGTTCGACCGTTGGTTCCTCTAGGATGCTTGTTTCACAAAACATACGAGCAGGGTCGTCTTAAGCCTCCCGTGGTAAGCGTCGACCTGACTGCCATCGCGGGCGTTGTATGCGCCTCGAGGACTGGTCGAAGTTGTTCAGCCCCATTTTTTCTTGGCACAAGTGCGTAAAGAAAAAAAACTGCGAAAGAAAGATCTATTTCACAAGCTCAAACCCTTCATTAGAGGAGTGGTGAAGCTCTTCATCATGGCAACTAAGAAGAAAATCTTTTTGACACTATGTATGGTAGAGGGGCACCTGTCTTTTCTGCGGCTCCCATGATGTCACAACACGAGAGCCTCCACACTCTGGACCCAGAACACAAAACTTGAGAATACACCAGAAAAGAAAATGCGGAACCCGATGAACACTACCATGCATGATTTAGATGCACGGCGAATGCTATCGCAAAAACAGTAATATGCATCCCTCTACGATGTCGGCTTCAGGAGTCTCGTCACCCAGAAAATATTGTTTGGCCGTGGCTACCGTGGGGGGGTAATTTCAGGCAGGTGGCTCGGGGTCGAGTTACTCGCCCGAGTGACAGCAGTATTTCTTTTTTGCGGTCTCAAAATTTCGTGCTGTTTTTTGTTTTGCTGTGTGAAATCGCCATGGAATGGTTGGCTGCGCTTGCGCTCAACAAGCCGCCAAATTCCTTGTTTTTCGTCGAGTTACAGAGTCACTCGGGCAAATGGCTCAATACACATTACCAGTAAAGAAAGCGGGCACCTCCCGCCCTGCCGTAGCCATGACATTTTTCACATAAAGGTTTCTACCGCTATATCGGGTAGGTCGTCAGAAGGCTCTGAGAAAATTTATTTTGTTGATGCCACGCATAAGGTTTGGCACCAGTCAACGTGCCGTGCGAGGTTCCATGCCGATCAGACGATAAAAAAGTGCCATCTTCGAAAAAAAATGAAACGTGAGGAAAACAAAAATATTAGGGACCCTAGGTAAACTCCGTGATCGAGGCGATGCCCGCCCTCTTCTTGTTGTGATTGGGCAAAATTACACACTACTGATCCTCGAATCCCCCCCCCCCCTTCCCTGTGCTCGGGGCGATGTGTGGGTGTATCATTGCGATGTGTCCTATACGTGGGATACGAGCTCGACCGGGGCGATGGATGTTGCAAAAAATGATTTCCCTGCCGCTCTGTATGTCGCCATCAGCAACGCACACCCGTTGAACTTTCTCAAGATCGCAAGGCAGCACTCGATTATCGAACCGAAACACACTATAGTCTATGCTTTCAAGGTGATGAGGGGTAGATACGAAATATACGCTCTCGGATCGATGCCTACCATATCGACTATTATTGCCGGCAGCCCCCCCCCTTGTCACCATGCCCTTGTTACCATGCACCAAATATGTGCCCTAGCCTAGTGCATTGCATGTCAACCATGAAACAGGCCCATGATGACTTTTCTTAATAAGCTCGGCATACCTAAACATCTACTTGCATTTAATAAGGCGATGCCACTACTGCTGCTGCAGGTTATGCGTCCTCGCTGGGCGGCGGCTAACTCGCTGTGAGAGTGACTGCCTTTAATTAAGAAGCTTGCTATACCTAAACATATATTTGCACTTAAGGCCATGCCACCACTGCTGCTGCTGGTTATGCGTCCTCGCTGGGCAGCGGCTGACTCGCTATGAGAGTGACTGCCAACAGTAGTTCACCGTTTTCCCCACAACCAATGTTTCAGCGTTGTCGCATAGCACGCCAGCCTAAAAGCAGGCACACCCGTGGTATCTTGTCTTTGTGAAGGAAGGCAGTCGAATCTTGAACATCAACTCGCTACCTTTGTCCAGGGCGACAAGAGATGTACCGTACCATACACCGTACTATACACCGTACCATATACCGTACCAGGCATGGGACGTGCTCGTCCCAGGGCGATGGTCAGCTACAACAACTTTTGATTGCCGGCATCCTTAGGTCCACCACACGCCCCCATCAGTTTTCACAACTACTATCTTATTGCGATGCAACATCAACGAATAAACGCAGGAGAACTTCTCGAGGTTGAAGGAAGGCAAACGATTGTCAGATGCAAACCTACCTACAACATTGACTCGGGACGGTGCCACTGCTGGTATGGGGCGTACGCCCTCGCTCGGGGCAATGTATGTTACCGACTTTTATTTCCCGCAGCCATGACACGACCACTGTCCACTACCACAGGTATGACAACCTGAATCAAGAAGAGCCCAGACGTTTCTCTAGACCACATCATCCCCAGCACCCTTCACGAAGAGCACGAATAGAAGGAGGCAACACAAACCAACGGCGATGATACGCACAAGTTGGAGGGAAGGGGTGGTTCCTCGGACCTATCATGTAGCAGAGTCTGGGTGCGCGGGATATGTTGCGGGGACGGGAAAGTTCCCAGAAATCTGGAATCGCCTGTACAGTAGACTATACTACGAAGTTTTCGATTGGCGTCCCGGCGTTTCCCTTGGTGACATGTTGTTCTCGAAGTGCAGAGGTTTCGCATGGCATCCTGTAGGCGTTGCTCCAACAAGCCGATTCGAAACACTGTTCACCGGTCATATTTCTTTCTCGAGGCATCACCTTTGGGTAGTTTCTTTCCCAAGAACAATGCGTATCTTGGTCTTCGGTCTAGCTTTTTCCATGGCATATTCACCCCTTCGTGCGTTGCTATCCATCCACCACATCTACCCACGTAGGCAGTAAGCTGGCCTCCCACACATCCATCCATCTACTTGTCCAAATGATAACCTCATGCGTCACGTCGCCGAATGGATTGCCCGATGATATCCGCAAGGTAATATTAACGTACAGGGTAGCAATACTGGCAGGGAAACCCTATTTTTCTACGTCTTACATAGTCTTACTAACGTTTTCGACATTGGTTAGCAGCACATTCCCTTGCAACAACGGTGGTCAGCACATCCCAAATCATTTCGCTAACGCAACATCTGACCCAAGAAAGATGCCAGAAGAAGGTTCGCTGGCGTACCGCCGAAAAAGAGATGCCGTCGACGTTTTTCTTCATGCTGCGAAAATATATGTTCACGATTGCTACACACACCTGAGGTATAATACCAGGTACCAGGTATACATTGGGGAATATACGTTAGGGAAGTGGTCGA
Organism: Undaria pinnatifida; assembly: GCA_012845835.1. NCBI lineage: Eukaryota > Phaeophyceae > Laminariales > Alariaceae > Undaria > Undaria pinnatifida. The sequence goes on from JABAKD010000001.1 coordinate 12,281,002, forward strand.
AGTCACCACACTCTACCTAATACAGTTTGCAGAGAAATACGACAGGAACAGGGGGGTCACTCGCACGTACGAGGGACCCCAAGCCACCGCAATGAATGCACGAACACAGTGTTTTTGGTTTTGCTTTAGAGGCGCAGGCCCCCCTTGCGCGGGTGGCTTCCCTATTGCTTCGAAAGCGTATCATGATTAGACTATGTGGCTTTACGTATTATGGCATGGACTCCCGTGGAATTGCCTGTTAAGCTACGACATAATAGTTTCAACACTGTAATCGAGTGAATAAGTCTTGCGCCAATGGCACAAATTCGGTCGAGAAAATGATGGTATTCCCCTTACAGTTGAAGAGTGGATGGGGACATGGAAAGGCACTGCATGGCACGTGTCTGCAGGGGTACTGCCACAAGGTATTGATCGCAAAAATGGTGCCGTGCCAAAACTCGAATGGACCTTAATCTGTAGTGAACCATGTGCCCAATAAGTTGTTGCGTGCCCGGCTCAGCAATTTGCCCAAGAGCACGCGGGCAACAAAACAATTCCTTGGCTACAACTAACTGTCGTGAAACGAAAAAAGCACTATGGCATGTGAAGTTATCGATATTGCCATGTAAGCTTGCGGGAGAGGTCCCGAACCCCTGAACGACGAGGCCTTAACCTCCCCCGCCCCTCACCGTTGCCGCGACCCTCCCTATCACCCCATTGCCTCGTGGTTAAGGGGTTTTTGGTGTTGACGACGATCAATGGCTCACATCAAACCTGGAACCGCCCCCGAGACACCGCCTGGGTACTTGCGTCATCGGTGAACATCGAACCTCGATCGGTCCCCGACACACCACCACCGAGCTACTTGCGGCCATCTTTTCGATGGAGACTTGACAGCACAGGCACGCGTTCAAACGGCGCGCATTGACTCGGCGGCAACTGACCAATACAAAGAAGCACGTTGTCGGCATGTTTCACCAATTAGACCAACGCTCGCTATCGAGCAGTAGACTGGGTATTGCTCTACTACCCAAGCGATTACTGTGAATAGGCGCGTTTATTAACTTACCCTGGGGTAGACATTCACCATAACAACTGACCTACACCACTTGGTGCTGACTGGCGGTTCCGCTATGTATGTACGGCGTGACAATCATGAGCATCTCTGACCACTCTACATCAAGTATAGCCGATGCTAGTCACGGCCCACTTGCACAAAACAGTTGTCGCGCACTGTTTCGGAGACATATAACCCATCAAAGGCCTGTATGTCATACCCAATACACCCTCCGAGTGACACCCCGTGGAAACCGCAACCAGTGACGCCACTCCGAGTAGAACCTAAACCAATCCCACGCCTAGCCTGCAAACCAACAAACAAGCCTCATCCGGCGAGAAAATGTATAGTTATGCCGTGTCTGGGCAAGGACTTTCGGTGGTCTCACGCCGGCACACAACGGTCGTAATATCCGATGGTTACTTACGCCATGGTCATCTAGGTGTAGCCGCGTGTGTTCTGCGGAGATGACCTCGAAACTACTACCAGTGCATAAGAAACAACAACCACAGCACCAAAAATAAGCATCTATATGGGACGTGTTACAGTAAATCGGCAAACGCTTTTGCCACGTTAGTCTCCAAGGAAGGCGGCGAAATAAACACACAGCATAAACGCTCCTTACTAGCGTGCTATTTTTCCATTATATAAGCAGAAATTTTACGACATGACAAATCAGTGTTAAGATATGGCCTTGAAAGGCCTGTGATTATCCGAATTTGAGATCATTAGGATGGGTTTCGTATGATAAGGTTGGCGTTATATATTCGGGAAAGTTAGGAAATAGATCGGAGGCACGTGCCTCCGATCTCAGACGCTATCCGGGGCTCTGGTGGAACAAATAAAGCTACGTCTCTACGAAGGAAACGAAAGTAAGTACTCTCCGAGGACCTGCTTAATTGGCAGACCTATAGGAGGCACTCTGTGTCCCCCCGTACAACTATACATGTGGCGTCGACGGCAGGACAAAAAGAAAAAAATGGGCGTTTTGGGCGACGCTTTCCTGTGCTGCCCCCCCGCTTAGCATAAATGATGCCCATTTAAGTGCGATGGGTGCAGACGTACCTTTACTGTGTTACACCCCCGGTACTGCGGTTAGGGTCGGTGCTGGCCATTTTTGGCTGGTTTTACTGCGGTTCGTGCGAGCGTTTCCCGTATACCCTACGGTCAGACTGGGTGCTGCTCTTATGTTGCGGTTTTGGTGGATGGTACCCTTCTTACTGCTGTACTCCTTTTATTCCGCTAGTCGGCGTGGCTGCTACCATCACTGATGCTGGACGGAGTCGAGGCCCATGTCTTGCTGTTTGCTGAAACACAGATATACCGCTACTTGCAGCAGGGACACCACAACAAAATATCTGCCTCCATAGCTTCTTTACGCGTCGTTCCCATCCCGCCACCTTCCCTCACACTCCCTCCTACCACTGCCCTCCATACAGATAACAAGCAACACGTCTACCAGTGAGGAAGCGGGCTTCTCGGGGCAGGCTGAGGTCTTCCACGCACCCCAACCTGGATGCCCACGAGACAGGGAGAGCTCGCTCGAGATCCCGCGACTTGCTACGGGGGGAACCACGGAGGCGGGTTCCAGTGACGAGACAGAAGACGGAGCACCATACCTCCACCCGGGCCCACCAACCATAAGGGTCGATTCGCCGGTTCGCGCAGAGAAGAAGACGGACAAATCCCCACCGGACGCGGGGGCGTCTCGACGCCAGCTCTCGCCAGCCCCGGGGGAGCGCCACCAGCTGCCCCCCCCGCGCTCGACAGGGCACCACCGCCACCACCAGGGCTCTCCACGCTCGACAGAGCGCCACCCCCAGAAACTCCCGGAACCGGGGCGTCCATCCCGCCCCCTTGGACATGGCATACGCGGCGGCGCGGGCCCAGGGGGCGCTCGACGACGCCAACCAGACGATAGCACGCCGACGTCGGTTTGGCGAAGATATCGAGCAGGCGAAGACCGCTGCGCGGGAGGCGTCTCTGGTAGCGAAGAGGGCGCAACACGCCCTCGCCCAATCAGTTGCGTCGGCTGCGACGGGAGCTATCGCGGCCCCCTCCCCTTCGTCGCGCCCGCAGGGTATCGCATCCCAGCGACCACGACCCGGGAACAACGCGTTATTCAAGGGCATCGTCGCGTGCATGGCGTCTGCACCGGGGTTGACTTTTCCTCAGCGTTGGTGGCCGCGGTAGTGGAAACGACCTGCGCCCTTCTCATAGAAAAGGCCGGCGTCGCGGCAAGCGGACGTCCTTTCAGTGGAAGCGGCCTGGGCTCGCGTGGATTGTACGACCTATGCTGGACAGACGAGAACCGCCCCGTTCCTTGACCTTGTAAAGGCCCTGCTGATAGCCCACGACGAGGACCCCGACCCTGTCTTTTAGCCGAACCCCGGAGGAAGAGGTGGCAGAAAAAATGGTGGCGGGGGAGGCGCATCGGGTGCTGGTGTGGCTGAGGGCACCGCCGAGGGGGCAACTTTGGTACAACAGCCGGGCAGTTGGCCACAGCGCTGGCGGAGGCAACGGAGGGCGGAGGAATAACGCGAGAGGACATTCAGCTTGGGACGGTTCGTCAACCACCTCCCGTTCGTCTTCGTCCTCGAGCACGGTCCGCAGCGAGGTGACCGTGGTAGCAGGCAAGAGGTGTCAAGAACCATGGCAGGAGGAGCATCTGGGCCTGAGGCGTTCACCATCCTGTTGCGTCTGCTGATCACGAAATTCGACGGGGTTGACACGGAGGAGGGCTACACTAAGTTGCATACTTTTAAAATGTGTAACGGCATGCCTTTTTCTGATTTCAGTCGGGAGCTTTGCGTACTTGTGCCGACCGATACGGGGAGTGAGCGTGTTTTGTCTCCGGGGACGGATGCGGTGTGGGAGGTGGTTCGGGTGGCGGCGAATGAGCAATTTCCGACTCTCCTACCTGCGTTGTACCCTGGTTCGAAGGCAACGAACCCGCGGCCATACGCCTCACTGGATGCTATGCAGCGGGCGTTTAGTGACAAATCAGACACCTGCCGTCAACGGCGAATTATTTTTTCCCCTCCCTGTTTCTTCGACGGGAGTGCGGTCGTCCGCCCCGTCGGGGCACCGGCCCGCCGATCATGGTCGCGGCCAAGGCCGAGTGCCGTCCCAGTCGCTTTCGCGGCGGACGGGATCGAGCCATCATTCAACTGTCATGCCCATCAATGGTTCATCTGACCCTTGGCTTGACCACGCATCAAACTGCTGGCCACTAGAAGGGCATCATTATGCAGAAGGTTTCGCCATTAAGGCCTCGTTAAAGACAGGCAACCCTCCCCTTTGGAGCGACCTCCTTTCAGTTCGCGCTGATGCCCTCCCAGAAAACCGGGACCTTTGCCTCAACTGCCACGAAGACAACCATTCCTTCAAGCATTGTAGGCATCCTTTCATTACTGCGAGTGGCTGCTTGAACCCTGAACTTGGCCAGCTTGGCGGCGACGACGCACACCGACGTTGACAAACACGCATGGTCTGCTACCTCACCGCGTAATATGCGCAATTGGAATGTTTTACTCACAAACCGGTTGAAAAGATGAGTTTCTACAACAGCTTTATCGTCGATCTCACAGCTGGATGGAGGAGGAGTACGCTTTTATTTTTTATTTTCTCTAGGCTTTGTGTGGTAATTCTGTACGAACACACTGAGTGCACGTATCATACGATACGTGCGTGGTCCATTATTCCATAATTTTATCCTGTCCGTACATGATATACATGGGGCGTCGAGTTGAAGACTGCCGTACACACTTACACTCGTGTACATTGGCTAGTCGTGTACATATCACATATTTCATACAGCAGCAGTATCACACACAAATAGTATGCAAAGATGAGTTTCGACCAAACTCTTCGATCTCACACAGCTGGAGTATATTTTAGTTTGAAAATATATACCAGGTAGACCGATTAGACAGGTGGAAAGCGTGAGTTTCTACAACATCTACATTATTCGAGCAAGCGAGTTTCTAATCTACAACTGGGCCTCGCAGTATAGGCTTCCATGAAAAAAAAATAGTTCGCGTGCGTGTCTTCGACTAAACTTGATTTTAGTGTGGGATCATTTAATTTTAGACTGCAGGTGTAGGCAGACCACCACGGAGCAACAAAACACATTCGAGCGAAGATTCGAGCGAAGCGAGTTTCTAATCTTCACCTGGGCCTCGCAATATAGGCTCCCATGAAAAAAAATAGTTTGCGTGCGTGTCTTCGACTAAACTTGATTTTAGTGTTGGATCATTTGTTTTTAGACTGCAGGTGTAGGCAGACCACCACGGAGCAACAAAACACAATCAGCAGACCACACAGGAAAAAGCAACAGCACACACCGCTCACACAGCCGGCACACAGCGCTCACACAGCGGGCAGCACACACTGCCCACACAGCCGGCACACAGCGCTCACACAGCGGGCAGCACACAGACAACGGGCGGGCCTCGCAATATAGGCTCCCATGAAAAAAAAATGGTCTGCACGTGCGTGTCTTCGACTAAACTTGATTTTAGTGTTGGACCTTTTGATTTTAGACTGCAGGTGTAGGCAGACCACCACGGAGCAACAAAACACACAGCGCAGACCACACGGGCAAAAACAGCAGCACACACCGCTCACACAGCCGGCACACAGCGCTCAAACAGCGGGCAGCACACAGACAACGGACGCAGCGGGCGACAATAGTGGCCAGCGGAGAGCGGGCATGGAGAGTGTGTGCCCGCGAGGGGTGTGTCCGTTGAGTGTATCCACTGCTGTCTAGTGGTGAGAGTAGGTCATCATGGAGAGACGTCCGTTGGGGGCGATTGACCCAAACTCGGTCCGTGCGCCAATGCCAGAAGGGCGACAGCAGACACGGCGGAGGGGCTTGAGAGGGACCCCTACCTAGCTAAGGGAGCCAAGGTCATGCTCACGAAGAACCTGTACCAACAAGTTGGACTCGTGAACGACATTCGAGGCCAAGTCGTCGAGTTGGTGTTTGCAGGCGACGCGCCCCCGCCGAATCTCCCCCTTTACGTTGTCGTCAAGTTCAGAGGGTACTCAGGGGGGGAATGGTCGTCTCAGGAGAGATATAGCGAGGGTGCGTGCCGATTTCTCCCGTAGACACTACTTGGCAGGACGGGGGAATGCAGGTCAGGACGCAACTGCCGTTGAGGCTCTGCTGGGCCATCGCTATGCACAAATCACAGGGGCAGACGTTAGAGAAGGCCGTCATAGACTTGGGGCCGAAGGAGGCCTGCACGGGGCTTATTTTCGTCTGTCTCACTCAGTAGGGCTAAACGATTAGCGGACCTCATGGTAGAGCCAATGAGCTTCGACAGGATAGGCAAGCTTGGAAACTCCGACACCCATGAAGGCTAGGTTGCGGGAAGAGGTTAGGCTGGTGGACTTAGCACAAAGCACGCGGGGTACGTACACAGACAGGCATGGGCGTCTTCAACGCCGTCGCGGCCAACTCATGACCACATCGATTGCAATACAACAAACGTCACATCGGCTCTATTCCACCTGTGGTGCCCCTCGCAATCACACGAACCAATGGCCCGTGAACGCACACGTCTGACGACAGTTACATCTATCAGCTGTCGCTCGTTTTAGCGACAGCTATTGTATCTCCTTCGACCGCATAGAGCTGGACGAGAATACTTGTCATTTTTCGTCTTAATAACCTGTGTCTGGCAGTATGCTCATGCACGAGCATAGACAATGAATGCACATGCATACATGATGTATAATACGATTGCAAGGTGAGTCGCCGACCTATATCCTTAATGAGGACACACAACCCGTAATACGCGCGATCGGAGTATCACACACAGTTAGTTTGCAAATATGAGTTTCGACAAAATATTCGACCTCACAGCTGGAGTGTATTTTTATTTTCATAATATAACGGCCTTAAAAACGCCCTCCCCTCACCGGGTATATTTTTATACGACTTCCAACATACACTTGATAAGCTGATGCATTTCTTTCCACAGCTGCCAGATTTGGTCCCCCTCAAAAATGGTTTTACAGTTTCCGCGCACAGCCTGACTAACAACACCCTGTTGACACTGATGAGCTACACTTGTAGTTCCAAGGGGAGTCTCCGACCTATATCCTTAATGAGGACACACAAACCGTAATAAGCGCGATCGGAGTATCACACACAGCTTGCAAAGATGAGTTTCTACTACTAAGTCTTCGATCTCGCAGCTGGAGTGTATTTTTATTTTCATCATAATACGATACGTGCACGATCCATTATCCCATGCAATAATACACATGGCGCCGTTGGAGTTGGGTATGATATACCAGTCGAATATATGTATGTGCTTGGATAGCTGATCCGCAATTCCCTCCTTCGTGTTCATATTTCCTGCTCCGCGCCCGAGGAAAACTCGCAGATTGTTGTCAGGCCGAATGAGTGCAACGTTCCATATTTTCACGTTGTTGGAAATTGTGTGTGTGTGTGTGTTCTTCACATTAAACCGTTCTTCTACTCGTCGACATCCAGGACACCCAGTGTCCGTACTGATTCTTCACCCTAGAAAGATCAGCTCTGTGGTCACAAGCTACGACACAGAGATAATGCATCGTAATGCATTCGACAACGCAATGTCATGCCCTAGTACTGGGTACGACAGGCACAACATACATACGTCAGCAACATAAATACATTGGAAGAGAGAATACGAAATAAACAAAAACAAAAACAAAAACAAAAACAAAATAATAATAAGAAAACAAATAAAAACAAAGATAAAAATTTGATTGTGGCTCTCCGTTTCGTAGCCCGGTTCGCGCCTTGGTTTCCGCTGGCTGGGTGCAGCCGTCCCAGCCAACGCCGACACTCCCATCCTTCCTGTCGTGCATGCGTACCCACGCGGTGGCCAGCCTCTCCACTCCCCAAGCTGCCCACGCTGCGCTCTCTGCTGTGGTGATGTACCCGTCCTGCCCCGGGGATGAACTCCTCGGCGTCGGGGTTAAAAAGAAAACCCATCACCACCACCCCACGCGGTCCTTAGAGTGAGCAGTTCACTAGCCAGACCGCGCAAGGTTCCCTCTCTACCCAGCCCGAGGCTCGATGCCCGTGTGACTGCCGCTAGACCGCTGCAGGTCCTCGCGGGCTTCCTCGGCCCACCCCAAGGACGGGGCAGGCCGAACAAGGAGATGGTGGAAAATTAGGCGAGTATTGCTGCAGAAAGTTGCAGAATCAAACGTGTCGTGTGTCCTTCGATCGCGTTACGTTGGATATTAATAATTATGCGAATACTGCTGCTTGCAGCAGAAAGTGGCAGTATCAAACGCGTCCTTTGACACAGTGTAGGTTATATATTTCGGCGATGAGAGTAGGTGAAAATAGCGACAGCAACAAGAAATAAATGCACTATGATACGAAGTCTACAGCAGTGAAAAGTATTCATGTTAAGTGGTGCTTGACAGGTCGGAATATAATATCTCGTATTTTCTGATCCAGATGGAAATCCCGCCAAAAAGTGCCACCGACCGGCTGCTGCTGCTGCTTCTGCTCTCTTTGTGTCCCTCACGTTGAACTGAACTTTCCACCCATCTATCTTAGGTACTCAATACAAGTATGTATCGACTATTTATTAGTAGACTTCCATGATAATAATAGTAACCTGTGACACAACAATATTATCATACACTAGGGTACTTGAAGTATTTCGCATACTGTAGTGTGACCTGGGTACATCATATCCAGACTATGACATCTACAAACAGAAAACCTGCGAAACTAGCGATAGAGATACACTCGAAATCGTGATGAAACCCGCAGATAGAAGTAAACTACAAGTAAGTACGGGATTTCCAATGGTTAAACTCGAAGTTACTAGTACTACTCTCGAAATCACTATTATAGTCTACATACACACATACATATTTTATTTTTATCTTTGTTTTTATTTGTTTTCTTCTTATTATTTTGTTTTTGTTTTTGTTTTTGTTTTTGTTTATTTCGTATTCTCTCTTCCAATGTATTTCTGTTGCTGACGTATGTATGTTGTGCCTGTCGTACCCAGTACTAGGGCATGACATTGCGTTGTCGAATGCATTACGATGCATTATCTCTGTGTCGTAGCTTGTGACCACAGAGCTGATCTTTCTAGGGTGAAGAATCAGTACGGACACTGGGTGTGCTGGATGTCGACGAGTAGAAGAACGGTTTAATGTGAAGAACACACACACATACGTGTAACCGGACAGAAGAGTTCAATTTGAACACAGGATCTCTTATCTAGGTGACAATCACGCAAGAAATTAGGCAGTGCACTTTAATGTACCAGGTACAGTGCATGAGGATATAGTATTGAGTATTTGTGACACTTTTTTTTCTTCTTTGCACACACATCTACTTTCGAGCATCTGGACAAGCCGTGGTCACAGGTGTCGTTCCTTCTCCCCTTCGGTTCTTGCCTTAATTTCTTATCGCGCATAGCGTTCAGCAATCCCACTGCTTGTCGATAGTTCATCGAATGCTGCTAAAAAAATCACGCTTTCGCGCTTTCCGCAAGTCAATTTGTGCACTAGAAAAAATCCCCGACGAGTTTATACGAGTATGCACTCCGGGGGGTTCGAACTCACGAAACTGACCTATACCAGGCTCGAGGATAACATGATACGCCACCGGGGCGACCGGCACGATTCCCTACCACGCACCAGAGGTACCTACCTGGTATCAAATGTTACGTTTGACCCATAGGGTATCGCCTACATACATATTTTCAGGGAAAATTCTAAACAAACCAGATCTATGACAGGTACCAGGTACCAACTGTTATATTTGACCTAGGGTATCGCCTGCATTTTTAGGCAAAATTCTGTATGGTAATAGTATCAATAGATACTGAGTGTATCACAAAACGCAAGGAGCACAACCATTGAACGAATTATCTAGAGTTTTATTGGTCTAGGACTGATCTGAGCAATGATTTGGCCTGTCTAAGGAGCTAGACAGGGAACAAGCGGAAGCGTCTTTGCGTTCCCCAACCGCCTGTCGCAGGCCGTGATTGGACAACAACACCATGCGCCAAACGCCATTCATTCGTCATTACTACCATTACTAAACTCCGTTTGCTATTACTAGAATGGGGTGTGCCGATAGAAAATCGGACGAACGGACAAAAAATTTTCGGACGAGCGCTTTTTTTGCAGGTCGACCCGTCTGAACCAGCAAGACACAACTGTGGGCTTGGTCGCGGTTCGGCCTCTTGTCAGTTCCACCTTCGAACACACCCTTCCGCCCTCCCTCCCACAACAAAAGAAGCCCTTTAACACAAGTCGATCAACGCGCAACAGCACCAACACCGTACACCCGACCGACCGAGCGTCAAACGTACATTTAGCAAGACGTTCCTGACGGTCCTCACGTTTCAGAAGCCTTGCGGAGACGCACGAAAACAACACCGGCACAGCAACAGCAGCCGCAAGACCCCTGGCGTATCGTAGGGCGTATTACTGCCCCCGGTTTTCAAGCGGGACTGAAGACACGCACCTTCGAGAGCGAGACGACCTGATCCCTGTTCGCGCAGTCATCGCCGCCGCAGCAGCGGGAGTGACCAAACCGAAGGTACGTGCGAGCATCCACGATGTAATAGAGTATATAACAGAGAGAGTGTATAACAGAGTTAATTGTATCGAGTCTCGCCTGTGATATTTGTGTGATTGCGAAACATGGCCGGTCTACGTCCTATCTATGCTCACAAGTAGCGTACTCCAGTGCATAAAGCAGTAAAAACAGACGACTTTCCGCGAATCCTCGAGCCCACACCGATGATGTGTAATGCATGTTCATAAGAATCGTGACAGCACATACGAGAGGGCTCATGATTCTTGTCTTGCAATTAACTTCCACGTCTCCCTGCGGAGAGTTTAATGCTTGACAAGTCATACCCTTCGCTTCGCGTTTGCTCGTAGATTCTTGCGGGTGGAGAGGGCCCTCAGGCCTTTCTTTAGCGGGCGCTCAAAAATATAGATTTTGAGGTTTCTCGTTTTTATCGATCACATACAGAGGATAGGATGCGATACGCGTATTCTTCAGTTAATTGCTCCGTGGTATGATAGGTATATGCAGCTAAAGGAGTGTCCGTGCCGCTTCCCCAGCGCAAAGAGAGTAAAGAGAAGACCTCTGCGGCCACAAATTGCCAAAAAGAGCCAGGTACACGTGCAAACGCAGGTATATAGTTTGGCCATGCACAATTCCAACCGCAATTATTGCGGGAGTGGAACATATATGCAAGCCACAGCACATCCGACGACTGCTGCTGCTGTGTGTAAGGAAGAAACAAAATTAAAAAATTGGGAAGCAGCAGAAACAATAAATTATATCAGGTACTCCCACTTTTCGTGCGCATGACATGTGTGTAGCTTGCTACCCTTGCTTACCTCGCTACACGCCCGTGCTGGCGAGTTTACCTAGCTAACGTATTTTACGTACGCTTATGCCAGGTGTACTACTATTGCCCTTGGTTCGTTTTCTACTTATCTCGGTCATTCTTTGTTGTTATTTCTTGCTTTTACTATTAGTTATTTGTCTCGTTGGATAAAGGCGTAGGTTGAATAGGTTCCCTGGTTGGCATGCGGTGTAGTTGGTTTCAGGTGCGAGAGTCTTGAAAAGTGTATGCCAGTTTGGGTCTGACACGCACATACGTAGGCTGACTTCGGATATCATTTGTTTATTTTTCGGGCGGATGCATTACTTTTTGCACACCTATGAAATATTCGTGTATCTCTTTTTGCTTGCTCTGCGTTTTCTTATTCTTCCACTCCAGACAGAGTGGCTGGAGCCTGTCCTGCGTCCACGGAATTGATTGTGCGAGTTAATAACGTGAGAACGGCAACTAACTGTTATAGATTAGTATTATTAAAACTTCAATACAATCGGCCGGCTGTGTGATCGATATTGTGTCCGGAACAAGCGTTCATCTACAAGCAATGTGATGGTAGTCGACCAGTGCCACAACTTCAAAACGCGAGAATACATTGGTTCGTTTTGGATTTTTGTTCCTAACGCTTTATTGCTGCCCATATGTACACAGAGGCGTACGTTCTCAATGTGAAACTGCTCTTTCCACCCGTCCACATCGATCACAACCCGAGAGCCCGTTCCGTTGTGCCTCCTATTAGAAGAGTGACAAGCTATGTGGTCCCTTACTGCAAGACAGAGATTCATATGAAAATACCGCAAGATGATTTGGTCATGCAACGAACCGCAAAAACACGAGGGCATCTTTATGGTAGTCTTCAACATCGCAAACATATATTTGCGCCTTACTTATCAATCAGACCACACAAACACGCCACGCACACGGTTCTCCTCATCACGCCCTCTAGAGCCTCTTTCGTCGGATACAGACTAGACTAGGCTATGTTCTTTGAAGTAAACATCATCACCATCTCCAGCAGTCCTCATTGTATTTCGTGATGACGGAAAACTGTCTGAATGTCGTGGAATATATACGATTTCATCGAGTACTATGATATCTTCTTGGACAGTTCGCCCGCAAGACCGTATGATACGCTTACCATACAGCACCGCCGAACAAGGAAATTGCTTCGTACTGCTGTTTCTGTTGTTGTCGTACTATTGACATGAACATTGGACATAACAGGTGTTGTTCTTCCTCGTGTTTTGGCGCTAACTGGTCGTAATAAACCATTCTTTTTCGCGGTCTCACGACATCCTCTTATACGTTCGCCATGTATCATACGAGCGTTACAAGAAGAATTATTCCGTCAAACTAGGCCGGGTGAGCAAAACGCCAGGAAGGGCGAGGTTCATATTCAAGATCTATGGGGTGCATGTACGGAAATTATTATAAAAATTCAAATACACTCCAGCTGTGAGATCGAATATTTTGTCGAGACTATTTTCTACCAGTACATACTGTATTACAGTGTATGCCGTTGGCATGGGCGAAAAGGCTAGTAAACTAGTACAACATCTGGGCGACAATGGATGGGAGTAGATGGGTGGTACACGCGTCGTAGTAGGCTTTCGGTTGTTGAAGACTTCAGCATTACTTACGTAGAGTGCACATGGTAGGCTTAGACTATACATTTCCGCAATTTACTATGGCGTGTATACTTCAAGTACTACATTTATGCGACCTAAAGCCGTTTGAATTTCCCTTCCCCCCTCCCCCCTCCACCCTAAAACAAAAAATATAATGGTTGGCCTCGGTAGGCACTGACGCTGTAAAACGTTCAATGTATATTGGGGTTGGCTTTGGTTGGCAACGACGCTGTAAAACATGCCAATCACTGCGTGAGATAGACAACCAGGGTACCGTTTGTTGTTTTTTTGGGCGGTCACCATGATGGTTATCGAGTTTGTCATAGAGTGCGGGGTGGAGAACCTTAACTCCGCACAAGGCGAACAATCGCATCGCGGAGTGTGAATATGGTAAGGCACCCACGAGGCAGTTATATGGTAACACCCATTGCTCTCTGGAGTGATCACACCAGAAAAAAGTAACTCATTGGCGCTGTCGTCCATAAGCAAGAAAGTAGGCACAGGGTACCGAATTTTATCTTGCAAGCGGTTCTTGGAAGGATGCAGTTCACCCTTCATGCAATTCCCCAAACACCTCACGGCGCTTCGCGCTTGGTGCAAGCGATGTCTGCCCGGCTAGTAAAAACCCCGACGTGCTCTGCCCCGGCATAGTAGGGATGCGAGGGTCTTATGGTCATACGACTATGGCCACGCATAAACTGAGTACCCCCGTCCCCGCCCCCCCCCCTTTCCCTTTTCCACCCCCCCCCCCCCCCACAAATGAGTTTAGCAGTTTCTGCGCACAGATCGATTAACATCACCTGGTACAAGCTACACTGTAGTTCTAAGGGAAGACGACGACCTACATACTCAATGAGGACACACACGTAATATGCGAGATCGGAGTATCACACACACCTTACGAATAAGAGTTTTGACGAAATCTTCGATCTCACAACTGAAGTGTATTATATTTTATTATGTATAGTCTATACGAGTATGTATTTTGTTGCTGCCCCTTGAGCACCTCCTCCTCTCCATACTCGTGTATATGTATCGTCGTTTTGTTTGTAGGTGTGGTAATTGCATTGACGTTCGGCACATTTATTTGCGAAGTTCAATTCTGCAGGTGATCGTATAGACGAAAAGCCACGCGACAAGCAACCACAATTTCGACTGATTTGAATGGGCCGGTCGGTAAGTAATTTCAACCTCCACGCCGTCGGATGGCAAGAACACGATGCGAAATTTTACTGATTTGCATTTCCTTTAGCCATAGCCTAATAATAGGACTGAGAGAAACAAATCCCCCCATGATTCTAATATGGTGCATGTTGAAGTCAAAACGCAGTAGCCTTGTGCAGTGGTACTTATATATTGTCGGGGTATGCCAGCCGGAAATCCCGACACTCTAGTACAAAGAGGGCAACCGGCACTACACCGCCCGCGCTGCCACTACTCGTTTTCCGCGTGTTTGCCTGAGCGTGGCTACGGCACGGGGGGCGTTTGTGGGACTTCCTTTTTTTGCCGCAGTGGGTCGGGATCACTCTTGCAAGTGACCCTCCCACTCCTCTGCGGTGTGTTGAGGTTCAGTGCTGTTTTTGTTTACGAAATGAAACCGACATGGAATGGTCAGCCACGCCGCGCCAAACAAATCGCCCAAGTTATGTTGTTAGGTCGAGGTGCAGAGTCGGTCGTGCAAGTGACTCAAACCGAAGTTGTGAAAAAGGAGGTATGATACTACAATACCGTAGCCACGGTCGCCAAGCAATGTCGCTGGCGCTCCAGCGGACAACCGGTACTAGCCAATCTGCACCGCCGTAAAGCGGCCATGGATGGAAACGATTGCCAAAAGGGGTGAGATGACATGTTCGTGTCATTTTGGCAAAGATTGCAGTCTGATATCATTTAAAAATTATTCGCGACACCTTTGACGTTGGACAAGGCTCGACGATAATTGTTCGGCAGGGGTGTTTTCCAACCTCCATCATTCCGAGCACAGCAGTTGCGGTCTCGCAATGATGCTGGTAACGTTGAACCGATCGCTCGCTATGGTGCGTTGGACTCCGATTGGCGCAGACCAGGTACGAGAAAATCCAGTACTTACTGCTGTTAGCACGCGGAGTAGTG
This sequence comes from Undaria pinnatifida, assembly GCA_012845835.1. Classification (NCBI taxonomy): domain Eukaryota; class Phaeophyceae; order Laminariales; family Alariaceae; genus Undaria; species Undaria pinnatifida. The sequence continues at coordinate 12,296,175 of JABAKD010000001.1, forward strand.
TCGGTTGCCGCTATTAAGGTGCCGGCGTTCCCGGCTGGCACATGCGGGCACATATTATGCAGAGGGACTATTGTGCAATAGAACGCCTCCTCTCGTGTTTCGTGCAATTATCGATTCAAGCCACGTTATAATCCTGCATTCGCCACCACACTCGTGTCTGTTTTGGAGTCGAAACGGTTGGGTTTTGGCCCCCGGATCATTTTAGCGGGTTTATTTGCTGTGTCTCGTTTCGGTCCCATGATGATGCTGTTGTGCTTCGTACGCGTTTTCATATATGTTACCGGAAGAATCATATCAATGTACATACCACCTGCTGGTATGACGGAAAAGACGCCCCGGGAATCCGGAAATCTCGTATGTATCTATAGGACTGGTACATGTGGTCAGAAACCTGCCGCTAGAGAAGACTTGGTTCCAACGCGCAGGCAGTGGATGGGCGAAAAAAACAGTATAATATGAATAACACACGCAGTACCTCCAGGAACCTGGTGTGTGGCCAACCTCTGTGTACGTAGACAGACGTTGTTTTAATTCGTAGTTTCGTACAGACAATGGAGGTCAGCCGACGGGCTTGAGGTCCCATTTTAAGTGGCATAGTTTGTTTTACTTCCTTGTTCTTGCTGTGTATGTGTTTGAGTCATCGACGGTGAAACTCCATGTTGCAACTTCTCGGAAAGATAATACAACAAGATACAGATTTATCTCCCTGTACCTAATTATTTGCCAGTTGTCCCGTGATACCCTTTGGGACTCCTAGACATGCTCCAACGAATGAAAACCTGTAACAACCATCCTCAACATTGCCCGTAATGGCGCGTTTTGTAGCAACCTCCCAGATGTCTCCAGGACATGCTTCTTGTCTAATGGTCGGCCATTATTGGTCATGGCTTCGTGAAGAGTTAACCTAGTTCACGGCCAATCATGGTTATCGATCATCGTTCGAGATCGATCGTTAGGGCTCGAGCGTGCCATCACCGAGCCCGGCCCTACTCGAAACTATAGAGAACATGGTAAGTGCATTTTGTTTTTTCTTAGAACCCGTACCACGCAGGTCGTAGACCCATGCCACACTCGTGAGGTAGACTCAACACGTTCTGCGTCTCCGTATGCTGAGGAGCTTCCCACCGTTCCCGACCGAGCTGACTTCAATCAAAACCCAAGCGAGCCCCGACAAATAATCCAACGTCGCGTCCTAGGGGGGTCGAACGAAAAACACAACGCAATCAACCTATATCGGCTAGTCTCCAGGGCCGAGGCACCTTCTCAGTCACATTTGCTTTAGGCCAAAACCGATAGTATTCCCTCGATCGTACAAGCACGCGTCCTCAAGCCTATATACAAGGTCCACCATCAATAGAGTGTTCGCTTCTCCAGTATCCAGGGGGAGACATACCGTGTCAAGTATGTCGCAGGGTTTTTCTGGCAGCAATAGGTGCGGACTGACGCATGAATTGGTTCGGCTATATTTTCCCGCGGCATCGGAGCTGTCCACGTGCCCTCATTTCCTGGTATAACATGGAGTCATATTGTTTTGCCACTGTTTTGTCGCCCCCCCCCCTAAAACCGACACGAGGATAATAATAGTCAAAATATGGAATGTGCTTTGTGCTATCCTCTATAGACGCCCCTCTATTCTTGCTGTTCAACTGGAGAATACACGCTGCCACCATCGATTACAAAGCGTGTAGTTACTTGTCTCGTCGAGATGTCAACGGCCTTCGTAGCCCCTAACACACCACATGATCACCTTGGTTACTGTTTGACGTTCACACCGAGGTACCAGGTAGGATGAAAAACCAGGTAACCGTCGAAATTAGATTACAGGACCCCGATGCCTCCTATAAGGTAGGATTGCAAAGAGTGTCCTATCGCCCCAAGTCTCATACGCAGCAACTCGTTACCCTTAACGCCGCCGTATTGCGCCCGCGCTGCTTATATCCTGCATGGGCCACAGGGTAAAAGGGCTCGGAGGTGAACACTGCCTATCGTCGAATATCGTCGACTATCGTCACAAGTAGCCAAGTGATGAACGGGTTCCGCGCGACATCGGTCTGGGTGAAGGGTGTGGATGGCCGCGGCCAAATCTGTTGGTGAGATGCCCGCCTGCTGTAGCTCACACCTCGAAGGTTGCCAGTGTACTCACTTGTCTATTCACAGCTTCGAATATTAAGAAGAACAACGTTCTCGCTGAGATTCCTACGGGCAGAATGTTTGGCCGCGCGCGGGTCCACATGTCGGGTGTCGACGGTCGAGCACGTTGAAATGTTGGCTTGTTCCAAGTTCTAGTACACTATGTAAGCAACGGAGGAGACAACCGCGCGGGAGCCGCACAAAGAGTTGCCACACGATGACATTGTGATGCCAGTCGAAAACACACATGCATGTATGCCTGTTGCGTCTCTATACCCGGAGAGAACTGCTTGTTGTGTTTAGCAGAAACACGTGGGATCCAGAAAGCGGGAAAATACTTGGTGGAAGCCTTCTGGAGAGACTTCGAAGAATTGAATGTACAATCACACAGTCGCACTGGGTACCGAATTTTACCAATATATCTTGTATGATAAGCTTCTGCGATAGAAATGCACACCTCCGTGCAACTCTTGAACCCGCGGTATACAACTCTTGATCCCGCGATAGTAAGGTTCCATTCACTGTCAACCAATGCTACGGGATAGAAGCGATACACTTTCTTTTCTGAGGCTGCGCACTTTTGCTTGAGACACCGCCCAAATGTTGGTTCTTGGGGAGAATAGAAAGCTACTACGCCCGATGAGCTATCCCATGGCCTAGGCGTACAACCAAAATCGTAAATAAAAAGCGAAAACAATTCGGACGATTGTGTGTTAAGGAGCCCTGCCAGTCAGAAACAGTTTCAGAAAAACGGCTAGTGCTGCCCTTATGGTAGAACGTGCCCGTGTCAGTTGTTGGCAATGGCGTTCCTCGTGCATCTACATTTTCAGAGGGGAGCGTAACCCCCAGCCACAGCCATGGCCCACCTTTATTTTCCCAAGCACATGCTCGTTTTCCTCAACCACACCACATACCCGACTAGCACATGTGCTGCAACACGGGTATCACCATTTCGAAAATGTTTGCCCAAATACATCTATGTATGTCTAGTCTATATGATGAATAATTATCGAAGCTGCTTTGACCCCACATCTTGTTGAACTGTCGCTCTTAAATTTTACGATATGACGTATTTTCCGATTTTGCGCTTTCGTGTTTCTGAAAATCGTTTTTTGGAGACATTTACGACATCTCCTCTGAGGCGAGGCGCCCCAGACACCATTACCACACGTCTTCCGCGGCATTCGGCACTGCTGACAGTGTTGCCACCAGACGCGTTCGGTGTTTGGAAAACATTATCATACAGTAGATAGGCGTGTCTTACTCCCTTATAATACTACACGATAGTTACCGCTGCTAAACTGATGATAGTGTCGGTCCGTTGCCTTATATTTTCTGACGGTCGTTCCGGCACTTCGTTCGCACAAACTCCATCTAACCTTTGCTCTGCCATGCTGCCATCGCCCCCCCCCCCCCCCCCCGCCCTGCGCGTTCGCAACGACCTCCAGGCGCAACACCTATACCGGACATGTGCAATATTCCGACCCAGAGAGGAATGGAATGTCAATCGGTCCGCACCCCAATGCCCACGTGTTGGTTGACGAAAAGGGGAACGAGTCGCCATGGGAAGAGTACTTCGACCTGACGTACAATCATAGCTACTGGTACAACCGAGTCACGAATGAGGTGGGATATTAGACCGTAACAACGCCTTCAACGCATCTCCGTATGAAATGAAAATGAAATGAATCCGCGCAAGAAATAGTACGGATATCCCTTGTTATAGGGGCTGAAGGCAAAACACTGAAAGACGGGTGCCCAGGTGGGGTCTCAGTTAGTTTTTTTAGCTTCGTATGCGATTACAAGCACCGCGCATTATCTGTGGTAACGTTTTAGAATAGAAGTAGTTGGCTGCTGCAAGCTGGCGATATTTTTTTTTTTTGGTCGCTTGGTGTCCGCATATGGGCATGTCAGCAGTGTACCCGGCTTACCGACTCCCAAAGGTTGTTCCAAACATGTCAGCCATAGTCTCACCCGGAGTCTTGTTTGGTATTTATGCAAAACAGCGTCCGGACACGATCATTTCAAACGCCAAATGCTACTTTCTGCAAAAGTGCCATGTAAACTTCCTGACGGTCTTCACGCATGGAGGTCTGTCTACATCTCTTACACCAAACAATGATCTTGAGCAAACAGATTGTGCAGCCCGATGAATAAGTCCGGAGGGTAGGCACAAACAACGGTCGTTTTGAAGAACAACAATTCCATTCCCACGATCTGTGGCTATTAGAAGGAATCCCGTCAAACGTTAGACGGTGTAAATGGGGAAAATAACTAAATACTCCGGAGTATATCGCAGCCCGCGCGCAAACAACGCTAACATTATTCATGTGAACGCCCTCCCATCGACTGCGTTGAAACTCCCAGACGACTTGGAAGGACCCCAAGGAGCCAGCTAAGCAACAGCCCGCGCCGCCAAATGTGGAGAAGAAGGAGCAGGACCAGTGGGTCAAGATCAAGGACGCCCAAAAGGGAAAGGTCTGGTACAATGTGGAGACAGAGACGTACCAGAAGGAAAGACCTGATTGCCTCAGGAAATATAAGTGATTTTCAATCGCTTGAGGAAGGTATAGGCGATTGATTGTAATGGCCATGTTGTTGTGGAAAGAAGAAGGTATGGTATGGACTATACCTCTTCCGTGTCTCTCTGAGACTTTTCGTACGAGACAACGATAATCACCGCGGCGTAAGCGCTTCCCGCTGGTATAGTTTCGATCGGAGCGAGGCCGGGTGATTTATAAGACACTAAGGCGATTCGGCGATTCCCTCGGGAACAAGGAAGAGGGGGAGTGTTCGAGTACGCAATATTACTCGTTGCGAATGCTCGTTGCGATGTCAAGCAGTTAGTTGCGCAACGGTCCGTACGGAAATGTGCATGAGGCAAAAATCGACGGATCCTTGGGTTCACCCTTCCCCCACTTGACGTGGTTGCTCGGCAAAGGCGTCGCCGTACAGGGGGGATATATTGCATGCAACGGGCAGCGTTGCGCGGGGTCTCGCTTGAAGAGTGTATATCGTAACGGTATTTCGTGGCAGGGGTATTACCTCATAACCGGCCAAGTTGGTCGCAGTTTGTCCCGACTCCAATGGGCGAAATTATAGGTCTATATAACGCCTTAAGAAGAGAGACAACTTTGCGAATATCGCACGCATACACGGTGTGGCATGAAACGGTGCAGGGGGAAGGTGGGAGACCTGGGTTTCGGTTGATAACACTGTCCAACGGTGTTGGACGAAAGCAGGAATATGTAAAAACGATCGGAGCAGGTCCCAGATTCGACCATTTTTAGCGACGGCTGTCTAGGAGTTGCTGGGAAAAGGGCCTGGAGACACGTTGTGGTTGTAGAACGTGTAGACCCGTTCTACGATCAGAGTATGGCGCTTTGAATAGAAATCTTCTGACGTATCATACGGAGATCCTCAACCGAGGTAGTACGAAGGAAAATACCTTGGGAAGGAAATTAGTTTGTAAATGTTTGGTACATGGGATCGTTTACCAGGCTTTGTCCAGTCATTCCCCGAAGGCGGGTATTGGGTGCGGAATCGAGCTTCTGCAGCCAGGAATCTCATGTACAAGAGGTGGAACACCATCGTATTATACGCGGGGAAAAACTATTGGGCGGCGTAATCTGTAACTTCACTCGCCGTGGGAAGCGAAGGGAGGTGGGGGGTGGCTATCCAATGTGTATCGACACAGTTGAATATCTTTCGAGCGCCCCGTACATGTTGGAGGCGTGTTTGTCAATGTTGACCTAGCTGGCATTGCTGCCTAGATCGACGGCATGAGTTCCGTTTTTTTCTTGGTGCGTGCGAGTGTCGTGTATTGTTGCCTGGTTCGTGCCTTGGTATGCGGTTGACGTTTCAGGGGCCGCAAAAAACGATGGGACGTAGCATGCGTACTGACCGTTTCATGAGAGTACATACAGGCCAATGTTGCCCTCGGTTGCGAGGGTCGTTGTGGCAGTGTATGTGTAGGCTGTTAGCTGATGCGTTGCATGGTTGCTGGCTGTAGCGGATGTTTCTCGGGTACTGTTGGAGGATTCGCCTGTTCGGGCCAATGGTAAACTATGTTCATATATAGTATTGCCGGATCAGGAAAACCGTGAACGCAAAATATATGTATGTGAGGAGGGGTGCCGACCCGTGGACATATTGAGAGGATACATATAGACGGTAGATTCGAGCTGACGATTTTTAAACGAAGGCTACGACAGGGGGGGGGGGGGGTATCCTATTTTGAATACTGAGATTGGCCGCTGACGCCAGTAGATTTGAATCTCCCTCAGAAACGGACATTAGAATTTTCCATAACATATTGATTATAAACTATTTTACGTTAAATCACCAATAAACTGTGAGAAATAGAAATAACCACGCAACATCAACACAGTGCCAATACCACGCAGCAGCCTCAAACCCAAAAATATTGTGGACGGCTAAAACCGTCCCACTACAATCTCGAGGTGAAAATACCTCCCTCCAAACGGACTTGAACAGCATATCTTGTGTCGAGGAATCCAAGGATTTTTCAAATCTGAGAAGAGCACACCAAAAGAGGAAGCCAGTCGCTGGACTGACTAACAAGTGACCATGGGCTGCAACCAACACAGGAGTTGAGTAGGTGACCCGGGTATATCCTTGGCCTTCCGTTCCCCCTAACGGAGCGGAACCGACAGCAACGACAAGAATATCAATTGGATATTTACAGAAGCACACAACTTTCCGTTTTGAAGGCGATGAGGGCCACATGGGAAATATACCCGCCCGGGTATTTGGTTGATATAAACTTTCGTTCCAGGCACCCTCCCTTGCTTCAAACACCCAAGCACGAAACATGCCCTCTAGTGCGTTGATATGGCATCACAATAGAGCAGACCCGTGAGAAAATTCTCAAGGTGTTTAGGAAGACACTCGATACCCTAGATATCTCCTTGCATCCGAGGCGATGCCATTACTGCTCAGTAGAGCTTACCACTTTTTCGAGAACATGGTTTACGCACAATGTGTACAAGACGAAGGGGGTTTCCTCGTACAATGGTTGTTGTGTTTCGTTGGGTTGGGGTTAGGGTTAGGGTATATACAATTTAAAGACTATGCCATCCATGTTGTCCGCAAGCGGTAAGATACCCTCCTATCGCTGCGGATTGTGCGCCCTTTCTGGGTACCGACCTAACCCGTGTGAAAAGACATTGCCCACAGAAATTCACACTTCCCCCCACAACCATTGTTTCAGTGTGGCACACAGCACGCCAGCGTTAAAGAGCAGGCAGACCCGTGACATCTTCTCTCGTGGTTGCGGGAATGCAGTCGGTTCTCACGTACCAACCCGCGACCTGTGTTCAGGGTGACTACGGTAGTGCACTACCAGGTGTGTTCCGTGCTCCCCCGCGGGAATGGCTGCTTCAACGTTTTCTTCTTCTTGTTATTATGATGCTGATTCCCCCATCCTTCACACACTCTTACTGTTCAATACCGCTTGCATGACAAAACTCATCGAAGCCGCCCCGTGGAAAATGTCTCGAGATTGCAAGGAGGAACTTAACTCTCGGATTGCAACCACAACCATCTGTGCTCGGGCGATGCCTCTGACTGACACTCCGGGTTGCATCACAACCCAGTGAAGTGGCTGCTACCAGTGTTTGGCTGCCCGTGCCCCGCAACGTTTCAGTATTACTTTCTGCACCGCTCTGCGCGCCGGCACCAGCAACGCACTCCCGTTGAAACTTCTCAAGATTGCAAGGCGGCACTCGACTATCGAATAAAAGCACACTACCCTGCTGCCAGGGGGATGAGGGCTATATACGAATTGTACTCGTCCGGGGCAATGGCTGCCACGTGCTTTGATTGCCGACAACCTCCCTCGTTTCAAGCATAACGTACCGAACATGTCTCCTGGTGCCTTGTATGGCAAGGATGAAGCAGACCCTTGGAAGAATTCTCATGATTTTTATGAATAGACTCGGTATACCTAAACACTTACTTGCACTCGGGACTATGACTCTACTATGACAACTACCTTACTTCGGGTTATACATCCTCTCTGGGGGCACAGATAACAAAAGTGAAAGTGATTGCCCGTGGCAGTTCACCTTTCTCCCCACAACCTTCGCTTTCGGGTCGCACGGCACGCCAACGTAAAGGCAGCCAGACCCGTGACATCTCCTCGTGGTTGCAGGAAGACAGTACATTCTAATTTTTCAACCCACTAACTGCGCCCAGGGCGACTACGGTGTAGTGCGTCATATAAGGTACGTTTAGTGCCCCCCCTGGGCGATGGCTGCTTCAACGTTTGGTTGTGCGCAGTCACACATCCTTCGCACCCTCTAGATGTTCAATACCGCTTGCATGGCAGCATTGTTGAAGACGCCCCGTGAATAGTGTCTTGATGTTGCGTGGGGGGACACGAGGGTCACGTTTCAACCCACAACCGGTACCCGGGGCGATGCTACTCACTGAAGCTACGGGTGATACATGACTCCGCAGTGAATAGACTATGCTGTTACAAGGCTTTTGTTGGCCGCAGCGTGGAACCTTTCACAGACCATATTGTTTTACTGCCGCCCTGCAGGACAGCGTCGACAACGCACACCCGTTGAAAAGTCTCAAGATTGCAGGGCGACACTAGATCATCGAACCGAATCACACCACTACCTGTTTTCAGGGCGAGGAGGTTTACATATATAATATATATATACCCGCGCGGGGAGATGGTCGCAAAAAGTTTGATTGCCCGCAGCCCCCTTGTTTCAAGCGCCGCGCACCAAACCATGTCCTCTGGCTCAGTGCATTGCATGGCCACCGTGAAGCAGAGCCGGAAGAAATTATCACTACTATTGATATGAAGAAACTCGGAATGCCCAAACATCTGCCTTCGTCCGAGGCGATGCGTCACTGCGGGTTATACGTCCTCCCCGGGCAACGACTAAATTACTGTGAAAGACCCCACCTTTCCCCCCACAGGCATCGTTGCAGTGTCGCACAACACACCAACCTAAACGCAGGCAAACCCGTGACACATTATCGTGGTTGCAGGAAGGCAGTCGGCTATCACTTATCAATCCTATACCTGTGTCATGAGGGATTACTGTGTAGGTAGTGCCACAGGAAAGTTTGTTACATGCTCGCCCGGGGCGATCGCTGCTTCCACGCGGTTGGTTGTCCTCAGCCCTCCCGTCCTTGACACACCTTTAACGTAAAAAACTTCCTGCATGACAACACTGTCGAAGCCGACACAAGCATCATTTCTTGAGATAGCAACGAAGAACTCGACTGTCAAGTTGCAACCCACTCTCTGTACTCGGGGCGATGCCACTCACATATGCTACGGGATGTATGGTCAAACACCCCGGCGAAGCTACTGTACAAGGTTTTGGATGCCCGCAGCCCGAAAACTGTTCTCAAACCAGTACTTTCTACGATCGCTCTGCATGCCAGAGACCGCAACGCGCACTCGTTGCAACTTCTCAAGATTGGAAGGCGGCGCTCGGCTATCGAATACAATCACACAACCTGTTTCCAGAGCGACAACAACAGGGCAATATAGGACATCTACTCACCCGGGGAGATGGCTGCTGGATTGACGACGGCCTCCCTTTTTTGAAGCACCACGTACCTAACATCGCATCTGCTGCCTTGCATGGCAACAATGAAGCAGACCCTTAACAAAGTTCTCAAGATTGTTTTGAAAAGTCACTTGGTATACTTAAACATCTGCTTGCACTCGAGGCGATGACTCTAGTACCTACGGGTCATAACTTGCTCTGAACCTGAGTGCCCACAGCACTTCACCTTTGTCCCCACAACACTCGTTTCTGTGTCGCTCAGCACGCCACCCCAAAACCTGGCATACCCGTGACATCCTCTTGCCGTTGCTGGCAAGGTGGTTGATTCTCGAACATCAACCCGCTACCTGTGTCCAGGGCGACTGCGGTAGGTAGGGTAATTCCAGGTAAAATACAACACGCTCCACCGGGGCGGTGGCCGGTTCAAGGTTTGGTTGTGCTCAGTCCCCCCATCCTTCGCACACCATTAGTATACAACACCGCTTGCATGGCAACGTTGCCGAAGCCGACCCATGATTAATTTCTTGCGAGTCCAAGTAAAACCTCGTCTGTCGACGTGAAATCCACTATTTGTACTCCGCGCGATGCATCTCACTGATGCTATACGGGGCATACATGCCGCTCCCGCCAGCGTAATTACTGCGACAAGCTGTTGGATGCCCTCAGCCCGAAATCTTTCACAAACTGGTATTTTTTCCTATCGCTCTGCACGCCAGAGACAGCAACGCACACACGTCAAATCATATCAAGATTGGGGGGCGGTACTTGACTGTCGGAGAGAAACAGATGGCCTGGTTTCGTGGTGATGAGGGCTATATGAAACATTTTCTCACCCAGGGCGATGGCTGCCGTAGGCTTTCATTGCCGGCAGGTGTCCTGTAGCTTAGTGCATTGCATGGCCCCTATGAAGCAGACTCGTGAGAAAATTATCTGATTATTGTTATGCAATCACTCAATATCTAAACATCTACGTGCACCTGAGGCGACGACACTACTACTGCGGGCTGGTTATTTGTCCTCCCTGGGCAACGGCTAGCTCACTATGAAAGTGACTGCCCACAAATCTTCACCTTCCTATCCACAACCATTGTTTCCCTGTCGCATCGCACAGCGCGCCAACATAACAGCAGACACCCCCGTGACATCTTTCAGCGAGTGGTTGCAGGAAGGCAGTCGAATCTCGAGCTTCAACCCACCACCTGTGTCCAGGGCGACAAGGGTTAAGCCAGGTATGTGATATTATCGTGCCAGGGCGATGGTCAGCTACACGAACTTTTATTTCCCGGCTGCCTTACTTTCATCACACTCCATCATTGTTCCCTACCTTTTCACGATGTGACATCAGCGAAAAAGACGCAGGAATATTTCTCGAGGATAGAGAGAGGCACTCGATTGTCAGGTGTAAACCTACCCCAACGACTCGGGGCGATGCCACTGCAGACATGGGGTATATACTCTCGCTCGGGCCAATGATGTATGCCAATTTTGATTGTCCGCTGCTTACGGTTTCTTTCTACGCACAATTACCGTCCACTACCACCGCGCTGCGCGTATGGCATCATCATAAAATCTGACCCCTGAATTTTCTGCAGTATCGCGTCGGCCACATCATCGTTCACGGAGGGCACATACCGAAAATAGCAACACCAACCAATGGCGTATCTACTCTCGCTCGGGCCAATGATGTCTGCCAATTTTGATCGTCTGCTGCTTGCGGTTTCTTTCTACGCACAATTACCGTCCACTACCACCGCAGCGCGTATGGCATCATCATAAAAGCTGACCCCTGAATTTCCTGCAGTAACGCGTCGGCCACATCATCGTTCACGGAGAGCACGTATTGAAAATAGCAACACCAACCAATGGCGATCATTCAGGCAAGTAAGAGAGAAGCAATCATGTATGTATGGGCCCTATAAATGAGAGTCCGGGTGGGCGGGCTACGTTGTGGAGACGGGAAACGAATATTTTCTAGTTTGCAGAAATCTGGAATCGACTGTACAGCAGACTGACGTGGTGTTCGTTTGGTGCCCAGGCGTTTCCCTGGTCGACTTGTTGTTATCGAAACCCAGAGGTATCGCATGGCATTATATTCACGTTGTTTCATACTGATTACAAGCACTGTTCACCTCTGACAAACTTCTGTTCCTGGAGTCACCTATGCCTAGTTTCTTTCCGAAGAATGACATATATGTCTTGGTCTTTCGTCTAGGTTGTTGTCCATGATATTAGCTCCCCCGAGCTTTCCTACGCATTCACCCCAACTACTTAGCTAGCCAGCAGCCACCCATCTACGCTCCATCCTCTCACCCATCAATCCATCAATCAACCAATCCGTCATTCCGCCCATCCATCGATCTATCAACCTATCCATCCATCCATCCACATCCATCTATCCATCCATCCATCCATCCATCCATCCATCCATCCATCCATCCATCCATCTATCCATCCATCCATCCATCCATCCATCACTTCATCCACCCATCGATCCATCCATGCATCCATCACTTCATCCATCCATCCATCCATCCATCCATCCATCCATCCATCCATCCATCCATCCATCCATCCATCCATCCACCCATCCATCCATCCATCCATCCATCACTCCATCCACCCATCCATCCATCCATCCATCCATCCATCCATCCATCCATCGATCCATCGATCCATCCATCCATCCATCCATCCATCCATCTGTCCATCCATCCATGCATCCATCCGTCCATGTATCCATTCATCCATCCACCCATCCATTCATCCATCCATCCATCATTTCATCCATCCATCCATCCCTCCATTCATCCATCCATCCATCCATCCATCCATCCATCCATCCATCCATCCATCCATCCATCCATCCATCCATCCATCCATCCATCCATCCATCCATCCATCCATCCATCCATCCATCCATCCATCCATCCATCCATCCATCCATCCATCCATCCATCCATCCATCTAAACCGTAAATCTGACTGTACAATATAATACCTGGAAGGAGTACACGATGATGTACGTCAGAAGGCAATCTTAACGCAGTGCATACTCCCAGGAAATTCACGGTTCTCGTTCATGTTGTATTGGCTAGCAAGTGGTGTTGACATCGTCAGCACGATGTACGTTGTGTCTTGCAACAGCAGTAGATCCTAAATGATTTTGTTACGAAAATATGTATGCGAGAAGTGTATCAGAATAGGGTTCGCTGGTGTACCTCCGAAAACGTTATACCGTACAAGTACACACTTTTCGTCATGTTGCGGACATCAATGTTCACTATTGTTACTACAACTGCTGGCATATATAAGGTGCCAGGTATACGTCAGCAAAATGGTCAAAACCAGTGTACTAGAATGTACTGTTTGCGGAAACACTACATGTCTTACTACTATTTCTTGGGTTTACTATTGTACTATGGCATATTGATAGTAGTATCAAGAGACGATCAAGGCTGCGGTAGCGGAGATTTGAATACATACGTCATGCTAATGTCCCCTTTCTCATGGCCGAGTTTAAGTCACTCGCACGAATGACGGGTACCTGGTACGCGTTAGCGAAATAGCCAAAGCCACTGAAGTGTATACTAATGTTTGTGAGAGAAGTAGCACATGAAATTATTTCTACGTTTTGATAGTTTTCCCTTTGAACACAAGACAAAGGCTAGGCTAGGGTATGCTAGAGTATATATGGTGGTGTCGGCTACCCCTTTTTCACTACCGATTTGAGCTATCATGTTCGCACGACTTACCATGTACCAGAGTATATACATATATATGTATCCATTCCATTGCGGAATCATAACGTAGGGTTAGAAAAGCACGAAAGCATACGAATGCAGCCAAGCAACAGAAGGGGGGGGGTCACTCGCGCAAGAACAGGGGGGCCACTCGCACGCGTGACCCCGAGCCACGTTGTTGAAAAAGCCCCCTCCCCCCCCCCCCAGCAGCGTTGTTCAGAGTGTTTGCGTCAAACAACACAAATTATGCGCTAGGAGTAGGCGGTAGACTTATACTACGATAGATACACACACCAGTTTGGTCCTTCGGCTTGTAACCCGAGGAGCTCTGAACCCCACCCATCATATCATTATTAGTAATGACACGAAGTTCAACCCTATGAATGATCTCATGGCCTCGGTAACCAAACCATATCAGAAACAAAAAGAAACAGGCACTATTAAATACACCACCAGTTTGGGTTAAGGAGCACGGTCATACCAAGGATACTTTTCCACCGCACCTGAGGTCAGGTCGGGTCGACATACTCACGCATCCGTATACAACTATAGCTTGCGCTGCCGGGGTAGTAACGGGGACCCCAGATAGGGACAGCTTACGATATCGCTACAGTGAGAACCGAAGGACACGCCAGCTAGCGTTGGTTTGCGAAGACAACTGAGCCAAATCGACACACGACGTGTATGAAAATGCGTGGAAGCGGGGTGAGCTTAAGCGCTATTTTTCCCCATCCGCCGGAGGATGAAAAAAAAAAATCAAGAACACGGAAAACATCCAGGATACGGCATGTAGGGGGGGTGTTACGATGTTGTTATGATGATGGTACGATGATGTTACGATATACCTCCCCTTTCGCACTACCGTTCATTGAGCACTAACTATTAACAATGAGTCACTCTGTCCGTATCCCGCGGACGACAATACTTCAGGAGATTTTGTAGGCGCCGCAGCGTGGCTTACCATTCCATTGCGAAGTCAGATTGTAAAATTTGAACAGCACGAAAGCTCAACGTCGCAAAGGAAGATGAAGATCATTCGCGCGAGGGACCCCGAGCCAACGCTAATATAGGCACCAAAAGTTACCCCTCGATCGCAGCCTTAGACGTCATCCCAAAACGAAAAATAAAAAGCGCGGCCTCTATCGTTGCATGCGTCGTTAGCTCCTCCGTGCTTAGGTTAATTTCTCAATTAAAATCCCGGTTGAAAGCGTTACTTGAAAGCGAACGATGACGCGACATCCCCTCTATGAAACAATGAACGCTGTCGGCCCCTGTCGTGTGAGCTGTCGTGCTTCGTCTGCAATATACCGAACCGTCAACTTCCCCGAAGACCGAAGCGCGTATGTGCCCCATATCGTAAACGGAGCTGGGTGCCCGTCTATCGTAGAAAAAATCGCTCGAGTTGAAAGCAGCAAGGGATGCCCCTCAGACCAGCGGAGAAGCCTACAGTATTGACACCTAATCTACCCCCACACTCTCGCGCTCGCCCCTTTTGGAAAGACATGCCATGCGCAAATGGTGGAATATACCTCGGGAACAAATCAATGAGCCCCCACCCCCTATCTGATTTGTCCTGCTTCCTAGTCCAGACGACGTAGAACTCCCCAGGGTGGGCGCCCGACAGCCTCCGACGTTACCATCTATACCTTCGAAGAAGGAGCAATAGAGCAGTGGTTTAGTATTGAACATGGCCGCGACGAGGCAACACATGACGCAGCTAAACATACAAAACAAAAGAGAAAATTCACGGCGTGCTCAACTACCGTAATCAACGCGGCTGGAAACAAGCATACTCTATGTTACAATAAAGTACATAGCAGTAGTCTACATGTTTTGTATTTTGCACAAGTATCTATACTCATTACAGTATTGTACATAGCATTATACCATTATACGTAGTGTTTTGCGACCGCGTTCGTTTCTCGCGAGTGGCTATGCCGCAATAGACTTCAACGTGATTGCGTTGGTGCCGAGGAAACAATTTTGTGGCGGTGCTGATCGCGACGACGGGCGCGATTCGATAGGGGGAGCATTTCTATTGGCTGAACTGTGTTTTTGCTGACTAACGGATTTCCTCAACGCCAAATTGTCGTACTTTCATCCCTTGCTTAGTTTTCAATCGTGTTTCCTCGCATCGCCGAGGTCATGGGGTCGTTCATTGAGTGCCGCTTCATTTTTGGATCATAACTTGTTGGCTACGCTAGAGAAGATCTCCTCAAAGCACGAACATCACAAACCGGCGGTGAACGTCAACCGTAGCATGAACCTAACGGCCGCTCCTTCACCGTGTGATGATCACAAACTTCGACTATGTTCGATACACGAGGCACCCGTCAAAGTTATCGCCCTGCCCCAGCACTGGTCCTACTTTTTCGACTATGATGGCCTTGTGTCAAGACACGAAGAGGGCTATGTAGGGACTAGTGGTGTTCAATGTGTGGACCTAGGCGGAAGGGCAGCCGCCTACCAGCTTCCGCCTTCAACACCATACCCGAAGAAGAAACATGAGCAGCGGTGAACCACACGCTTATGTCAAGGGAGGTGCAGCATACGGGTGGGAAGGACCCACATTCGGTCACCACAATAGAAGAGTAGTATAGTACGGAGAGTTTGGAGCACCGTTTGGGCCGTCTAACACAACGCAACGCGCACTTTTTCAACGTTCTGTACACTTTTTCTTTTCTTCTGTTGCTGGGTGCTCGGAAAATCTATAGTATGGAGTTCTCACGATCTGTTGATGTTGGCGCGTGGTTTCTCACGCTCGGCCAGGTGCTTAGGAAAGGCCTAACTTCTACTATCGCGTGAAAACCGGAGTCCCGTTCAGTCGTGTAGGGAACCATGACTGGGAGATATTTATCATCCGAGAGTCAGGCCTGCCCGAGTGGCTCTCCTCTATTGCTTGGGAAGCCTGTCATGGATTTTGTGTCTGGCATTTTGCGACATGGGCTACCATGAACTTGTGTGTTAATCGACGCGGGATGGTTACAGCGCTCTAATTGAGTGAGATCCAGCGAACACGGCATACGCTAGCAGAAAGACCTCGGCACTGGGCAACAACAATTACGGTATTCTGATGTCTGTGGAGGGGGGTTCATCTGGACAAAGGGAGATATGCTGCATGGCATATTTGCCTGCCGTGAGGAATACTGCTACTGTGGATATTTCGCAAAGATGACGCCGTGTCAAAACTCGAATCCACTTATATACGTAGCGACCATGTGTCCAGTGAGTTGTTGATGTAACGACCAGCATTTTGCATGGGGCAAAAAATAACTTCTTGGATACGTCTACCGTGGAACGAACGAAGCACTAAAGCATTTGGCGTCAATACCGTGTAAACTTGAGGGGGAGGGTTTCGAACCCCTGGACAAGGAAATCAGGAACGCCCCCCCTTACCGAAGGTGCGATATATCTACAACCGGCCGCATTGCCCCGTTGTTGAGGCGTTTCTGGTGTTGACGACGACCAACGGTTCACCGCGAACCTGGACCAGCCCCAGACACACCGCCTGGATACTCGCCGCCATTCATCCACATCGAACATCGATCGGTCCGCGACACACGGCCGTGATGCTTGCGGCCACGTACTCGACGGATTCTTGACAACACAGGAACACACGTGTTCACACGACGCTGCAATGACTCGACGCCCACTGACTAAGCAAGGCCCCTGGTTGTGGATCGTGTACACAAGGTAGACCAACGGCCGCCATCAAGCAATACAATGGGCACTGCTCAATCACCCAAGTGGCTGCTATGAATACGCACGCTTACTATCGTGCCCTTGGGCCCAATAGATATTCAACATAACAACTGGGCTACCAGTTAGTGATGACTGTTCGTTCCGTAATTACCGTGTAAGCATGAATGAAATCACAACCACGAGCATCGCCGACCACGCTAAATCGGCGGATACACGATGCTTTTTACGGCCCACGTACACAACGCAGCTTTCGCGTACTCTTTCGGGTACACATAACCAATAAAAAGACCCTTTACCCACCACATATACCCTGCGAATACCCCGTGAAAGCCGTAAATAATGTGGAACACAACGACGCCACTCCATGCGAAACACAACACAAACCACATCCAGCCCCCCAATACCAAAATAACAAGCCAAATACACCGAGATGACTTGATATTCTGTCGAGTATGGGCAGAAGCATCCGGTCCTCGCGCAACGGCACACCACGGTGGTATCATCCAATGGTCACTTGCGCCAAGGTCATCTAAGCGTAGCCGCATGTGTTTTGCGGGGGTATTATCGAGCCTACTATTAATACTACTGCCCAAGAAACACGAACGACAGCTCCCGACAAAACATCTACATGGGACGTGTTAAAGTCCATCGACCGACACATTTGCCACATACCTCTGCGAAGATGTCGGCGAAAACAGCATACAGTATGTTTTCTCATTACCAGTAGAAGATATGTCAATATATGTGCAGGCACCATACGTACGACACAACACATTGGGTAACAACCAAACCAAACATCATCACTTAAAATGCGTCTCGAGGTTCATATCACACTTTCTGACTACGATTGAAAGTACACCCACAATAACACGAGATTCTGCGGTGCGCACATACTTTCCGACCACCCAACCAGCAGAACCCCTCTTGACACATTTGCACCCTCCTGCAGCCCTCGGCTGATATACCGCTCCCCAAGAAACAATCATCATACACGGCATTGTATGGCAAAAGTGATTATCATCGTCTGAAGCCTCGCCCTTTAAACTCATATTTTCTTATCCCCACATAAACGGACATAAATCTGCGTTTGTTTTGTGTATCCCCTCCAAGTAACAAACAAATCATAACAAATACACACCTTGTTCTCCTTTGGTTGCCTCTCAGCGCCCAGCATAATCGATTTCGTAAAAAGAAACAAGAAATACGGCATGGTCTTAGAGGCCTGGAAGCAAATCCTTTGGTCAATACAGTTCCCACCTCGCCCTCATAACCTTCACCATGCCAGGCATTTACCCCTGCTACATCAAAAATCAACCGATCAGGTCAATATGCCCGTCGGACGCCTCTGCCACCACCCCACACACTCCATACCACGGCTGATATTTCGTTTTAATCTAAGCCATCGACGAAGGCTGCGGTTGATCTCTACTGAAGTAGTCTGATGGTCCTGGCTCGGGGAGCGCTATACCACACTCAAGCACCGACCCTGCGAGGAAAATGAATGGTACGCCCATGAACAATCGCATGGCGTATAATTTACCAGGTATTCAAACGTCGATGTTCTTACACAAAACTCGTTTTCCCAACAGCATTGCATAGTTCCTCTGGTGCAGACCTCCCGCGAATACGTTAACACCCAAGCGACATGCCTATCTTAGCGTGCGTCTGGTCAAACCCGCCCCGCCCCGATTTCCCCCTGCAGCTCTTACTACTGTTCTGTTGCGGCTATCGTCCCGACGCTCCCGTTGCAATTTTTCCCGCCTGAAACAGTATGGTGGTGGGTTGCTCCTAGAAACCCTTGTTTGGATTGTGCCATGTCGTCTAGAAAAAGCAGAGAGAAACAGCGGAGACAACGTGCACGAGGAAATTTTTGTTGGCGTCGTGTGGCTCGGATCTTCGCGCTCATCGAATATGGATATAGCCACAGCCGAATACCGTACGCGGGTACAACTGAACGTTTGCGATTGCATAGTTTTCTTCCATTTTAGGGCAGCTAGACAACTTTGTCTGATGTGCCCACCTTTGAGCGCTTACGTTTTTGAAATTATTCTGTCCTCTGCACGTTTCACTGCGGAAACTATCGTCAGTACCCTTCATCTGCCACGTACAAGGCCGACGACGAGAAATAACTCTTAGTCAAATCACTTTTTGGCCCGCCGTAACGCAGTCACTATTCTGAAACAAGACAGGCCTGTAGTTAGCTAACACACCAGAGTAGTATGTATGCACGGCTTCTCACCGGTCGATCAACTTGTTGTGGCAGTGTGAGTTCCCGGTGGTGGCGTCGAGGTACCGCGGCCATGCTCGCGCGATAGGCCCGGTGTTCGGATGAACTTGCCCTATGCGCGCAATATTGGGGTTGTGTGCCGGGTGACAACCCTTCCAGGAAAGGTTTGTACCACCTTGTTTCTGGGGAGACCTCATGGCCCCTGGAAATACAGATCAGAGTCAACGAAAGGCCGAGAAGCGTTGGCGACGACAAGGCGTTCGGATGCGTTGTGTTTGCTACAGTTTGCAAAGGGTATGAAAACTTTAGGCTGCAACCACTTCCACGATGGTACGTTTGGCCGTTGACTCACGCCAACCATAACAGAGTTATAGAGATGTTCCGTAATCGCGTGAAAGGTACGAACAGAAACAGCGCACGCCATCATTGCCGTTTGGTTCCAAGCTCGCGCTTTCGACTCGGATGTATCATTGTGCAGGCGAATGGTGGCCACTACCGGCAGTGTCATTAAGGAAGAGACCATTAATCCAACATAGAACCCCTCTTGCATACACACAATGTATATTGTACCGAACACAACATACCACCCCCTCCGACACGATCAGACCGTTTTATTACCCGCACCTGACATACCAGCACCCACTTCTAACCTATGACGTTAAAGCCCGAATAACGACATTCCCTACACTCCACGAAGTTACCACCGCCTGGCGTTGGTACGTCTGATCCCGGTCAATTTTGCTTTCGTAAACTGTCCACGGTTGCAACGGCGGGGCGTGTGAAGGCCATATCACGGTAGGTGGCAGGCAACCTTCGGTTGCGGATGCACTCGCCGATATTTGAGGTTCTTCGATTGAGGAACATATACATCGACCATAATCCGTTCCCAGTAAACAGTAAAAACAAATACCTTGAACAACCACACCGCCTAGGTATTCATAAGTTACTGAGATTGCTTCGTAGTCTATCAGTCAACTATAAGTACCAGTCGAGGAGCTCTGTCCGTACAAAGAACTATTCGGAACGAAAAGTGCCACCGTTGTCGTAGCCGTTGTTGTGGTACAAACGATCATCGTCATTGCTCAGGATTTCCTTCACTACACCAAGACGCGCAAAAGGCCCTAACACTTACCTGCACCTGTCTCAGAACTGGCCGTGACCTTACACGCACGAGTACGACGGGGACTTGTGGGCATCTAGCCAAACCTGAACCTGCTTGCCTAGGTGGCCCAAACAAAACAATCGGCCGCCGTCCAGGTATAGGCTAGGGCAACACAACCGCAGCAGCAACGGACAAAAATGTAGGGCAGAGCGTAGAGCGTAAAGGTGGTGGCAATTGCGCATCGGATACAGATTGTTGCTTCACTTGCCATCCCCCACATTTGCCGGGGCGGTGTCGATCACAAAGCACGACGAACGCACACCATAGGGACACTGCTGTGGGTAGGTGTATGCGATAAAGCAAGTGTGCGGCCGATATGATGTGACGCAGGCTCGGGACTGTTCATTGGGCCTTGCCGGTTGCAGACAGGAACGAGTCAGTGGCGATGACGTGGTTTCAGACCGATATACAAATACATTTTCTTATCATAGCAGGAGCAGAGAGATGCATCCTACTGTAGAACTGTGCTCCCCGTAGAGGCCTTGGTATAATGGTAGTACATTGTTTTAACCACATGTGAGCCAAACAGAAACGCTGGATAGAGGCATGGGATACACACGGCACGAACCCCTGGATAGGAACTCCAGCGAGTAGGAACAGCCACGTACGCGACTGGCGGAGGGGTTGGTGACGAGTGGCCAACACAAGCCAAAGAGGTTTGGTGCGCCATACTGTACGGTAGCGGTCCTTGCATAGTTCCGATATGTGCCAACCTGCAATACTGTCACTCCAACGGCAACCGGCAAACCACCAAACCTTGTTCCCACCTTTGCGAAGCCTTTTAACAGCCGTTATCGTGGACGCCGGGCTGAAATATAATGAAACTAGTAATGTGAAGCATCGGGTTGGTCGCCTATTCGGAGGGTATGGTACGACAGGTCAGAGCCGCCGTAGAGGATTCAACCGTATGGTGCTCGTTGCCATGGAGCTGAGCCGCCGTAGAGGGTGCAACTCCTCTGGTGCTCGTTGCCACGGAATTGGATCAGCTAGATCCCTCGTGCAATACAACGGCGATATTGTTACTGTGTCTGTCCGGGGTTCAAACCCCACACCTTTGTTGGTACGCTGCCGATCCATTCGCTAGAAACCATTACTCTCATATTGGTGCGTGTGCGCAGTGTCTTTCGTGATAGGCTTTCACTTGGACGCATGCTACACTGTAGAGGCGCACCATTTTTTGTGAAGACCTCCTCAAGAGGAGGTCGATTACTACCATTAACTCTAATACTCATATTGACATTAACAGCTCTTACAAACACTGGCCTCGGAAAAAGCGAAGCGCCACGACCCAACGAAAAACACGATGGCTTACGTATACCTATAGACTATAGTCTAAATATGTGAAAAAAATATTGAACTTCCAAGGATCTTGGGTTAAGGAGCCCGTCGTTCACATAACGTCTCTGGCAAAAAGTGCGATATTTATGGAAGCATCCGTCCCTGGGGCACCGTGAAGGCGTGCTTGTCATGGAATCCCGAATCGGACCTATAAGTAAAGGAAACAATTGGAGAAGAAAAAAACAAATACTTGTACCTAAAGCTTATGGGGGATATACCCTCATCCAAGACAATGTTGGAATTATTGAATCAAATGCCCATTATTATCACAGACGTACAATACGAGACTTCGTTAAAATCATATGTGGCACACACTCGTACCCGCTTCCTGGTATTCAGGCGCGGTCAAGATGTCTCGGTCCTGTTTGTGGTATGCCGTTGTTCGATACTGGTCTGCAGACATTGGGTTTTGCATTTGCCTCCCCCGAAAGGCAATCGTGATGATAACGAAGATACGAGCGGGGCTTTAATGACAAGATACTGTCCGTATTTATGAGAAAGTGGAGCGTGACGACGGGTACGGCTTACCCTCTGTGTGGTCATATGTATGGAGCTTTTGACGGCAGGTACTGTGCTTCTTCTGTGTGGGTGCGTATTCGAGAGTCTGCGACAGGTGCGGCTCTGCGTATATAATATCTTGTGCCCTCCTCACTTACTCCATAGTAGGGGAATGCTGCGTATTACATAAAACATTGAAGCGAGCGAATTTGAACAGGTCCAATTTGTGACAATAAACCTGGCAAACAATACGCGAAATCATGACAGACATGAACTGGCCACCTGAACGATCACGGCACTTATAGACCTCGAAACGAAATATAATATACGAGCTATACATATATATATGTGGGTGGCGCCTGCGCATCCACCGGCTCAATATTTTTCTCTGATGATGCGTGAATAACACCGCCGTTACTACACATGCTAACTTAGATGGTCAACACTCTAGTAGAACCTTGTCCATAGTGTTTTTATATTTGCTTATCCCATCGTTTATTTTTGCACGTTATACTTTTCCTTCACCTTCTCTTTCTCCCCCCCTAATGTAACAACGTAACCCAGACCAGGGGTCACTTAAGCAGATCTTGCTCGCCTCACTACACGACAGCACACGCTTTGCTTTTCATCACAACAGTAGCTCAAAACTGTCTCACATTGGCGACTCGTGTCTAATTTTACACACTATGAAACGCGCTTGGCACCCTCTAGAAAAAGAACTAAACAACGAGATTTTAACCCCTGCGCCCATTCTTAGTAGTGTTCGAGGTTAACCACTAGACGACCGGCGCGACCGGTGAGATAGTCGAGCGGGAACGGGATGCCGTGATCGTCTGTTTAGGGTATCACCGAATAGTCAGGGTATGCCAGGGCTTGCTCGATTGACGCTTGTTGATAGGTAAGTGTCGTACTTAGGAATTAAGCGCAGGGGGGCAGGTTGCGTCAGTGCTTGATCTTTGATTGTATGCATCGGTATGGAGGACGCTAATAAAGCTTTCGATGTATGTGCGAGGAGCCATGTGGGGGACACATCAGGCGGCTGCTCGATAGGAACGGCGCCCGTAGTGTATGATACCATGTACCGGTGCCAACAAGATTGCGCGGTGTGTGTCGTGCTCGGATTGCAACGATAAATATATATCCAGCAACAGCTGCATACTTTTGAGACAACGATATACGGTCACCATACATTTGGATCATTTCACACCATACATAATATTTTCCCGCCATACACCAACGTGTCCGCGCAGGTTACATGTATGTGTGTGGGCGGTGAGAGAATGTGAGATCAGTGACACATCAACCACAAATAAAAGCATAGTCCACAGCACAGTCAGGGATATTAAGGTATCTGTGTGGTATACCTGATAGGCCGGATTGTATCCAGTTTCCTACTCCTGTGATTCAGATGGAAATCCCGCCGGTATGCACCGCCGGCTGCTGCTCTGTGTGTCTCTCATTGAACAGGATGCTGTACCCATCCCATGAACTCAACGTGTATTGACTATTAATTAAAACTATTTATCAGCACCTGTTAGACTAAGATAATTATTAGTAACCTGTATACATGGCACATACATGGCACACACACACTATTATCAATACCATGGTTGTTGAAGTATCCATGCTAAGAGGGTTTCTGTGTGGTACCATATAGGTCGGAATGTCTCCTATTCCTGATTCAGATGGAAATCCCGCCAGAACCCACCACCGGCTGCTGCTGCTGTGTGAGTGTCTCACCATGTCACGTTCAAAATGATTCTTCGCCCATATCATGCAGTACTCAACGTAAATATCGAGTACCCCGTAGTAACTACTGGTATTGTGTATCATATAGTATACTCTACATCAAACATTAGTCGCGCGCGCCATAGTCTAGACCACTTGTTTATGTTCACATTTATGGCTCGAGTCCTCACATATATATTGTACCTGGTACCATACAGATATCATGCACAACTTCTGCTAGTGGCACTAATATATAAGGGCTCCGGACCAATAAGCGCTCTTGGGATGCGGCCCAAGTCTTGTCTACCTCGCCCGACCTCTCCAGGGAACAGCAAATGCGCGAGCGACAAAACGACGTGCAACAGACGGCAGCAAAAACGACAGATTCATGTCTTCTACGAGGAGCTCGTACATACACACCATACGTACGTATCTCCGCGCGACTGAAGTGCCATAAGAATCATGCAAAGACGCACCTTAACTGGTTTGAGGAACTCACAGCTGAGGTTTATTTGGGATTTAATTCAACCACAGCCCCAGCTATTACGTATACTCTATAAACTAGACGTGCAATTCGTGTTTGTTCGTGGATAGTTCTATTTCAAACGGCCCCCGCTCAATCGACCTGTATACTGACCGCCTATCAATAGGCTATTTTTCCACGCGTTTTTTTTTTTATCCTCCGGCGGATGAGGAAAAGTAATCACCACACTTCCACGTATTTTCACACGCGTCGTGTGTCAATTTAACTCAGACATTCAATCGATCAGCATTCAAGTTGTCATAACGCAGCAGTAGTACTCGTAGTAGTAGTTGCAGTCGTAGTCTTGCGAGGAGTTATTGATACGAAAACCTTATTATTTGGTCATTCGCCAAAAACGGCGGTGCAGGAAGTATCTTTCATCGAGACCTCAACAATGCGTATGGTAGCATGTTAGGCCGTCGCAAAAGGGACCTTATCCAAGGAGAATACTGGAAACTTGAAACTCCTGGACCTCGAGGCGAAGGCGGCGCAATCGCACGTATCACACTTAGCAGAACATATTGAACCAACAAACAGCACAAGCCAAACCGGGACAACGATTGATGGATGATACTTCACAGACAGATGACATCGCCGACAATACAACGTAGGCACACACGCATTGGAAAAAAAGCTCAATGTTCAAGGACTCTATTGTACCTGGGATTTTCTTTGTTGTGAGCGCCTTTCTAGATTGCTTTGAAGGCCCCAGAAAGCTTGTAGAAGAGGAGGATGCGTCAAGTCTACTGCCTTCTCTGGTATTTTCCGCTTTTTGTTTTCTAGATTTTTCTCTGTCGGTCTTGCGTCCACAACAACGAACACTAGCTATTATTTTCTTGTTTTCATTCGCGGTATCCGCTATGCGCTGTCTCCGAAAGTAAGTAGGGGGCTCTAGTGTATCTTTGGCCTTGATGTGGCTGTTGCACCCAGAGAGATGAAAAACAGTATCGATGCGAAACCGAGATTTGGCACGCAACAAGCGGTCAGGAGGGCACTGCTTGCAATATATCGTGCGAACCTGAACTTGGACACAAAACCAGCAAGACAAGTGCAATAATGGATCGGAGCTGTGCGCTATCTGCGAACTGCTTTCTGCGTTTAAGCTCATCTACAGAATTAAATGATAGACCAGTGAAAATAATAATCCACTGGGCAACACTGTAGCGCACACTTCGTTTCCACATTTTTCAACCCAATGTGCCTCTTGGCATATCTGCCCAGCACGGCTGTGAGGTGTGAGAAAACAATAACAGTTCAAATGGATGGGCAATTCGCCAGAAATTTTACTACAAAAAGGTCTTGCGCACTCACTAATTTCAAGCGTTAATACCAGGTAATAGATTGTCGCCAAGGACGTGTGCGCAGCAGAACCAACAAAATTGTATGAGGCCACTATTATAACAAACGACGTCGACGATAGTTCCGTCTTTTTTTTCCCAAGTTCGTTCTTAGGCACAGTACGCACGGCAGACCGGCTGCCCGCTTCGCGAGATGAGGCGGGCTCTTGACACGTTCTAGACGCATTCTTTGCGGCAGCCCGGCAGCGCGGTACTGCTCCCAGTGTGCGTGTTCTTTGCCATATTCCACCCAGATCTACATCCAGCACAACCAGTCTCCGCGGAGATGCCTGCCAGAGAGATGAGATCTGTGGTCCCAAACTACGAGAGACAGACACGCACACTCCTACACACAGCGAGATAATTTGTCAATGCAATGAACGACGAAAACACGTGGGCAAAAACAAAGATGCAGGCCTGCACACCAGAGCCTAGTTGCAAAAAAAAAAAAAAAACGGATGATTACGCGGTATGGCATGGACTGGCGGGCGGGGGTCTGATGCAAGGGTTCATATTCGACAAGTACGCTCGGTATATTTGCTGTGTCCACATAATACTTGTTGTTTATCTACATTTATTTGTTTTTTGTTTTGCTCAGCGATCTATTTTACCGCACCCTTTTTATTTTATTTCACCAAGTATAGCCCCATATCAGTTGGGCATAACCAAGATCCAGGATCTCAAAGCAGGCTCTTTCTCCCCCAAACCCACGGCACATGCAAATTATTTTTCTCGCGAGAACACATCAGCCCTCTCTTCCCTCGTCGACTCATTGAATTGCGCCTAGCCATGCTGCAAGGCGCTCTCAGCAGTTGATTCCTTTGTATTTTGAGTTTTGCAAGTATAGACTACCCATAGGCCAAGCCTTCGATGCTCTTCTCCCCAGCATGAACGTCAGTCGCGTGTACCACAATTATTATGGTTTTCACGCTGATTGTTGAATGTTTTCACATTTTCCGTGTGGAGCATTCTTTTTCGTAGAACCCGTCCTAGAACCAATCCTAATATGGACACGGAACTACCAAAATAAAAGTACACTCGTATGGTCTATGTGTATTCACACGAGATTCACACTACTACAGTAAGTGGATTGATTGCGGCGATGCGTCAGTTTACGCACACAACAAAAACGTAAAACGGGTGCTTTATGGTTGGTTTTCGTGTGAGCGCGTTGGTAAAAGGATGAACGTCCCATATTCTAAAAGCAAACATTCACTCCAGATAGAAATGTAGGATCGAAGATTTTGTCGAAGCTCATATTTTCATGCTGTGTGTCATACTCCGATCGCGCGTATCACGGGTTGAAGTATCACGTATCACCCTGTTGACACTATAGTCTGACACGAACTGAAACTAAGAAGGGGAGTCACAACGATTTGTGTCCGTAATGAGAACAGCATGAGAGGAGTACATCATACACACCCTGCAGAAAAGGCGCGCTCGGAATATTTACACACAGATCAGTTGAAAAGGTGACTTTTCTACAACATTTTCGATCTCATATTTATCGTAGCTGGATGGAGGAGAATGTGTACACCCTGGTAAACTATTGTTGAGCTTGGTACAATCCTTAATGAGGACACACCCCCAGTAATAATACGCGCGATCGGAGGATCACACACGGCTTGCAAAGATGAGCTTCGACAAAATCTTTGCAAGCTGTGTGGGATGCTTCGCTCGAGCGTTAGTGCCCCCCCCCCCCCCCTCCCCTCCCCCTCCACTGACCCCTCTTGTTCATGAAAAAACCCCGCCCCTCCCCCCCCGCCCCTCCGTCCCCCGATTCCCCCCCCCTTTCGCCTAGTTTGTCCAAACGCCCCACTCACAATCAAAATCAGCCTGAGTAATAAACACCTATACGCAGTTGATATCACGTCATTATCTTTCTCACCATCCATGACGTAGTTTTCAATTATTTTCCCCCCAACCCCCCCCCCCCCCACCCCTCCAACGCCCCCTCTTTTCCGACCACCTGCACGATCGCCTAGACCTAGCACCACGCGCATAACAAGCTGCTACATATCTTTGGTCTCACAGCCGAAGTGTATCTGAATATTATTTGTGACCTAAACCTCCTAAAAGATCTCCCCCCCCCCCCCCTTCTTGCTCTCCCTTACTCAAACGCCCAATCAAAATATCGAAATCCGCCACATTAATAAACACTTCACGCACAGGATATCACCTCATTATCTTTCGAGAGCGATCCATGCCGCTGTGTCCCCCCCCCCCCCCCCCCCCGCCTCGAACGCCCCCTTCTTCCCCATCACCCGCACCATCGCCTAGACCTAGCACCACTCGTATAACAAACCCCTCACCTAAAGCCCTTCCTCCCCCACCCCCACCCCCACCCCCCCCACCCCCTCCAACGCCCCCTCTTTTCCGACCACCTGCACGATCGCCTAGACCTAGCACCACGCGTATAACAAGCTGCTACATATCTTTGATCTCACAGCCGAAGTGTATTTGAATAATTTTTGTGACCTAAACCTCCTGAAACCCCCCCCCCCCCCCCCCCCCCCCCCCCTTGCTCTCCCTTACTCAAACGCCCCACCAAGTATCGAAATCCGCCACATTAAAAAACACTTCACGCACAGGATATCACCTCATTATCTTTCAAGAGCCATCCATGCCGCTGTGTCCCCCCCCCCCACCCCCCGCCTCGAACGCCCCCTTCTTCCCCATCACCCGCACCATCGCCTAGACCTCGCACCACACGTATAACAAACCCCTCACCTAAAGCCCTTCCTCCCCCCCCGCCCCCCCCCCCGCCCCCACACCCCCCACCTCCCCCCCAACCCATCCCAACCCCACCCCCTCGAACACTCCACCCTCTCTTTACTCACTGATTGTACGACTTACCCCAGGATATACATGATAAACTGATGTATTATTTCCAAAACCGTCACATTTATCCCCTCAAAACAATGTATAGTTTCCAGGCACATATTGAGCTGCCCCCCCCGCCCCTCCCCCCCCCCCCCCCCCGCCCCAACCCCCCCCCCCGCCCCCAATATTATACTAGTGCCAAAACCGTCAGATTTATCCCCTCGAAAGGATTTATAGCTTACACGCACAAATTGCCCCCCCCCCCCCCCCCCCCCCCCCCCCCTCCAAACCCGCTCGCTTTTGATCAAAACCAGGCCCCCACGTCCTTCAAAAATCCGCTCCACCCCGCCTCACCGGTTATTCGACTTACAAGATTCACTTGATAAAAGGATACATTTCCCTCCACAGCTGGCAGATTTTGTCCCCCTCAGAAACGGGTTTTATAGTTTCCGCGCACAGACTGACTAAACTCACCCTGTTGACCCTGATAGCTACACTGTAGTTGTAAGGGGAATCGCCGACTTATATCCTTAATGAGGACACACAACTCGTAATGCGCGCGATCGGAGTATCACACACAGCTTGCAAAGATGAGTTTCGACGAAATCTTCGATCTGACAGCTAGCTGGAGTGTATTTTCATTGTTTATAAGATGTCATGACATACATGGCGTCGGGTTGAAGATCACAGTACTGACCCATATATCAAATACGTTACAGACAGGTGTGAAACTAGATTTTCCGCAACATATCTTCGATCTCACAGCTGTGGGGGTGTGTTGCCATTTTCGACCTTAAAGAACTTGAACTATAAAAAAGTGTATACCACTGAGCTGGAGGAGCATAGTTATACATTTATTTACCACTTTTCGTCAACCTCCTGTCTGTGTGTGGTATGCTCTGTACAAACATAGTGAATGTACGTATAACCCTGAGAGCTACACTGTATGTAGTTGCAAGGGGAGTCGCCGACCTATATCCTTAATGAGGACACACAACCCGTAATACGCGCGATCGGAGTATCACACACAGCTTGCAAAGATGAGTTTCGACAAAACCTTCGATCTCCCAGATGGAGTGTATTTTACGTTTGACGATAATACGATATGGGCATGATGCATTATCCTATGCATATTATCTTATTCTATATCACATCATCTACTTATTCATTATAAAAATGAAAATACACTCCAGCTGTGAGATCGAAGATTTTGTCGAATCTCATCTTTGCAAGCTGTGTGTGATACTCCGATCGGGCGTAGTACGGGTTGTGTGTCCTCATTAAGGATATAGGTCGGCGACTCCCCTTGCAACTACAGTGTAGCTATCAGGGTCAACAGGGTGATGTTAGGCAGTATGTACGCGGAAGCTATAAATCACGTTTCTGAGGGGGACAAAATCTGACAGCTGTGGAAGGAAATGCATCAGTTTATCAAGTGAATCCCGTAAGTCGAATATCCGGTGAGGGGTGGGCGGAGTTTTTAAGGGCGTGGGGGCCTGATTTTGATCAAAAGGGGGCGGGAGGGGGGGAGGGGGGGGAGGGGACGGGTGGGGCAGGTCAATTTGTGCGTGGAAACTATAAATATTTCTTGTGGGGGAGGGGGGGGAATGTGGCGGGGGGGGGGGCGGGGGCGGGGGGGGAGGACTTTAGGTCGCATAGATGTAGGGGTTTGCTATACGCGTGGTGCTAGGTCTAGGCGATGGTGCTTGTGGTAGGGAAGAAGGGGGCGTTGGGGACGGGGGTAGGTGGGAATTGCAGCAGCGGCATGGACGGCTCTGAAACGATAACGAGGGGATATCCAGGGCGTGGAAGTGCTTATTACTCTGGCGGATTTTGATAGTAGGTGGGGCGTTCAAGCAAGAGGAAGAGATGGAAAAAAAAAAAAAAGGCCGCGGGGGGGAAGAGGGTGGGGGAAGGGTTTCAAGAGGTTCAGGTCACATATAATATGAAAATCAAGGATTTGGTCGACACTGAGTTTCGCAACACTGTGTGTGATCCTCCGATCGCGCGTATTAATCATATATGTAGGGGCCTGCTATACGCGGGGTGCTGGGTCTAGGATATCGTGCGGGGTGTGGGGAAGGATGGGGCGTTGGAGGGGGTAGGGGGGATGAATGAAAGCTACGTCATGGATGGCTAGAAAGATAATGGCGTGATATCGATGGCTTATTATTAGCGTTTATTACTCTGTCCGATTTCGATTGTGAGGGGGGCGTTGGAACGAACTGGGCGGGGAACATAAGGGGGGGGGGGGGGGGAGATGAGTTGGAGCTACGGCATGGATGGCTAGATGGATAATGAGATGATATCAGCTGGCTGGTAGTGTTTATTACTCTGGCAGATTTTGATTTCAGGTGGTGCGTTTAAACAAGAGCGCTCGGGGGGGGGGGAGGGGGGGAGCATTTCAATATGTGTGCGGAAACTATAAACCCTTGAAGGGGATGAATCTGACGGTTGCAGCAAGAAGACACCCCTTTATATCACCCGCCTGGTAATGTTTATTTTTCTAGAAGGTTTGATGTTACATGTAGTATGTAACCCAGTTCTTAGGTATAGTAAACAACGTGTTAAAAGCTTCATAATTTGTTATTGCACATGAATCGAAAGATAGAATATTTCAATCGATAGGTACAATCATGAAGATACCATAGTTTTCTGACATCGCTAAATATAAGAAAGAGATGCATAAGGCCAAATACAACAGGCGAGTTTATGTAGCGAAGTTGAAGTTGGGCATATTTGAGTCGAATTTACATTATGTGTTTCCAAAAATGTAGTCTAGACTATAGTCTAGTTGAACCGTTATTCCCTCCGTTTCTCTTCATGTTCCGCGCCCGAGGAAACCGTTGAAAATATTTCAGGTTACTGTCAGATCAAATGAGCGGACCGTTCTAAATTTTGTTCTTCCGGGATTATGCGAATACTGCATGCCATGGGTGGCAGTATTAAAGGTGTTCTGTGTTCTGTGACCAAGGCGTGGGTTATATGTTTGCGTGATAAGAGTAGTTCAAATA
Source organism: Undaria pinnatifida (assembly GCA_012845835.1). Classification (NCBI taxonomy): domain Eukaryota; class Phaeophyceae; order Laminariales; family Alariaceae; genus Undaria; species Undaria pinnatifida. The sequence goes on from JABAKD010000001.1 coordinate 12,327,958, forward strand.
TCTACAGCAGCAATCTTGAATAAATGCACACCACAGTCTATAGCAGTGCCAAGGTATCTGTGTGGTGCCTGATTGGTCGGAATGCTCACCATTTCTTATTCTGATGGAAATCCCGCCAGAAAGCACCACTGACCAGTTGCTGCTGCTGTAATTGTCCCTCACATTGAACTAGGTTTTCCACAATTTTCAGGCACTCAATATGCATTGACTATTAAATGACAACACTAACATAGTATCCTGCCACACAACTACTAATACAATATATATGTCATATACCAGGGTACCTGAAGAATCTGGTAGGTAGGGTGACCTGGATTCGTCTTCCCCCACCAGACCTTTCATCCTGCTATAGATTATCCAGTATAGTGTCATAACATCATTATGATATTTTACTAGGTTGTCACTTCGTATCACCTGTATTTGAAAAATAAATGTAATTGCACTTACCAGGTAGTTAGTACTCCAGCTGTGAGATCGAAGATTTTGTCGAAACTCATGTACATATATCACATCGAAGATTTTGTCGAAACTCATGTACATATATCAGATCGAAGATTTTGTCGAAACTCATGTACATACATCACATCGGAGATTTTGTCGGAACTCATGTAGAGAGAGGCATACATCACATCGAAGATTTTGTCGAAACTCATGTACACATCACAGAATGCAAGGACTCACAAACAACATTACTTTCTGTTCTTCTATTAGACTAGACTATACGACTCCCTGCAAAAGTTTGTCTTTTCTAGGCCTGATCTGGGAAGTGTTACTTGTCTAACAGCCCGACATGGAACAAGCGGACGCGTCTTTGGGTTCTCGACTCCCCCGTGGAATGCTTTGATTGGGCAGTAACACCATGCACCACACGCCGTTCGTCATTGCAATGTACAAATTCCGCCCGTTGGCAGGGACAATGGGTGTCGATTGGTAGATAACCGAAGAAACGGACAAATGCGCCGAAGCGCACGACGAGCTCGGTTTGTTGCCAGTCGCGACACGTCATAATGGTGGGCTCGGTTGCGGTTCAGTTCCTCCAACAGGCACACTCTTCTACCCCTCCTTCCCACAACACTTGAGCACCAGTGCAACAAGCCCAAACTGCAACAGAATAATCCGGACACAAAACCACCAACGCAACAGCACCACCAACAAGGCAACACCCGACCGACCGAGTGGCAAACGTACATAATAAGCCTGACGTTCTTGATGCTCCAGAAGCCTTCCGGAGACGCACGAAATAATACCATCAAAACCAGCAACAACCGACAAGACCCCTGGCTCAACTTAGAAGACCCCTGCTCCCGACTTTCGAGCAGGACAGAAGACATTCACCTTCGAGAGCGAGATAACCTGGTCTCTACTCGAGCAGCTATCGCCACGTCAGCAGCTAGAAGGACCACCAAAGGTACGTGCGAGCATCCACGATATAGTAGTTGTAAGGGGAGTCGCCGACCTATATCCTTAATGAGGACACACAACTCGTAATGCGCGCGATCAGAGTATCACACACAGCTTGCAAAGATGAGTTTCGACGAAATCTTCGATCTCACAGCTGGAGTGTATTTTAATTTTTATAATAATAGTGTACACAGAACAGAGTTGGTTGTGTCAAGTCTCACCTGTGCTAGCTGTGCAATTGCTAAACGTGTGGGGTCGTCTTTGCTCGCACCACCACCACATCACTGACATACAGCTGCATACATACGGCAGTCAACACAGACGTCTTTTGGTGAAACCCTTGAGCTCACGGATGAAGAATATTTCTTTTCTGCAAGATTCGTCAGCACGTACGTGCATACCTGGTAGGCCCCTTGGTTCTTGGTTTGTTATTTGCGTCCCACTTCCTCTGCGGAAGGCTTGGTGCTTGTGCAGCATGCACCCGTTCGCTTGGCTTTTGTAGATTGTTGTTTATGGAGAGCCCTCTGACCCTTACCCTGTGCTCAAAAATCCAGATTTTTAGATTGCTCGTTCGTTGTCTAGCACAGTAGAGGATAATATGTTCATATTTTTCAGTTGCTGTGTGTGGTACGTATCAGGTACATATACTAATGTCCGTGCCGATGCCGCCTCAGCGTAATGAGAGCAAGGAAAGGACCTCTGCGGTCACAGACTGCAACACAGAGCCAGGTACATGGTCCACACAGGAATAAATTTGGCCATGCAATTCCAACCGCAACTATTAATAATGCGGAAGTGGAACAATGTAGTACGTGTGTGCAAGCCAGCACATACATGCGAGCAACGTGTCAAGAAGAATTAAACATAAAAAAGTACCTGGTAGGAAGTAGGAAAAACAGCATGCCAGGTGTTATACTTATCGTAACGATGTGTAGCTATAACAGCCTTGCTTACCTCGGCACACACGCCTGTGAGCGAGTCTACGTAGTAGCTTGTTTTCACAAATACTTGTAGTACCCTGGGTTTTGTTTTTCGTTCGATTTCTAACCATCTCGTTCTATCTTTTTTTTTTTTCCTTCCACAATCCTATTATGAATATCTGGTAGTTTTCTTTCTCCTCGGGTTTACTTGTGGTGTGTGTGTGTGTTCTTCACATTAAACCGTTCTTCTACTCGTCGACATCCAGCACACCCAGTGTCCGTACTGATTCTTCACCCTAGAAAGATCAGCTCTGTGGTCACAGTGGTACGTTCGATGGGTTCCTCAGACGGGAGGCAGTGCGAGATTAGTGGGATGAAGAAAAAAAAAAACAGTGACCGGAGCCTGCCCCATGACCACGGACTTGACTGTTCGAGTTAGTTATTGTTTGCAACCGGAAGTAACAATTCCACATTATTATTGCTTTATATTAGATGATACAAATTTTAATTACAATGAGGTCGATACGTTTACTACTGCTGTGTAGTCTATTGTGTTTGGAAAAAAAGTGCGTGTAGAAGCAATGATGCTATTATTAATAGAAGAATTCCACACAAGCCTCAACATATTATTATAAAAAAATGAAAACACACTCCAGCTGTGAGATCAAATATTTTGTCGAAACTCATCTTTGCAAGCTGTGTGTGATACTCCGATCGCGTGATATGTATTATATTTATTGCATTGCTTGTTTTATTCAATCCATTGCTACCAATATACCAGGCGTGTGATCTTGACGCAAAACTGAAATTTGCACCCATCTGTATCTTTTTTTTTTTTTTTTTCTTATCCTCCGGCGGATGGGGAAAAATAAAGCTTTAGCTCAAGTATTTTCATACGCGTCGTGTGTCGATTTAACTCAGTTGCTTTCGCAGCCTACTATGGATAGTGCGTCTGTTCGGGTGTTCCCTAGAGGGACGAGCTCACTCTGTCAAATCTACCTATGAGACAGTGATCTACGTTGCAAAGGCAGCAAGGCGATCTGGACATGCAATGAACACCACTTTGCACGTTATCGTTCAGACAACACAACTACGCACACTTTTCTCGTTGTCACGACCTCTAGCGTTTCTCTGGCCGAAAGCTTAGTAAATACTTTATAAAAAAGTAAACATAAACATCACCATCACTGCCGGCAGCAGTCTTCGTCGTGAGCCGAGCTGACGGAGAACTGGGCGATGTCTAAGAGTATACGATTGCTTAGGTTAAAATATATATTTCCTTGGCTACTTCGTCCGTCAGACCGTGTGATACGCGCACATATCAACGCCGAAACGGGAAATTGCTTGCTGTTGCTCTTCTTGTCGTATTATGAATGTTGGACATAACTAACTGGTGTTCGTCTTGCGCTTGTCCCCGCGTCAAGTGATGGTTGCAAACCTGCTCTTTAGTGGTCTCAAGACATCCTCTCAAACGTTCGCAAAGTACGCGCGGCACAAGAAGAGGTACTATCAGTCGCGCCCGTTTTAAAGACGCGTATCGTTTTTGTTGTAGGCGAGGAAGAGCCTTTAATATTCCGGGGACGATAAAACACCATCCCCGGGGTCAAAGAATGCGTAACATGTGTCAAAAGACCCTCCATTGCAGCGGGATACTAGCATGAAAAGAAAAACACCGTGAACCTGACTATCACACAGCAGTACCAGGTTCTTGAAAGGTTTAAGTTGAAAGGTGTGATATGCATCAGTTTTAGGGATCCCGTGTTCTGAAGCTAAGCTACTACCCTCTCCCGGCGTGGCGTATATATGCGGGGCACCATGCCCCAGGAAAAAACACCATTAAAAAGCGGGCAGTTGACATAAGGTTTGAGCGTCTATAAAGCGGGGGACGACTCTGTGTACTCCGAAAACCAGGCTCAGGTGAGCAAGACAACATCAGGAAGGTCGAATTCTAGCTTATTTGTAGGCTAGACCTACCCGATGGATATACAGAGAAACAAACACATGATTAAAACATACACAAGGTTAAGCTGTCGACTACGCCTTTAGTATACGTGGACAAGGTTAGTATCAGTATTAAAAAATAGTATACTGCTTCGGCAACAACGAGCGGGAGTTGAAGGTTGCTACTCGTCGCAAGCTTGCTATGAAGAATTCGCCAATGCTCACATACATGCATGTACCAATGCATGCCATAGGTTGGGTTTTCATTTCTGACCAATACATCCGTGATAATAGTGTTTAGCCTAGTCTCTATATGTAGCTACGGCCCCATTATTTACTATGGGAACCTCTTCTTGTAGACTATACATGCATCTCGTCCTTTTTTTTGTATACTCGTAGCTGACAATTGCGTTGGCGTTCGACACATTGGCGAAGTTCCATGCTGCACGTACGTGTTATTGGGTAGAAGGTAGCCACGACAGACCCAAACTGTGCGGCAGAGGGGCCACCTTTGGGGCCCTTTCTTGCAGAGGCCGGAGTCATTCGCGCGTTGACCCCCCTCTTCCTTGGTGGTCTTAAGCTTTCGTGCTACATTAGTCTAATCTTGCGATGTGAATCTGAAATAGAATGGTGATTAATGCTGCGATAATCAAATCTCCCATTTCATAGCGTTTTCGTCCGTGAGGTACAGAGGCACTCGATCCGAGTGGCGAAAACCCAGTAGCGACAGCTGGGGCATTTCCCCCGCCGCCGCATTGGTCGACAGCAATACCTTTTCTTGATTTGGATGTATGAACTAGCTAACGGTGAATGATCTCAGCCTCCATGGCCGGGTGGCAAAAATACGACTCGAAACATTCCTAATTTAATGTTGGAATTTCGTTTTACCACACAGTCAAACAAATCCTCCATGTAATAAATCACCTGGTGGTACAGTAGTTTACAGTAAACTGTAGTTGTGTGCCGTGGTCATGTTATAGTGCCGGTGTGTGCTAGCCGGGAATCCGTGCACTATAATAAGGGCAACCGGCACTAATCCGCTCACCGCCACTATTACTCGTTTTACCCCATGTTTGCCAAGCAGTTTCGCTGGCATTGTAGCGGGCAACCTGCACTAAAAGAGGGGCCACTGCTGCATAGGATGGCTAAGGAGAGCAATAACATGCTCGTGTTATTGTAGAAATTGAAATAGGTCAATATTTCTGTTGAATTTGACATGATAGCGACACCTCTAACGTTGGACAAGGCTCGTCGACGTTTGTTTAATGTTTGACAGATTGTTTTCTAAATTAGCTATTTTCCCACGACTTTGTGGTCGCTCGACGATGCCAATAAAAAAGTGCACATCGCTCCATAGAGTGCGATGGGCTTCGCTTGGCGCTCACCAAGGTACAAGAAAAACCAGCACTGTTGTGAGCATGCGGAAAAGTGCCGGTTGCCAAACAAACGACAATGCCGGTGTTTCCCTCTATAGTGCACCTACTGGCGCACAGCTTATATACGTACTTGTATACCGTATTCTACACAAGATAACACACCCCCGGTGATACATTTGAGCGCTTGAAAATATTATCACCGGGTGTGGTATCCTGTGGGGGGTGTGGTATCTTCTGTCGCCATATTACTTGGTATTAGACTAAGGCGCTATATCTTGAGCCCCAAAAATTATCACCGGGGTGTCGTATTCTGTGGGGGGTGTGGTATCTTATGTGGGTGTGTTATCTTGTGTAGAATACGGTAGATGGACTTCTGTGCATTAAAAGGCCCCTTCTCGTACTTTGGCGTACTCATCAATCCCGGCCCATTGACAGTCCTCCGAACTAAGGTCGTGTCTGTTTCGGACTCTAAACGCTTGGGATTTTGGCTCGAGTCGCTGTATGTAGCAGCTCGATACAGATAAGGCTTTCTTTGTGTGGCGTTGATCACATGATACTTTGGTGCTTATGCACGCGGTTTCATATATGTTATATGAATCTGTTTACACCACCTGGCGGCATGACCGCAAAAACGACCCGGGAAATTCGAACTCTCAATACAGCTACGTACAGCACTCGTACATGTTTTGTTTTTGTTTTTGTTTTTGTTTATTTCGTATTTCTCTCTTCCAATGTATTTCTGTTGCTGACGTATGTATGTTGTGCCTGTCGTACCCAGTACTAGGGCATGACATTGCGTTGTCGAATGCATTACGATGCATTATCTCTGTGTCGTGGCTTGTGACCACAGAGCTGATCTTTCTAGGGTGAAGAATCAGTACGGACACTGGGTGTGCTGGATGTCGACGAGTAGAAGAACGGTTTAATGTGAAGAACACACACACATGTGGCCAGGAACCTGCCGGTAGGGAATACGTTGGTTAGGGGTGCGTGATACGTTGGAGGTACGAGCAGTTTTCGTCAAAAATGTTTTCTGAATGACGGGGCTCCATATTATACCCAAATCGTCGCAAATAGGTTGCATTTTTGAAATGATTTTCGTTGTATACCTAGGCCTTAGATGGGATTTCTCATCCCCGGTAGCAGGTAGGTACATTTGTTTTCGCCGAAATCATTTTCTGGTTTAGGAAGGGCATGTCTTAAGCAGTCTTAACCTCCTAAAGTGAGCAATCTCAGAAAAAAGTGGCGCACCTCGATCGTAGCACGCATCTCGCATCTTGCTCATTTTTTTTCTTTTTTTTTCCCCACACTTCTACTTTCCAGCTTCTGGACAAGCCGTGGTCACAGGTGTCGTCCCTTCTCCCCCCCGGTTCTTGCCTTGAACTTTTATCGCGCATAGGGTTCAGCGATCCCACTGCTCGTCGATTTTTCTATTGAATGATGCTAACTCACGCTCTCGCGCTTTCCGCAAGTCAACTTGTGCACAAGAAAAAGTCCCAACGAATTTATACGAGTATGCCCTCGGCGGGGCTAGAACTCACGAAACTGACCTATACCAGGCTCGAGGATAACCTGATACGCCACCGGGGCGACCGGTCATTTAACACAAGTAACACCTCATACACCTCATAACCAACAAGGAGAGAACGGGGGAACAAATGAGTAAATATGAACAACACACGAAGTACCTCTAGAAACCTGGTGCCTGTCCTATTGTTTTGGAATGTGCAAATACGTAGACAGTGGATGAAAAAAATGCACCGAGAGAAAGTGGTTGGGCAAGAAGCCCGTACGCGCATGTACCGTTACACCGGCATCAAGTCGTAGAATCGTACAGACATGTTAGAGGTTAACCGACGTGCATGGGTTCAATTTTTCTAGTATGTTATGTTTTTGTTTCGTTTCGTGCTGTTGTTCTTGCTGCGGATACGTTCGCGTGACCGAGGCCTACACACGTGGCCAATCGGCTACCTCCCAAGACCTCCCAAGCGGGAACGTACATCTTGGCGTTGTATCATAACGCAAGCCCTCCAGCGGCAATGTACTCCTAAATCGTGTATAATATGGTTATTATGGAGGAACTCCCCGTAGAGGGCTTAAGCATCACGAAACCTTCCAGAAGCAAGTGCACCAAAAATGCTCTAGAGGGTTCGCAGATAGGATGCTCTGGAGGGTTACATCAAGATCGAAACCCTCCGGATGGAACGCCCATGTAACGCTCGATAGAGGCATTACAAAACGCGGGGTTTTTTTGGCTAGGAAAACTCTCCACAGGAAAATGTAGCCATGACCGTGTGATGGGTATTTAAAGTCCAAACACTTAACGGGCGACTTTAGGAGCTCCAAAAGGAAATACTGTATTGATCGGAAAAAACCCCAGCTGGCGGGAGTTACAACGATATACCTCTATAATGTTTGCGCGTGAGAGCCTCTATAGGGTTATTACCAAATCCGACTTTTCCGCGGGGACGTACATGTCAACTACTTCGTAGGGAACACCTTTTATTGGGCTTGTCGATCGCAAATCTCCCCTGCGGGATTAACGCTGATAATCCTCGGGCTGGTTCACGGATAGAACTCTCTCGTAGTGCGAACGAGAATGTTGAATCCTCCAGCGGCCTTTTGATCAGAAGAGTTTTTTTGGATATTTCTCACCGGGAAATTGAAAGACATCCAATGGCATTTACACTGACACACTGACAACCTCTGCAGGTAGGAGCCTATTAATAGAATGTCATATATATAGCATGTTACAACCTCTCGCCGGTAAGAATGTACCTAGTAATAGTATCAAATTAGTCTAGAAATATCCAATCCTCGGCATGCGGAACAATTACCAAGCACCACACAAGCTCATATTTCAACTTCTTTGGTAGCTAGCAGAACGGCATCCATCCAACGTTTTCGCCCTGTGCACTTGATGCCTTGCCCGCTGTTCAGTGATGGACTTTGGAACACCGACGTACGCTGCAATGGAAGTAACCCGTGCCATCGCCGGTATCGCCTGCCGTCATGCTTTCCATTGCGGGCACATAGAAATCCTCGGAACATGTTTCTAGTCCCATGGTCTGCCGGACTTGGTCATGGTGCCGTTTGCCTAGCTCGCGGCAATTTGTTGTATGTGTTTCAACTTTCCAAATTGGATATTTGGCACTCGATTGCACGTCTAGCACCAACAAACGAGTGCGGTTCATTCCCGACAATAAAAGCTATGTAAGGTATCGGTTTGCCCATATAACTTGTCCACCACGTCCAGAGCGCCTTAGACACATGCCGGAATAAATATATATGGATTACTTCTTTCGTCTCCTTATGTTGACGAGTTCTTCACCTCTCCCGAGTACTGAATTCAACCAAAACTAAACTACGCCCAGAAAAATAATCGAACGCTTCTCGATATTGGAACGAAGAGCACGAGGCCATTATTTTTTCTCCGCTACCTTGCTCAGTCGAGGAACACGGTCAGCCACGTGTGCTTTCAACCAAAACTGCTAGTACTACCTATGTCGTATCTCAGCACGCGCCTCAAAGCCTACGTACGAGACGAACCATCCGTATGGTGTTTGCGTCCCCATTGTCCGGGGGAAGCCACACTGTGCCAAAATAGACTAATTGGGTAGCGTTTTACTTGCAGAGATATGTCGGGGTTGACGCCTGAATTGGTTCGGCTCTTGTTTTTCCCCCCGCAGCACCGGAACTGTCCACGAGCACTATTTTCGTGGTATAAACATGGAGTTGAGACATTATTCGCCTCTGTATTGTCATCGACGCCCCTCTCCAAACGAAATGGGGAACAAATGAACGTAGTACTGTACGAGGATGCACTTTGTGCCATCCTCTGTAGACGCCTCTCCGTTGCCGTTGTTACCCTGCTGTGGACATGATGTGACCATTGATTACCAAGCGTATAGTTACTTGCCTTATCAAGAGATCAACGGTCCTCGTAGCTCGTAACACCACAATTTTCACGCCACCCCCTGACCACGTTAGTGGTTGGTAGTCGATACATGCCAGCCGCCAGGTAGAATGAATAACCCGGTGACCGCAAAAACAATACCATGGCGATGCCACATCGGGAATATTTAGAATTGTCCTGTCGCCCCAAGTATATTCGCTGCACCTCGTAACCTCTAACACAGCTGCATTACGCCTGCGCTGCTTGTATCCCGATTTGATCACAGGATACGCGGGCTCGGAGGTGAACAGGACCAATCGGAACAAAGAAATGAACGGGTTCAGACCAGCGTCGGCCTGGGTCAAGGGCATAGATGGCCGCGGCCAAACCTGCTGGTGAGATGCCCGCTCCCTCAAGCGCACATCTCGAAGGTTGCCAATGTGTTCATTTGTCTATGCACAGCTTCGAATGCTTTGAATATTGACGATCTCGCCGTGATTTGCACGGCCAGAAGGTTTTGGTGCGATCGGGTCGACATGTCTGGTTCGGGCGGTTGAGCGCGATGAAATGTTGGCTTGTTGCAAATTAGCAGCGTATAGGCGCCGAGGAGAACACTCTGCGCAAGACGCCAAACAGTTGGAACGACGACAGTTTGATGCCAATTAGGAGAACGCATGCATTTAAGCCTATAGTCAGTTCTGCAGCAGGAAGAACTGCTACGAGTATGTATATTGAGCATGTGGGATACAGACAGCGGGTAAATATCGGGTGAAACCCTTCTGGAAGGACTTCCAAGAATCGAGGTGGAATCGCACAGATGAACTTAGAATCATACAGTTGAACATGTCGCCAAACACTTCAACGTATCATAGCTGCCGCGAAAAACGTGCTTACGTTTGTGCGACTTTTGAGCCCGCGATACAAAGGTTCTATTATCTGAAGTTGGCAACCGCGTTACTCATGCTTCTTCAAATTTAATCGTGGGCCGTACCTCCAACCAGTAACATGGCCCACTACATTCTTTGCAGTCACATACCCGTTTTCCTGGAACAGACAGGAAGAAGCCAATTAGAACGTGTGCTGGAAAACGGGTAACACCTCTACCAAACGGTTTCGTCATAATGATCAGTATACTTCGAAGTACCGAGACTTCTCTTACAACCCAAAATCGTCGCGGTGCCGTTTCTGCTTAAGATATGACTTGTACACGTAGGCCATGACATTGCTCATCGGGACTTGCTCTTTTTTGTTTCTGCAAATAGTGGTTTTATGGAGACATAGTCTATATATACAGCTCTTCCGAGGCTAGGCGCCTCAGAAACCATTATCACAGACCTGTCGCGGCATCCGTCACTACTCACCATGTTGCCACCACACCCGTTCGGTGCTTCGAACATATAAATAGCCACCATACAGCAAAAATGTGCGTCTTACTCCCTAAAAATATTACACGATAGATACCGCTACTAAACTCATAGTGTCGGTCGCTGTTTCTTTTTCATGCGACGACCGTTCCTGCACTTCGATCGCACAAACTCTATTTTACTGCCCTGCAATGCCGCCGTGCCCCCCCCCCCCACCCCCCCTCCTGCGTGTTCGCAACGACCTCCAGGTGCAACGCCTATACCGGACATGTGGAACATTCGGACCCAGAGAGGAATGGACTGGCAATCGGTCCGCCTCCCAATGCCAACCTGTTGATTGACAATAATACGGGGAACGAGTCTCCATGGGAAAAGTACTTCGACCTGAAGTTCAATCACAGCTACTGGTACAACCGAGTCACGAACGAGGTGAGACATTAGACTAGACCCCAATTTCCTTTTTCAACGTATCCCGGTAGGGAACGACGGTGGAAACAATCCGCGAAATATTACGGATGTCTTTTGTCATCTGTCCTTTGCTATCTGGGCTAAAGGCAAAACACTGAAAGACGGGTGCCTGGGCGGAATCCTAGCTTGCCTTTTCAGCTTCGTGTGCGATTACAAGCATTGCAGAATACCTGTAGTAGTCAAATAGAGGTGACTGGCTGCTGCAAGGTGGCGATGTCTCCTTTATGTTATCGCTTGGGGTCCGCCTATCTATGGCAATGTGAGCAGTGTACCGGGCTTGCCGACTGCGAAAGTTTGTTCCAAATATGTCAGCCATGGTCTGACCGGGGGTCGTGTTTGGTATTCATGTTTCAAACGCCAAACGCTACTTTCTGTAAAAGTGCATTTTTGGTTATCTGAAGCTCTTCACATACGAAGGTCTAAATCTCTCAAACCAAAAACAATGATTTTTAGCAAACGTACAGGGCATCCCATGAAAAAGTCCGGACGGTAGGCATAAACAATAGTCATTTTGAAGAACAACAATTCCATTCCGACGAGCTGTGGCTAGTAGAGGGAATCCCGTCAAACGTTAGACGGTGTAAATGGGGGAAAACGCTACCTATATCGCAGCCCTCGTGCAAACAACGCTAACATTATTCATGTGAACGCCTGCCCATCGACTGCGCTGAAACTCCCAGACGACTTGGAAGGACCCCAAGGAGCCAGCTAAGCAACAGCCCGCGCCGCCAAATGTGGAGAAGAAGGAGCAGGACCAGTGGGTCAAGATCAAGGACGCCCAAAAGGGGAAGGTCTGGTACAACGGGAAGACAGAGAAGTATCAGAAGGAAAGGCCTGATTGCCTCAAGAAGTATAAGTGATTTTCCATCAATCTTGCCCGAGGAAGGTATAGGCAATTGGTTGTAATCGCCATGTTGCTGTGGAAAAAAGAAGGTATGGTGTGGACTATACCTCTTCCGTTTCTCTCAGTGATTTTTCGTACGAGACAATGATAATCACCGCTGCGTACGCGCTTTCCGCTGGTGCAGTTTCGATCGGGATGAAGCCGAGTGGTTTTTAAGACACAACGGCGATTCGGAGATTCTCTTGCGAACAAGGAAGAGGGGGAGTATTCGAGTACGCAATATTACCCGTTGCGAGGTCAATCCGTTAGTTGCGCAACGTACCGCACGGAAATGTGCATGCGGCAAAAAACAACAGATCCTTGGGTTCACCCTTCCCCCACTTGACGTGGCTGCTCGGCAAAGGCGTTGCTGGACAGGGGGGATATATTACATTCAACGGGCAGCATTGCGTGGGGTCTCTTGTGAAGCCTGTATATCGTAATGGTAATTAATTGTGGCATAGGCTTTACCTCAAAACTGACCAAGTCGGCCACAGCTTGTCCCGACTCCAAAGGGCGAAATTATAGACCTATATAACGGCTTCACAGGAGAGGCAATATTGCGAATAACCCGTTCATACACCGTGTGGCATGAAGCGTTGCAGTGGTGAGAGGCCTGGGGTTTTGGTTGGTAAAACTGTCAACGGTGCTGGACGAAAGCATACATATGTAGATAACGATCGGAGCAGGTCCCTCACTCGACCATTTGAATCGCCGGGGTTTACGAGTCGCCAGGAAAAGGGCCTGGATACACGCGGCGGTTGTAGAACTTGGAGACCCGTTCTACGATCAAAGTATGGCGTTGTTGATATAGTCTTCGGACGTTTCATACGGAGATCCTCAACCGAGGAAGGAGGAAATGAACTGCATTCACATCAATGTAAATATTCTGTACATGGAATGGTTCACCAGGTTCTGGTTTCAGCCCTTCTCCGAAGGCTGGTATTGGGTGAGGAAATGAGCTTCTGAATGGTTTACCAGGTTCTGGTTTCAGCCCTTCTCCGAAGGCTGGTATTGCGTGAGGAAATGAGCTTCTGCATTCAGGATTCTCATGTTTAAGAGGTGCAACACCATCGTAGTATACGCGAGGAAACATTATTGGGCGGCGTAGTCTGCAACTGCACCCGCCGTGGGAAGCGCAGGGGGAAGGGGGGGAGTGGCATTCCAACATATGTCGACACAATTAAATATATTTAGAGCGCCCGTAGATGTTGGAGGCGTGTTAATCATTGTCGACCTAACTGGCATTGCTGACTAGATCGACGACATGAGCTCTGTTTTTTCTTCGTGCGTGAGTGTCGTGTACTGTGTCTGGTTTGAGGTTTGGTATGTATGCGGTTGACATTTCAGGCCGTAAAAAACGGTGAGATGTAGCATGCGTATTGGCCGTTTGCATGAGAGTACATACAGGCCAATGCCCCCCTCGGTTGTGAGTGTCGTTGTGGCAGCGTGCGTGTAGGCTGATCGACGATGCGTCGCGGTTTCTTCGAATTGGTGGATGTGTCGCGGGTACTGTACAGTTGGAGGATTCGCACTTTCTGGTCAGTTGTAAATTATGTTCAAAGATTATTGCCGTAATGCAGAAAGCAGTGAACGCAAGGGAGATTATTACCATGGGAGGATCTGGGTAATGCACAGCTTCAGAGGTTACGTGTACCCAGTACATGCTAACTGCGGATATTTCGACGAAGCCAACGACAAGAGGGGGTACCCCATTTCAAATATCGGAGTTGGCCGCTGACGCTAGCGGCTTCGTACCAAACTCAAAAGCGGACTTATGCAACACTTTGTGTCGGCGGATCGAAGCAAATAAGTCCATGGAGGCATATCCGCGGCCTTCCGTTCGCTCTTCCGTGCTCTTTCGCAAACGGCAACAGTAACAACAGTCTCAAAACGATGACACATTAGTCTGTGTCTCGTCTGCCCTCGGGAGTCGCTTACTCCTTGGTTGTCTGCTAGATGTTATGGAGATAAACTATGTTGTGCTGTTCAGCAATCGCGTGAAAATATGGGTATAGACTATATTTCCATCGGTTAAATGGTTTAGGCGGCAAACCGTTCTGTGTCGTATGAGTTACATTGCCATACCTATTATGATGTTGGTTTTCGACAGCTGTGGCAGACTGATCGAACATGGAGTGAGTAGGGTGCGCGCCGTCGTAGTCTGACCGTGTCCCCCGGCTGCCCCCTTCGTCACTCCAATCTTTGCAATTTTGGGTTGGGCGGAGATTTTGATATTAAATACGTATGGAAGGTGGTGGAGTTGCCTTTTACGTTTGCAGGTCTAACGAGAACGCCGTGGCGTGCGACGACGCTTTTGATATTCCTCCAACGCCTGGTGATACGGGTATACATTGTAATGAACAGGAAAAGTTCTCCATGACAGCTATTCAACACGAGCCCACGTTGCCTTCTGCGTGCGTGCGAAATATCATGATAACGGTCGCGACCCTTTGGCCGCGCGGAATAACAACGGACAGCAGCATGCGATAGTTACACCTGCATCACCAAGGCTGGGGGGGTTCCTCCCTTTTCACTAGATCATCCTATCAGAATATCACACATATCACACATATCACACATAATATCATACTATCATACTGGTATACTATTACATTATCATACTATCATACTATCATACTATGAGGCTATCAGGCTATCATACGCTCATACTATCACACTATCATACTATCATATTTGGACGACTGACTATCTACCTTGTGGCGTAGTTTACCGTTCCGTTGCCGGTTCAAACTACAAAGTTAATGTATCTTGAAAGCTTAAGACCGCCAAGGAAGAAAAGTTCACTCGCGCGAGTGACCCTCGAGGCATTATACATAAAACGACTCAAAGGGACACCCCTACACCGTAGCCTTGGTTGCATCTTCGAGACAAAATAATAAGTATTGACCTCAAATTAGTCGAACTTACGGCTGACGGTTCTTGAAATATTTTTCATGAAATACAATCCTGCCACAACGGAGGTCCGATGCCTCAACACTGGCGAAGGAACGCGATCAGGTCGATCGTATCCTGTTGCAGGCTCTCGACTCATATACGGAACAGGTAGGTGATGTTCCTGCTTGAGAAGTACTTATCCGATGAGAGCAGGCTCAAAACTGTTGTCTCCAAAAATGGCGCCAAAAAGAAGCTATTTTTATGAATACGGACACGTGCTGCACAGCGGATGGTGTTTTGCCTATTCGGCTAGATAGTGTTGAAAACGAGGACGCTTAAAATTCATCCAGGCAACCACACCGGCCACGTATACTTTCAATACGCCTGACGCAAATAAGTGCGTTGTTTTCCGATAAAAGTCCCGTCGTACTTCATGTCATCTCGACGCGCACCGGTGCTTCGGCGCCTCCGAATAACAAACACATGAGTTTTCGTGATGCCCCGAATCTTGTCGCGATACAGAGACAGGAGCAACCTTGTCCGCGACAACCATTGCATAAGGCTCAAGGTTTTCGAGCCTGCTCACCGGCGGCTTAGCTAGAACAATTTTCTTGGCATCTATCTGGTGATGCAGCCTTGCATTTATGATGACGATTGCATTGCTCGACGTGGACGGTACGGAACACAAAGAAAATGTAGTCTATGATGAGTTTTGGGATGGGCGCCATGCCCTGGTCTGACGACGGGGATGGTTAAGGTTGGAACGGCTAGTCGCCCTCTGCATTGCAAAACTCGCACCACTTCTGTCTCCAGTCACCAGACGATGTAACCCAAATGAACAGGCCAGGGTAAATATAGCAGCCAGGCGTGGAACAGGCTGTTGACATATAGGCGAGCATGTCATTGCTTGTTTTCAAGCGAACCTAAATCAAGCAAATATTCGAGATGAGCACGACAATCCGACTATAAATTTTGAACCGGGGGCCAGCCAACCAAAAAAGCAATCCACAACCTTCACCCAGCAACATTGTTTTTTTGAAGTGGTTGCATCTATCTGTGCAAGTCACGGGAGGATGGTTTATAACTGTCATGCCAAAACGGAACCCAAAAGCCAAAAAATAGGACCACCGATTAGTTCTTAGGCGGCGTGAGCCGCGTCTACGTTGTTTTTTAGTTCATATGTGGCATACCTTGTTCAATGTCATTGTTGGTGTCATTTTCCTACATGGCTTCAAGAAGGCCGGGATTATCGCGGAGTTGCAGCACGCACTAATCACATCCATATCCACGGGATAATAGGTCGATAACTCTCAAAGGGAACTAGACAAAATTGCCCCCTCTCTCTCTCGGTCACACGTCAACTTGTCACGTTCCTCGGCTCTATGAGGCGTGTCCAGGGGGACCGGCAAATCGGCGGTGGCGAAATTGCACCTTAAAGACATAGCACGAAGATCACCGTCGACCGTTAATTGACGTTCTTGAAAGCGGACGCGTTCCGTAGGGAAATAGTTAGCGTGTTTTGTGCCGCAAGGTGGTATGAACACTTCTCGAATCCGATACACGGTTTAGCGATGAACAGTTCTTACACTACCGCGGGAAGCATATTTTGAATTTGCCACTATATTCTATGACGTATGCCCTGGGTGGCGCAGTGGTTTTAGTAGCGGTCCAAGAATTCATATAGTTCACCCCAGCAAATCAAAAGATTTGTCGGGAAGGCCCCTTGCTCATTTAAGCTATATTGAGGTAAGAAACGGGATAATCCCAACTTATGTTACGTTAGCGTGGCGCCAAGGTTTTGACCACAAAGGACTCCACCGGGGACGTGTAACGATGAAGGGTACTAAACCCAATCCTTTTGCTTGTCCCTGGACAGTCCTCGGCTACGGCACTTGAACGGGTTGGAAAACAATCAAATAACACATGCCATGACACTCTCGTCTCGAAGCCATCTCAAACGCATGGCCATAATAAAACAGCTCAAATAGTTTCTTTGGAGAACGACTTACACATCCTATCTACCCCAAGGCACTGCACACGTGAACTTCGCCCCACTGCCCCCTCGATCGAGACAGTGCGATGGTCTCTACCACACGACTTGAGCGAGGATGTTTTTCTCAGCACTGCCAAATCCCCTCTGACGTCAAAAACATGTACTACCTCTACATCGGACAAACGAATTAATTATATCGGCCTGAAACACGGATTACCACAGGTGCTCCAGCATGCCGGTAATCTTCGGATCCCGTCTCCTGATATAGACATTGCTTTGATCGCTTCCTGATGAATTGTTTCGGAAACTCGTCCCAGAATGACCAATCACTCGCTGCGAACTTATACCCAACCCGTCACCTACGGCAGTCAAGTCGTGACCCATTCCTTAGTACATACGTATATCAACTTACAGCTGCTTCTGGACTCTTCCACGACTGCTATCCAACCCCCTACCATTGCTTTGTACATTCTTCTCAATGCATTGAGTGCAGATTTTGTCCCCGCACCTCCGCCACCCCAATTCCCCCAAAATATGGTTTTGTGTCCATATGGTGCCGCACGTAGGATCATCATATGGGAACTTCAAGGGGTGTCTTCAAGTAACGCTCTAACGGCCGAATATATTTGCGTTGCATACACTGCCGCTACAGAGGGGACACCAACTGTACGTGCAATATGGTGCACTCCCCTGAAACACGTTGAACGGCACGTTGGACACTACAGTACGGGGTGTTGCGCAGATACCCCCCTTTCTGAACGCAATGTCGTAGTCCGTTGGTGCTCCTCTTCCACACATCAGTAATGTACCAATGGTGTGCCAATGGTGTGCCAATTGCCTGTGAAAGTTGTGCTAGATTCCATCTGCAATAATCTCTTGCGGCGTACTACGTCCAATAATAATTTCTCAACAATATTCAATTTTCAGGAACTTCACACGGGAGAAATGATGTTGCGCTGTGATGCTCCCGTCTCCATGTGGTGCCACAGGGCGTCAGCGCCCTTCCGGCACTGGTCGTCCTCCCTCGCGTGTTGTTTGGATGGTGATGACGGCGGCTGGAGTTGCTCCTTGGCGGCAGCATTTGGATATTCCCACGTCGACAGGAGCACAAAAATGGCAAGGTATAGGGGAGGAAAAAAATAATCGTTAGCATTGTTGGCGCCCAACCAAACGTCGGCATGGGTGAGTACCCCCTGGCTAATACAAGATAGCACATATAACCTTTCGATGGTGTTGGATTTCACGAACTGTGCTTGTGCAAGGCACTGTAAACATAAAACCCAATCGGGCATACACTTGTGTCATTGTCCCTGGAATATTGAATGCAAGAGCGTTCAAGTGCTCCGACTATGTCATCTTATTTCATCGACGCCCGCGATTGACCAATACATCAGATGGAAGGGTAAAAAATGTCTCGCCCTGCCAGGCGCTGTGCCGAGGTGACCTCTTGCCTCATCACGTGTTCTGAGTTTCCTTAAAACTTCTTCTGGCAAACGATTCCCGACCTGCTGAAGTAATTTATGTGTACTGCACCACTGCTGCATATTTCATCTGTCAATGTGCATCCTGTTACTACGTGATACACACATACACAACAGGCCTTATCTCATGACGAGCCATAATACTGAGTATATGTTTCGAATCGGACATGATTACCCTGTGACAGTTATTTCCGAGGTACATTCGAAGCCACGACCAGCTGACTCAAATTCAAAGCTTCCCCCCTGGATATGCACTCGTGAATGGGCGCACAAACCGAGGGCACGTAAGACGCCCATAGAGCGTGCTTGTGTCGAAATTCGGTTAAAAGTCTGCTCTCGAGGACCTGTTCGTTCTTGCACAGGGTGGTGTTCCGTCTCTCCGAATGGAACAACACCACACCTGTTATATGTCAGTAGAGTTCAATTCGCTTTTAATATGTGTGTGCGTAACACACCTAGCATGTGATTCTTAAACTGTTGTACACATTTATGGTATCTGTGTGTGCGGCATGCGCTTCAACCGCATTTCCTCCAAGACATACCGCATAAATATGAAATAACAAGACAAATAATGCAAAGAAAAAGGAACCCTATGGTTGCAGGCTACATGATAGATACGCCCTAGTCTTCCGTGTGACGACGTGCCTCTTATGGAGCGTGCATGCTCTTCAGCAAGCATGTTAATACTGCAACAAGGTTGGGTATCCACAAGGTTCCGCGGTTTAAGGAAAGGAAAGGTTGAGCTCTCGAGGATCACCGCCTGTCTGGCTGGTCGTGTTGCTTTCGCGGAGCTTCACCCTCTCCCCAAACGCCACCACCCACCGACAGTTGTCATCCACTAGAGCCTTGGAATTGACGCTGATACTGAGCTCGCGGGTGGTCGGATCTCTACAGTGTCCAATCCGTTGGTAGATCTGCGGTCGGACAACGTTATTTATGGCCACGACGAATGGCGATACGCATGGCCAGGGAGGGCACTAAGCAGCCCGAAACTCGTTTGTTACTCCGAAAAATATTCCGCAATACTTCCATGTACGACCTCGTTCTCAAACACGCGAAGACGCACGCTGTTACACAGGCAGCACTTTGAAAAATATGTTGGCTGACACATCTTACGTTCCTCGAATGACGGAGCTGCTTCACCCCAAATGTCATCATGACCGGAGCGCCATTGTTGTTCAACGATAAAGTCTTTTATGCCTAGACCATGCGTCGGTCGACCTAATTGCACTCCCAGTATGCTGAAACATTGTCATTGGCGTTATGGAGATATTTTTAGGATGGCCCTCTTAGCAAACGCCAGGGCTAACTCCCCCTCTCCCCCATTTATCAATTTTCAGCTTACCTTATCCGTCTCCCTGTTGTACCAGAGTATATTGTTGTTTCGTTGGTCGTAGTACTTGTTCCAAGAGTCAGGACGGTCTTACCATCCAGATAGAACTCGATCAACTGCCGAGCATTCGGGTACAAGCTCACATACAATCCGGCACTAAACAGAGGATACATCATTTCTCCGGACCGGTCGTGTTGCGTTGCCCGGATAGAACAGTGCTTCAGGGGTAGAGGGGTTAGCTTGTCAAGTTAGCAATTTGTATAATCCTAAGGTTAGAAGTGTTGTACTGTAGGTAAGCCGTAAGGTCGTCTGTTCACTCTAGGACGATCTGATGGGTGCTGTGGTCGAGGTTGTATGCGATCAATGATACGTTTGACGACACTGTTCCATAGAGTACAGAGAACGATCTCGCGCGAGGGTGGGCTTCTACTGGCATCGCACGGCCCCTTTACCGAGGACCGAGGAACCTAGCTTGAAGGGATTGCAGAATAAGTGCTACGACGACCAACTTCGTCGAATATCACCGATATTATTTCACGATGGGTAAAATACAAAAGCAAGAGTGCGAACGTGGCATCGTGGGAGTGTCA